>CM044355.1:5570293-5610293 GCA_024294585.1 Vipera latastei
CCATATCATCACTTACACATCTATACCAGACTCCTTAAACAAATCTGTTGAATCAAATTCATTTTTTTTTACATTTTTCAAGGCATTGATCTCACCTAGTTTCTGGAGCACTCATGGGAATCAAAATGGCAACTAGTTGTGACTTGAGTTATTCATTACGTTTACATGCCCTGAACCTCTGGAGATTTGTTGCAGTTTATTGAAATAAATAGATGTCCTCAGACATAAATGAATAAAGTAGACCCACCAACTCTCTGAGGTCCTTGGTTCTGCGTTCAGGATGGAGAGGAGGACTTAAGACCAGCAACGCTAAGCCCCTGTTCTATGCAGGAATCCAACTAAGAAACATAGTATAACAAAGTTGTAAGGGACCTTGGAGGTCATCTAGTCCAATTCCCTGCACGAGCAGAAGAGTCTATATCGTTTCGGACAGGTGGCTGTCCTGTCTCTTCTTGAAAGCCTCCAATGATGGGGCACCCACAACTTCTGAAGGCAATGCTTTGTTGTCACCATTAGGAAATTTCTCCTTAGTTCTACTGTAGGGTTGCTTCTCTCCTTGGTTAGTTTCCATCTGTTGCGTCCTTGTCCTGCCTTCAGGTGCTGCGGCAAATCGTTTGCCCCCCTCGTTGTTGTGACAGTCCCTCAAATACTGGAACCCTGCTATCATATCTCCCCTAGTCCTTCTTTTCACTAGACTAGACTGTGATCCATCCTAGAACAGATGGCCAGTCGGGCTTTATTTGAAAACATCCCTCAAATAGGAGTCCCACCACCTGTCCTGCGTTATGGGTTGTAAAACATTGACGCTTCTCCTAAGATACGTAGTTTTCCTTGAAGTCACCTCAAAGCTCAGCGACTCTTAAAGTTTGACACAGCAGGATTAACTTTCAGGTCTTTGCTGAAATTAGGAGAAGCAGCATTGGTGTGTGTGTGTGTGTGTGGTGATTCCTCTGTTTCATGGGGTGACAGCACGCCCGTGGAAAGAAAGCTTCTGAAAATGAAGTGTCCAGCTATCTCCTTCCACACTGCGTTTGGGTCTTGTATGCCCCTGCAAGATGATGTTTTTAGGAAGCATTGACTCAACTTGGTAATTAAGAGCCTGGGGAGAGATTTCTACCAATTCATTCTCCAGCTGCCCACAGGCTCTTCTTTGAGCCAAACCATCTGGTTGCAGAACATTAGGATGACTATTGCTAAACATAGCATCTTCCTCTCTAACTTGATACTGACTAATGCCAAAAGAAGGCAAAGAGACAGAACAGACTTAACTCTTTCTTGCTTTTCCTATTTTTTTAAAATAATTTTATTCGTTTATAACATAAAATATGAAAATACAAAAGGGAGGACAACAACTAGAACGATTAGGTCATGCTTGCCATTTGTTTACCTACCTACAAAGGAAGGAAAGATTTAAACTAGATTTTTTAAAAAGCGCCATGGTGTGGAAGTCAGCCCCCACCCCAGAGAAGGAAATATTAAAAGGGCAGAAAAAAAATATTTCCTAAAAGGATCTTAGGTAAAGGTAAAAGGTAAAGGTTCCCCCGCACATGCGTGCTAGTCGTAGTCCGACTCTAGGGGCCAGTGCTCATCTCCGTTTCAAAGCTGAAGAGCCAGCACTTGTCTGAGGACGTCTCCGTGGTCATGTGGCCGGCATGACTAGATGCCAAAGGTGCACAGAATGCTGTTACCTTCCCACCGGAGTGGTCCCTATTTTTCTACTTGCATTTTTACGTGCTTTCAAACTGCTAGGTTGGCAGAAGCTGGACGAGTAACAGGCGCTCACTCTGTTATGCGGCACTCAGGATTCGACCCGCCAAACTGCTGACAATCTGATCAACAAGTTCAGCATCCTAACCCACTGAGCCACCGCGTCCCTATAAAGGATCTTAAAGAGGCAGAAAAGCATGCCCAGGGTTTTTTTTTTTTAATATCCCCAAGTCTCCCTCCCCTAAGCAGAATGTAGAAATGCAGATGTAAACCATTCAGGAAGGTTGAATGCTAGAAGATTAAGAAGACAAAGACACCTAACATCTACATACCCCACCCAAACTATAAGACAGGACATAATAGGATTAACAATGAGATGCCAAAGGGGCACACTCAGACTCAGGTCAGAATACATGACACAGGAAATACAAAGCCTCAAACAGGAACAGGAAACAACCTCAAGAGCCCCAGAAGGTATAAAAACCCACTCTCTACAGCATATAATGTGTCAACCTGAAAAAGATTACGATGTCAATAGCATATATAGAACTTTTTGAACATCCGAAAAGTGACAAATACTTTTTCACAGGACTGGAGTTAATGGGTAAAATTTATTCAGTTTTGCTGACTATCATAAAAACATTGTTCTGGACAGAATGAATCAGACTGGAGGAAACTAGTAGCAGCACACTAAAAAGCAGAGACATCACCCTCCAACAAAAGTGCGTATAGTCTTCCCAGTATGCAATGTACGGTTGTGAAAGTTGGAGCATAAGAAAGGCTGAGTGCCAAAGAATTGAAGCCTTTGAACTATGGTGCTGGAGAAGACTCCTGCGAGTCCCTTGGACTGCAAGGCGATCAAACCGATCAGTCCTAGAGGAGATCAACCCCGACTGCTCTTTAGAAGGCCAGATCATGAAGTTCGAAACTCAAGTACTTTGGCCACCTCATGAGAAGGAAGGACTCACTGGAGAAGAGCCTCATGCTGGGAAAGGTTGAGGGCAAGAGAAGAAGGGGACGACAGAGAATGAGGTGGCTGGATGGAGTCACTGAAGCAGTAGGGCGTGAGCCTAAATGGACTCCAGAAGATGGTAGAGGACAGGGAGGCCTGGAGGAATGTATGTCCATGCGCGAGGGGTCAGACACGACTTCACAAATAACAACAACAACATGTGATCTCTCTCTCCTTCTTCTTCTAGAGCCATCTTTCTGTCTGGCTCTCCTCTTCAATAAACTGCAACCTTCTTGTCTAAAGCAGTTGCCATATTGTTTACTTCCCAGCTTAGACTGAACCATGATGAAGACTTTTCCTTCAATAATGGATTTGAGTTTGCTACAAATGAATTGGAAATTTTACCAGGAAGAAGAGATGATCATATTATTGCCAAAAGTCTATATAAACGTTATTAAAATTGAATCTGGAAAAAGGCACATGTAAAACACTGTACGATCCAGTGGGCAAAGAATTGTGGGGTATAATATGAGGGTCGAACAATGGGAGGATATGCAGATAAACAGCTTAACATTTACATTCAAGTCTAGTAATAGTAATAGTAATAGTAATAGTAATAGTAATAATAATAATAATAATAATAATAATAATAATAAGCAGAAGAGAAGAAGAAGAAGAAGAAGAAGAAGAAGAAGAAGAAGAAGAAGAGAAGAGAAGAAGAAGAAGAAGAGAAGAAGAAGAAGAAGAAGAAGAAGAAGAAGACAAGAAAGAAAAAGAAGAAGAAGAAGTTGGAAGGGACCTTGGAGGTCATCTAGTCCAACCCCCCTGCTCAGGCAGGAAACCCTATACCATTCAGGCAAATGGCTGTGCAGTTTCCTCTTAAAAACGTCCAGTGTTGGAGCATTCACCACTTCGTGGAGGCAGGTTGTTCCACTGGTTAATTGTTCTAACTGTCAGGAAGTTCTCCTTAGTTCTAGGTTGCTTCTCTCCTTGACTAGTTTCCATCCGTTGCTTCTTTGTCCTGCTTTCAGGTGCTTTGGAGAATAGCTTGACTCCCTCTTCTTTGTGGCAGCCCCTGAGATATTGGAACACTGCTGTCATGTCACCCCCTCACCCTTCTCTTTTTAATTACACATACCCAATTCCAGCAACTGTTCCCTATATGTTTTAGCCTCCAGTCCCCCCAATCATGTTTGTTGCCCTTCTCTGTACCCTTTCTAGAGTCTCAACATCTTTTTTACATCGTGGTGACCCAAAGCTGGATGCAGGATTCAAGTGTGGCCTTACCAAGGCATTGTAAAGTGGTATTAGTACTTCACGTGATCTTGATTCTATCCCTCTGTTAATGCAGCCTAGCACTGTGTTGGCTTTTTGGCAGACGCAGCACACGGCTGGCTCATATTGATTGTCTACTAGGAGTCCGAGATCCCTCTCACAGTTACTACTATAAGTACTACTATTGTACTATTGTAGAAAATTTTTACAACAAGATGTATTGCTGGTATTTAACACCAGATAAGTTATCGAGAATGTACGAGGTATTTCAAATGAATTGTTAGGAAATGTAAATGTAAAGAGTTTTTTATCATTTACGGTGGACGTGTCAAAAAGCAAAGAAATATTGGAACAGGATTCATACATTAATGCAGAAATTCTTAAAGTGAACATAAAGATTAAACCAGAAACTTTCCTTCTGGGACTAATGGAAAGAGAATTGACGGGGGGGGGGGAAATTGGAACTATGATTTCATATATGGTGATGGCAGCAAGACTGCTCCATGTACACAAATGGAAGGAAGCTTCGGTTCCCACCCATGGGTGAATGTTTACAAAAATTGATGGAATTCGCAGAGATGGCTGTTTTGATAAAAGAAAACTTCCTGACAGTTAGAACAATTAACCAGTGGAACAACCTGCCTCCAGAGGCGGTGAATGCTCCAACACTGGAGGTTTTTAAGAAGAGACTGGACGGCCCATTTGTCTGAAATGGTATAAGGTTTCCTGCCTGAGCAGGGGGTTGGACTAGATGACCTCCAAGGTCCCTTCCAAACTACTACTACTACTACTATTATTATTATTATTATTATTATTATTATTATTATTATTATTATTAAAAGAACACATGTTCTTTTGTTTCTGTTTGGAAACTGCTTCTGGACTTTGTGCTTGAGGTGCGGGGAGAAAAATGATACTATGATTTTGGATTTTACTGATCTGTTGATAGAGAGCTTATACTACTGTTAGAAATGTAAAAAGTTGAGGTTCAGTCTTAATGTTGCATTTTACTGCAGCAGCCTTTTGTTTCTTCCCTCTCCCCTTCTCCACACTTCTTGCTTTTTCCTTTTTTTTTTAAGGACTGTTTCTTCAATAAGTTAAAAGCAGAATTAAAAAGAAACATAGAACATAGAATCTTTGGGCTGGAAAGGGACCTCAAAGTTTTTTGTAGTCTTTCAGGGCACTCATGATGTTCCCTAGTTTGGCAATTGAAATGTCTGTAAGAAAACCACCAAGCTCGGAGACCCCACAGTTCAACCTTGAGCTACAAATATTCTCTTCTAACAGTATTTCTCCTCCTCCTCCTCCTCCTCCTCCTCCTCCTCCTCCTTCCCTCCTCCTCCTCCTCCTCCTCCTCCTCCACCTCCTCCTCCTCCTCCTCCTCTCCTCACACCCCTGCCCTGGCTGCCTATCTATTTACCTCTCTCTCTCTCTCTCTCTCTCCTCTCTCTCTCTCTCTCTCTCTCTCTCTCTCTCTCTTCTCTCTCTCTCTCTCTCTCTCTCTCTCTCTCTCTCTCTCTCTCTCCTCTCCTCTCTCTCTCTCTCCCTCCCTCCCTCCCTACCTGTCTGTCTGTCCTGTCTGTCTGTCTGTCTGTCTATCTATCTATCTATCTATCTATCTATCTAGTCTATATCTATCTATCTATCTATCTATCTATCTATCTATCATCTATCCTTTCTATCTAGTTATTTACCTCTCTCTTTCTCTGTACCTATCTATCTACCATCTCCCTTGGTGCTCTCTGAGCTTGCTTGTTGTTTTGCAGATATTTCATTACCTAAACCAGGTAAATCATCAGTGCACTGATGACCACTAATTATGTTACCTAGTTTGGGTAATTAAACATCTGCAAGAAAGCAGGAAAGCTCAGAGAGCACCAAGGACCCCTCATGCCAACCCCCTGACCTACAAATATTCTCCTTTAGTAGTATCTATCATCTACCTACCTGCTGGAGTGATTTTTTTGCTCATCATCCATCTTTCTTTCTTTCTTTCTTTCTTCTTTCTTTCTTTCTTTCTTTCTTTCTTTCTTTCTTTCTTTCTTTCTTTCTTTCTTTCTTTCTTTCTTTCTCTATCTATCTATCTATCTATCTATCTATCTATCTATCTATCTATCTATCTATCTATCTATCTATCTATCTATCTACTATCTATCTATCTATATCTAATTTGTTTGCCACCCATCTCATCCAAGCTGGCTTTGGGAAGCAGCTTACAAGTCTAACGGGTCATTTAATGACACTGTCCACCATTGTCTCAGTTCCCTCAAAATGTTTCGCCTTCTTTACGTGAAGCAATTAGGGTCCCAAGTCACAGCAGAAATTCCCCTCCATTTGGCAGCCATTTTAGCCTGAGCAATTCCATCATGACTTTTTGACAAAACCATTTTTTTAAAAAGCCGGGCAGAAAGGGGGAAAATAATGATTAAAAAACTTCAATTCACAAAGTGACTTTTATTTTGATAATAAATAACATCCGAGTCACATTGCAAAATGAGACCCTTCATCATACGCTGCCACATTATCTGTCAAAATATGGACAGGGAGGGGGAAAAATGATCTCTCATAAATAAAAAGGTAACTTTCCATTTTTTCTGAGAGAAGGGACCGAGAGGGGCGGACAGGATCTTTCATCACTGTATATACACAGTGCTTTTTTTGTAAAAAGAAAAAGGTGCCGGAACTCACACATGTCATACAACCCACCTTGCCTATCCTACCAGGTTCCATCCTAGAAAGGGTGCTGGAACTCTGTTCTGAGCGTTCTATGAGGAAAAAAAAGCCCTGTATATATACACACTTCTCCCAGAAGAACGAAGCTGAAGTCACCAGCCTGAGGATGACGGATGAGATTTCGTCGAAATGTTGCCCTGATACCTCCAATTCTACGTGGGGAAAAACCTGAATGACCAAAGATCTACATACAAACACCCGCGAAAACCTCAGAAAACATATATATAAACCAGCCTGTATTAATTTTTGCATAATTATTCTCTTGCACTCTCTTTCAATGCTGAGGTGCAAGTAGCATCAAGATTATAATTATTAGTAGAGGGATTCAGGGGTGGTGGGTGGGTCCTTCAAATGTACAGTCAAAAAGTAGGAGACTGATAAAGTTGACGGGGACCCGAGAAATTTAATTTGGAGATACTGATGTAGATAAGGCCTTTGGAGAAAAACAGGATGGGTAACTTGTCGAGGTAATGACTTAGAAGTTAACCAGCTTGTATAATGTGAGAGAACCATGCAATGTTAGGAATGACTCAGCAGGAGTCTGTATCCCTTTAAGAGCTTGAGTATAAAAGGGAAGGCCTTGCTGGAGTCTTTCTCTCTTGTCCGTTCCCTCGCTGTAACTGCAGTGTGTTGGAAGCTGCTGTGTTAACACGTGTATGTATATTATTCCTGGTGTATGATATTGTGGATAGTGTAAGATAAACCACCATTTAATACAATAAGACTGTGCAAGCTCTGACATAACTTCTCTGAGTTTCTCCAGGGAAGAAGAAATTCTCCAATTCTTTTCCAATTTTCCCTTGATAGTGGGAAGACAATTTTCCCTTCATAGTGAGAAGAATACTGTTTATTTGTCTATGTAGTGATCCGCTGATTTGTCTCCCACCTTTATTATTTTTTTATGAATTACTAGAGGTGGTGAATATATCCAGTGCATCTTCCTCTTCCCGTTGTTTCCCACAACAAACAACCCTGTGAGGTGGGTTGGGTTGAGAGCGAAGGACTGATCCAAGATCACCCGGGTGACTTTTATTCAAATTCAAAGTCTCCTGGTCAATGGCTCAGAGCCAGCCAACTGGCTTTCATGCCCTAAGGCAGGACTAGAATTCACAGTCTCCTGGTGATTGGCCCAAAGTCACCTAGCCAGCTTTCATGGCTAAGATGGGACTAGAACTCACAATTTCCTGGTGATTGGCCCAAAGAAACTTAGCCAGTTTTTGTGCCTAAGGCAGGACAAGAATTTATAGTCTCCTCGTGACTGGCTCAAAGTTACCCAGCTGGTTTTCATGGTTAAAATGGACAAGAACTCACGGTCTCCTGGTGATTGGCCCAAAGTCACCCAGCTGGCTTTCATGCCTAAGCTGGAACTAGAACTCACAGTCTCCTGGGTTCTAGCATGGTGCTTTAAACACTAGACCAAACTGACCTCTTTCCCACTGGTATCTCCTCTTTGAAGCTAATGGAAATGTAGCAAGGGAAGAATGAATGAACCTTTATTGTCAAAGTACAACCATGTATACATTGAGATTGGCTGAGCCTCCCTTCGTGCCCCCACCCCCCAACTTACAGTGACACAAACCCTCCATCATGACAGATAGAACACAAGCACAACAAAGAGAGAGAGACACACATACACAGAGACAAATGCCTTCCTTGGACAACTTATCACTGTTTTTTTTTTAAATATTAAACAAATTTATATTGACCACCCAACTCACCCATTGGCAACTACAGATGTCTAACAACATTAAAAATCACAACATGGCCTCATCACAGAATGTAAGCTGTTTCAAGTAAAGCTGCCTTTGCAATTGACTGATGGTGATTTTTGTCAATGCCCATGGTGTCATTTTACTGAAATAGATTGTGATATTCTACCACCGGTAAAAAAAAACATTTTTGTCTCACTTTTTTGGGGGGAGGGGGCGTGCACATCTTGAGTCATGGGGGAGGCTGAAAAACTGGGTTGTGAGGGACATATATGGTAGTGGGAGTCATACTTTCATTTTGAATGGTGTGGTGGCTTAGTGGTGAAGTCACTCACCTTACACTTGGAAGATTGAGAGTTCAGTCCTAGGTAGCGGCAGATGTTTCTCTCCCAGGCTGCAAAGAAAAAAAAAATCTGCTCTGAACTCCACATAGGCATCAGGAAGGGCTTCCAGCCAGTAAATGCTCAGTTCCATCCAGTCACCCCAACTCTACCCCCAAATTAAGGGTCGTGAAAAAAGGAGTCAATACTTTACTTCGGTTCATTGTGGACTCAATTATCGAACTCGCCGATAGCAAGTGTATGTCTTATAAATTGAATGTTATTTTAAAATTATAGATTCTGTCAGCAGCCTTGAAGAGTTAAATATTGATAATACGGATTTTTGGTGTAGTTTTTTTTAACAGTGTCATTCATAAATCTTTGTTGCTGAATTATTATAGAATACTAAAAAAAATTGCACTTTCTCAGCTAGAAAAAAAGATTGACCCCATTACCTGATACTGTATAGTTTCCTCCAGTCCTGATTCATTCTGTCTAGAACAATGTTTTATGATAGTCAGCAAAACTGAAGAAATTTTACCCCATTAACTCCAGTCCTGTGAAAAAGTATTTGTTACTTTTCGGATGTTCAAAAGTTTCTATATATGCTATTGACATTGTAATCTTTATCACGTTAACACGTTATATGCTGGATTATTATTATTATTATATTATTATTATTATTATTATTATTATTATTATTATTAGTATTTATTATTATTATTATTATTATCTAAGGTCAGGGGTAGGCAACCTTGCTCTTTTATGACTCATGGACTTCAACTCCCAGAATTCCTGAGCTAACCATGCTGAGGGAAAAGGGAGAGGTTTCCAAGCTGATCCGTGCTGGCTCAGGAATTCTGGGGGTTGAAGTCCACGAGTCACGAGGGGGCCCTAGTTCCCCCATGCTGGCTCAGGAATTCTGGGAGTTGAAGTCCACGAGTCATAAAAGAGCCCAAGGTTGCCTACCCCTGATCTAAGTGAAAGAAACTCCAGATTTTTGTGTTATATGTTCACTCTGGAGTTTCTCTGCAAGACAGTAGGATCCATTTCAAGTTCTGATAACATTCAGTGGCAAAAATAGGCTATCATTTAGAAAATATAAAGGGGACAGATAATGTACAGTTTTGATCTTACAAAGTCTATCTTAAATTGCTTTCTCTGCAGTTCTTGATGTTCTCTGAGGTTGATTGTTTTCTTGCAGAAACTTCATTAACAAAGTAGGTGACCTCATCAGTGCTTTATTTTTAAATAATTTATATTTAAATTGTGTTCTGTTAAATGATCAAGATCTGAAAGAAATACAGCAAATCAAAAGTTTTCCCTGGTCTATTGCTTTTGAGTAGAATATACTGTAGAATTGTAGAGCTGGAAGGGACCTCAGAGGTTATCTAATCCAACCTCTGGTTCAAGGCCTTATATCAGGCTGGACAAATGGCCATCCAGTCTCTTTTTGAAAACCACCAGTGCTGGAGCACTCATAACTCCAGAAGGCAATCTTTTCCACTGATTAATTGCTCTCACTGTGAGGAAATTTCCCTTAGTTTCCAGCTTGGAGCTCTGAATAGAATAGAATAGAATAGAATAGAATAGAATAGAATAGAATAGAATAGAATAGAATAGAATAGAATAGAATAGAATAGAATAGAATAGAATAGAATATGGAATGGAATGAAATAGAATAGAATAGAATATGGAATGAAATTAGAATAGAATAGAATAGAATAGAATAGAATAGAATAGAATAGAATAGAATAGAATAGAATAGAATAGAATAGAATAGAATAGAATAGAATAGAATAGAATAGAATAATGATAATAGAATAGAAAATATAGAATAGAATAGAAAATAAAGAATAGAATAGAATAGAAAATACAGAATAGAATAGAATAGAATAGAATAGAATAGAATAGAATAGAATAGAATAGAATAGAATAGAATAGAATTGGAAGGGACCATGGAGGTCATCTAGTCCAACCCCCTGATCAGGCAGGGAACTCTATACCATTTCAGACAAATGGCTGTCCAGTCCCTTCTTAAAAACTTCCAGTGTTGGAGCATTCACAGCTTCTGGAGGCAAGCTGTTCCACTGATTAATTGTTCTCACTGTCAGGAAATTTCTCCTTAGTTCTAGGTTGCTTCTCTCCTTGATTAGTTTCCATCCGTTGCTTCTTGTCCGGCCCTTCAGGTGCTTTGGAGAATAGCTTGACTCCCTCTTCTCTGGGGCAGCCCCTGAGGATGTTGGAACACTGCTAGCATGTCACCCTTCATCCTTTTCTTCATTAAACTACACATACCCAATTCCAGCAACCGTTCCTTATATGTTTTAGCCTCCAGTCCCGCCGATCATCTTTGTTGCTCTTCTCTGTACTCTTTCTAGAGTCTCAACATCTTTTTTACATTGTGGTGACCAAAACTGGATGCCAGCATTCCAAGGGTGGCCTTATCGAGGCATTGCAAAGCGGGTATTCATACTTCACCTGATCTTGATTCTATCCCTCTGTTAATGCAATTAGGTGATGGGCTTTGGGCAATGCAACTACATAACCATTTTCTCAGTTATTGTATGTTTTCTTAACAGGTCTTCCTCTCTGTTCACCAATAAACCCTGCAGGTAGATACTTGGGCCCATCAATTTTATGGTCTCTCTCCTTATCCTTGAGAGAGCATTTGCAGAACAGGTGTTCACCTTGCCTTGAAAATCAATAAAACAAGAGGAGAAGGAATCTATTGGCTTCTGCAGATACCCCTTTCCTGCAACCAAAGCTTGAATTCCTCCAAAGAAGAGCATTCTCCACCCACCTCACCTCTTTTTTTTTGGCAGTCCTGCACGAAGGATGAGGCTAATTACGTCTAGATGTGAAATCCATAAAGACGAATGAATCCTCCAGACTAGCAATCAAATCGGGCCATTCCTCTGTGATCAGCTTGTGGTTTTTATTTTTTTTTTATTATTATTTTTTTGGTGGTGGCCGAAATTTAAGCACCACCCTTGTTTTGATTTGCCCAACAAGGAAACTGCCATGGTTCCACATTCATGAGCTTTTCTTCTGGACGATTTCAATCAAGGCCTTTCCAATTTATATGCAAAGTAGGTTTGGCTCTCAGACCTCTAGCAAGCTGTCAGGGTGGCCTTTGGTACCGAAACTCCTGGACGGCAGCCAACATGGGAACAAGCTCTTCAAGAGTGACAGCAGAGAGGCAGGACGGATGAAACATGGTCTCTTTCTCCCCTCCCCCATTCTCTCTCTTTCACCCAGCCTCATTTTCAGAAACGGTCCTCAGACACAGTTGTTGTGCCTTGCTAAGGGATGAAGGGAATGCCTGCTGTTCAGACGTCGGTCATACAGTAGGAGCAGGTGAATGGAGAGCTTGGTAGCTGGTAGTATATATCACATTTGGATATCACTAGTAATTATGAGAGGGATCTTGGAGTACTAGTGGATAATCCCTTAAACAGGAGCCAGCCCTCTGCTGCAGATGCCAAAAAAAGCCAACACAGTGCTAGGCTGCATTAACAGAGGGATAGAATCAACATCATGTGAAGGGTTAATGCCACTTTACAATGCCTTGGTAAGGCCACACTTGGAATCCTGCATCCAGTTTTGGTCAGCATGATGTGAAAGAGATGTTGACGCTCAAGAAAGAGTGCAGAGAAGAGCAACAAAGATGATCAGGGGACTGGAGGCTAAAACATATAAGGTACGGTTCCTGGAATTGGGAATGTCTAATGGAGAGGAGGATGAGGGTGGACATGATAGAAGTCTATACCATTTTAGACAAATGGTTGTCCAGTCTCTTCTTAAAAACTCCCAGTGTTGGAGCACCCACAACCTCTGGAGGCAGGTTGTTCCACTGGTTAATTGTTCTGTCAGGAAATCTCTCCTTAGTTCTGGGTTGTTTCTTTCTTTGATTAGTCTCCATCCGTTGCTTCTTTTCCCGCCTTCAGGTGCTTTGGAGAATAGCTTGACTCCCTCTTCTTTGGGGCAGCCCCTGAGATATTGGAAGACTGCTATCATGTCACCCCTAGTCCTTCTCTTCATCAGACATTCCTAATTCCAGCAACTGTTCCTTATACAGTATATTTTAGCCTTCAGTCCCCTGATCATCTTTGTTGCTCTTCTCTGCACTCTTTCTAAAGCCTCAACATCTCTTTCACATCATGGTGACCGAACTTGGATGCAGTATTCGAATTGTGGCCTTACCAAGGCATTGCAAAATGGTATTTAAACTTCACATGATCTTGATTCTATCCCTCTGTTAATGCAGCCTAGCACTCTGTTGGCTTTTTTGGCAGCTGCAGCACAGTGCTGGCTCCTATTTAAGTGATTGTCCACTAGGACTCCAAGATCCCTCTCTCAGTTACTATTCTTGAGTAGTAACTCAGTTGTAAGCCCCATAACATCTCATTCCCAATACATTTTCTATTGTTTGTAAGAATTACAGCACCATATGGGAAAATAATTTATATAATATGGTGAGAAAACCTATGTGAGTCTTCAATAAAATCTTCCTGCAGTATA
Organism: Vipera latastei; assembly: GCA_024294585.1. Taxonomy (NCBI): domain Eukaryota; kingdom Metazoa; phylum Chordata; class Lepidosauria; order Squamata; family Viperidae; genus Vipera; species Vipera latastei. The sequence continues at coordinate 5,583,514 of CM044355.1, forward strand.
AGTGAGAAAAGATATATATAATATATATATAATATATATATATTTGAAATGAGACATATTAGACAAAGTAAGTTAACTCAGACTTTTTCCAATTTATACTGAATCTGACTTCTTGGGGTATAAATAAGTTTGATTCCCCCATTGCTTCTTCTCTCTCACGGCCACCTTTCATTCACCAAGTTGATCATTTTTCTTCTTTGTTTCAGTATTAAAAGAGGAAACCAGATGCTGTTGCTATTAGCTCTTGGAATTGACTGTCATCTTCCTATTAAACCCTTCCATCCAAGTAAAGCCAATTATTTGCTTGATCTAAAAAGGTACCAAAAATGGAGACACACAGGGTTTCCGAAAGTCCACTTTAATAAGACAGGTGGGTAACTAATAGTGTGGAAAATTGCCTGCAGATTGAGGAGACCAAGAATGAGTAATGGCCAAAACTAAGCGAGGAAATTAGTTGCCAAATGATACCATTTGCAAGAGTTGCGTGAAAGGAAGACTCAACGGCCACGAAGCATGTGACGGTGATCGGAGAGCAGAGCATTTGAGAATTGCCCAAATTCAGAAAAGCATGCTATTGACTTATGCCAAGATGTACTTAGATGTTCCTCCACCTCCTCCTCCTCCTCCTCCTCCTCCTCCTCCTCCTCCTCCTCCTCCTCCTCCTCCTCTTCTTCTTCTTCTTCTTCTTCTTCTTCTTCTTCTTCTTCTTCTTCTTCTTCTTCTTCTTCTTCTTCTTCTTCTTCTTCTTCTTCTTCTTCTTCTTCTTCTTCTTCTTCTTTTTCTCCTTCTCCTCCTTCTCCTCCTCCTCCTTCTCCTCCTCCTCCTCTTGCCCCTCCTCCTCTTCCTCCTCCCCTCCTCCCCTACTCCTCCTCTTCCTCCTTCTTCCTCCTCCCCCTTCTCTTTCTTTTCCTCCTCTTCCTCTTCTTCTTCTTCTTCCACAGTTGTGCCATCCCAACTGTGGTCTTACTAAGGCTTTGTAAAGAGGTACTAATACTTCACCTGATCTTGATTCTATCCCTCTATTAATGTAACCTAGGATTGCATTTGAGGGAAGAAGAATTTGTTTTGTCAATAGGCTTGGAGATCTCAAGGAAACAGCGAACTAGTGAGGCGGCTGCACTGGGGAATGTTTTTACTATTGTTCAAAGTTACAGCAGTGCTGACAAGAGTGACCTATGACCAGGTTTCACACTGACCACCGTTCAAAGTTACAACAGCACATTAAAAATAATTTAGGAGCTGTTTTCACACTTACAACCTTTGCAGCATCCTCCTGATCATCCGATCAAAAATTGGCAACTGGTGTCCATTTCTAGAGAAGTTGTGATGTCATCACATGAGGGATACAAAGAATGTCCCTGGTTTGATGACCTCATGCAGGACGCGACCACAGCCTTGCAATATTTGAGGGGCTGCCACAGAGAAGACGGGGTCTGCCTGTTCTCTGGGGCACCTGAGTGCACGACGGGAATCAGGGGATGGGGGTTGACTGAGAAGAGAGACAGCCTGGAATTGGAGGGAGATTTCCTGGGGGTGGGAACAATCAACCAGTGGAACAACCTGCCTCCAGAACCTGTGAATGCTCCAGCACTGGAGGCTTTTGGGAAGAGACAGGACAGCCATTTGTCTGAAATGGTATAAGGTTTCCTGCTTGAGCAGGGGGTTGGACTAGAAGGCCTCCAAGGTCCCTTCCAACTATGTTATTCTGTTAATCAAGGAGAGAAGCAACCTGGGATTAAGGAGAAACTTCCTGACAGTGAGAACAATTAACCAGTGGAACAGCCTGACTCCAGAAACTGTGAATGCTCCATCACTGGAGGTTTTTAAGAAGAGACTACAGGCACCTGTCTGAAATGGCATAGGGTCTCCTGTTTGAGCAGGGGGTTGGACTAGAAGACCTCCAAGCTCCCTTCCAACATTGTTATCCTTTAATTCTGACAGCTGCACTGTCCTGAGATCGTGTGATCACCAGCTGGCATCTGACAAGCAAAGTCAGTGTGGGAAACACCAGATTTGCTTAATGACTGCATGTTTCACTTAACAACTGCACTGAATCAACCAGGGCAAAGAAGGTCGTAAAATGAGGGGCAACTCACTTAATGACTGCCTGGCTTTGCAACAGAAATTTTGGACTCAGTTGTGGTCATAAGTCAAGGACTATCTATATCATGCTGAATGGGTCATCATACTGTTAGACTGTTAAGTCTGAGCTTACAACACTGAAGGAAAAACTAAGTCAGGGGACCAGAGGCTAAACATATAAGGAACGGTTGCTGAAATTGGGTATGTCTAGTTTATTGAAAAGAAGGACTAGGGAAGACATGATAACAGTCTTCCAGTATCTCAATATCTTGCCATAAAGCAGAGGGAGCCAAGCTATTCTCCAGAGCACCTGAAGGCAGGACAAGAAGCAACGGATGGAAACTAATCCAGGAGAGAAGCAACCTAGAACTAAGGAGAAACTTCCTGACAGTGAGAACAATTAACCAGTGGAACAACCTGCCTCCAGAAGCTGTGAATGCTCCAACACTGGAGGTTTTTAAGAAGAGACTGGACAGCCATTTGTCTGAAATGGTGTAGGGTTTCCTGCCTGAGCAGGGGGTTGGACTAGATGACCTCCAAGGTCCCTTCCAGCTCTATTCTATTCTATTCTATTCTATTCTATTCTATTCTATTCTATTCTATTCTATTCTATTCTATTCTATTCTATTTCTTCCCATCCCATCCCATCCCATCCCATCCCATCCTATTCCATTCCATTCCATTCCATTCCATTCCATTCCATTCCATTCCATTCCATTCTATTCTATTCTATTCTATTCTATTCTATTCTATTCTATTCTATTCTATTCTATTCTATTCTATTCTATTCTATTCTATTCTATTCTAATTAACCAGTGGAACAACCTGACCTCAGAGCTTGTGAATGCTCTAACACTGGAAATTTTTAAGAAGAGACTCCTGACAGTGAGAACAATTAACCAGTGGAACAACCTGCCTCCAGAAGCTGTGAATGCTCCAACACTGGAGGTTTTTAAGAAGAGACTGGACAACCATCTGTCTGAAATGGTATAAGGTTTCCTGCCTGAGCAGGGGGTTGGACTAGAAGACCTCTAAGGTCCCTTCCAGCTCTATTCTGATCGATTGATTCAGTTAACCAGTGGAACAACCTGCCTCCAGAAGTGGTGAATGCTCTAACACTGGAAGTTTTTAAGAAAAGATGGGACAGCCATTTGCAGGGTCTCCTGCTTGAGCAGGGGGGTTGGACTAGAAGACCTCCAAAGTCCCTTCCAACTCTGTTATTTTTATAGTCTAATAAAATAGCAGTAGAAATAAGAATGGAAGACTGATTGAGATGTCTCATTTTCATGGCCTGGATTATGACGTATCCCAATTATAGGATGTGCCACTTTCCTTTTGAAGTATAAATGGAAATCAGACATCTGTTCCAGCTCTTTTAGGAAAGCCCTGACTATTGGAAAAAATGCTGCCTTACATGGGATTTTAAGGTAATCATGCAAGATTTTGTACTCATCAGTGAAGAAATCAATGGATTCCAAATAATCACAGAGAGAACCACAAGAAACTTATCAGGCTATTAAAAATAAAAATAAAACTGCACAGCTCAGGGGTTTTTTCCTTCTTTTTTCCTTGCATTGCATAAGACTTGAGTGATACCTACGTTCTGTTTCAGATCTATCCTTTAGTGCAGGGGTAGGCAACCTCGGCTCTTTTATGACTCATGGACTTCAACTCCCAGAATTCCTGAGTCAGCTACTCAGGAATTCTGGGAGTTGAAGTCCATGAGTCATAAAAGAGCCGAGGTTGCCTACCCCTGCTTTAGCGCTACATGCAACTTATCCCTTCCAGGGTGTCCCTTCTAATCTATTTCTTAGGCCAAGAACTTTTTTTTTTAAAAAAAAAAGGTCTATAATTTGACACTTCACAGTAGGTGGCTAATTGTTTTTCCTCTCCGTCCTCTGAGACTGCAATGCATGAGTCAAGCCTGGAAATTGAGTATGAATGTTGAGCAAAGAAGAGGGAGGAGAACATAGAAAAACAACAACAACAACAACAACAACAACAACAACAACAACAACAACATTCAAGGTGCTGGTAATGACCTATAAAGCCCTAAATGGCTTGGGTCCGGACTATCTAAGGGAACACCTGCTGCCGGCATCATCTTCCCATCGTCCTGTGCATTCCCACAGGGAGGGCCTTCTCAGGGTACCGCCGGTTAATGAATGCCGGCGGGTTATTCCCAGGGGAAGGGCGTTCTCTGTGGGTGCGCCTGCCCTATGGAACCAACTACCCACAGAACTTAGGACTGCCCATGACCTTCGCTCATTTCGCCGGGACCTGAAAACTTGGCTCTTCGAGCTTTTTGGCCCAGACTGAGGGGTTTTTAATTTTAATTGTGTCACTGCACGTTTTTTTTTGGTTTGTCAGAAAAGTTCATTTCTAACCCTACATTTCCCCTGCTCTCTGCACCTGTGGTGATAACGTATCTGGTAACCATAAAGGTAAAGGTAAAGGTTCCCCCGCACATGTGTGCTAGTCGTTTCCGACTCTAGGGGCCGGTGCTCATCTCCGTTTCAAAGCCGAAGAGCCAGCACTTGTCCGAGGACGTCTCCGTGGTCATGTGGCCGGCATGACTAGACGCCCAAAGGCGCACGGAGCGCTGTTACCTTCCCACCGTAGTGGTCCCTATTTTTCTACTTGCATTTTTACGTGCTTTCGAACTGCTAGGTGGGCAGAAGCTGGGACGAGTAACAGGCGCTCACTCTGTTACGCGGCACTCGGGATTCGACCCGCCAAACTGCCGACCTTCTGATCGACAAGATCAGCGTCCTAACCCACTGAGCCACCGCGTCCCTCTGGTAACCATAGTGACTCTCATATGTTCAGCTATGTTATGGTTTCAGACTGTTTTGTGCGCATGTCTTGAAAAAGTTTCTCACAGTCATTCTTTTATTTTCTTTCACTTTGCTGTTACTGTCTGTTACGTTAGGATGTAGTCAGCTAGCTCTCTTTATAATACATATTTAGTTTTTGTAATTAAAAGGTATTTAGTAAGGTTATGCGTCGTGTTTTATTTCCTTCCTTCAGGCACATCATGCATCCTCTGAAGCACGGTCCTTCGCCCTCTACTAAGGTGATTTATACCTTGACGAATTGGGTTTTAGATTTACTTTTGAGGCTTGAATTTACTTAATTGTTTTAATTGATTTTAATTTTTGTATTTCATGGTTTCAACTGCCCTGTAAACCGCCCTGAGTCCTACGGGAATAGGGCGGTATACAAATTCAAATAATAATAATAATAATAATAATAATAATAATAATAATAATAATAATAATAATAATAATAACAACAACAACAACAACAACAACAACAACAACAACAACACAGAACCTTATCACAAGAAATACAAGGTAAGGTTGAACTCCCTTGAAGCAAAAATGACCAGGCTTTAAATATCCTATCATATGAGCCAGCCAACACACTTCTAGAATGCATTAACAGAGGGATAGAATCAAGATCACCTGAAGTGTTAATACCACTTTATAATGCCTTAATAAGACCACACTTGGAATATTGCATCCAATTTTGGTCACCACGGTGTAATATATATATATATATATATATATATATATATATATATATATATATATATATATATATATATATATATATATATATATATATATATATATATATATATATATATATATATATATATATAATTTTAATTTTAATCCCATTTATATCCCGCCCTTCTCCGAAGACTCAGGGCGGCTTACAATCTAAGAAGCACAACTCAATGTGCTTAGCAATAGCCTTCATTCTATGTATATGCCTGCTTATTAGGGCTTGGTGGAGACTCTGGAAAGTGTCTAAAGAAGAGCAACAAAGGTGATCAGGGGAGAGGAGGCTAAAACACATGAAGAACATTTGCAGGGATTGGGTATGTCTGATTTAATGAAAAGAAGGACTAGGGGTGACATGATAGCCGTGTTCCAACCTTTGAGGGGCTGCCATAAAGAAGAGGGGGTCAACTTATTCTCCAAAGCACCTGAAGGCAGGAGAAGAAGCAGCGGATGGAAACTGATCAAGGAGAGAAGCAACCTAGAACTCAGGAGAAATTTCCTGATAGTTAGAACAGTGGAAGAACTTGCTTTCACAAGATGTGGGTGCTCCAACACCGGACGTTTTTAAGGAGAGATTGGACAACCATTTGTCTGAAGTAGCATAGGGTCTTTTGGATGAGAAGCAAAATGTCTTCAAGGAAAATACCAGAAAGTACAGTCGCCTCTTGAAAAAAACACCCTTGGGATGATATCTGGTCACTACAAGCTAGCAGTGACTTAGGAACCCATAAGTAATGAATCAATCAATCAATCAATCAGTACAGGGATGGGCATGATATAGTGGTGATGGGCACACAGTAGGATGGTTTGAAGGACCCAGTTAAGGACAGGGAGAAAAATTATGGATGTGGTTTCAAAGAGCTGATACCTGATGGTCCATCATCTGGAATGTGAGCCAGTTTGGCACAGTGATGTAAAACAGAAAGCAAGTGACTGTGAGTCTGGAGAGGAGAACTCACAGGTCCATCAAGCCAATGGGATGATTTTGTCTCAGTCCCTCTCTCTCAATCCAGGGAGAAGGCAACGGCAAGCAACTTCTGAATATTTTTCCCCTGGAAAATCCTAGGGACATGTAGCCATGATGAATTAAGATTGATTTGAAGGCACCCTCAAAGATCTGGAATGCCCCAGTATATTACTGTTTAGTAGTTTGTATATTATTGATTTTAGAAAGAACCGGCATAGTCATACTCCACTCAGTATCAAGGTGGTCAACTGTATTAAGTATCTGAGGGTGCAGATAAGTAACAATCTGAATTGGTCTCTCCATGCCTGATCGTTAGTGAAGCGTGCAAACCAGTGTCTACATTTCCTGCATCGGATGAGGAGAACACATCTTTCTCCTTCTGTCCTGGCCACTTTTTACAGAGGCACCATTGAGAGCATCTTAACAAACTGCATCATTGTCTGGTTTGCTGGCAGCCATGCCTCAGATAGAAAGTCCATACAGAGAGTGGTGAGGACAGCCGAGAAGATCATAGGAAGCTGCTTATAAGTGCTATGTCCTTAGAGCTCAAAGCGTTGTTAGAGAACCCACACACCCACTTCACGGTCTCTTTCTGTTGCTCCCCTCTGGGAGGAGGTTTTGAAGTATTTATAGCAGGACTACCCAATTCTGTAACAGCTTTGTTCCCTGGTAACCTCGCAAGATTTGTTTTTCTCGCCATGCACATGTATACGTAACCTGAACTAGACTCCACTGTTTTTTGTGTCATATAATATATGTGGGTAAATGCATAATTCTGTATTTATTTATTTATTAATTTTTGTCATATTTACGTAGTGTATATCGGAGGTGGTGACCCTTTTGGAGCTGAACGCAACAAAATGTCATTTTGACATACGCCTATTAGTGTACATTCAAAGGGACAACAAAAGTTATTATTCTATTCTATTCTACTATCAGGTGTAGCCAATTTTGCCCAAACACCATTTAGAAGGTGGGAAAAGATTTCAAACTTGGGGGTCAGTTGTCTAAACTGGAAAATCGGTTGACAGATCTAAATAGTCTGCTTTGTTATCGGTGAATAGGACTGCAGGCAGCAACTCTGGCTTGGCTTCAATTTTCTAACAATTTACACAATCAAATGTAGAGAACGTAAGCAAGTAGAACATTGTGGGCGTGATACCAACAGTATCTAGGCAGGAGGCCTGTACATTTGCCTAGAGCAGGGGTCCTCAAACTTGGCCCCTTTAAGACTTGTGGACTTCAACTCCCAGAATTCCCCAGCCAGGCATGCCATGCTGGGGAATTCCAGGAGTTGAAGTCCACAAGTCTGAAAGTGGCCAAGTTTGAGGACCCCCGGCCTAGAGGATATAAGTAGTCGTCAACTTAGGATGACAACTGAGCCCAAAATGAATGTTGCTAAGTAAGCAATTTGTGAGTGTAGCAATTTGTGAGGGGGTTTTGCCCCATTTTACAACTCTTCTTGCCATGTTTGTTAAGTGAATCACTGCAGTTGTTAAATTAGTAAACTGGTCATTAAGCGAACCTGTTTCCCCCTACACACAATGACTTTGCATGTCAGAAGGTAGCAAAAAGGGATTACATGACCCTGGACCACCGTATATGAACAAGTTGTCAAGCATCTGAATATCAGTCACGTGACCATGGGGATGCTGCAAGGGTCGCAACTGTGAAAAATGGTCAGAAGTCACTTTTCAATGCCATTATACCTTTGAGAGTTCACTAAATAAACTGTTGTGAATTGTGGATTACGTCTGTCTATCTGTCTGTCTGTCTGTCTATCTATCTATCTATCCATCCATCCATCTATTTATCTATCTAAAATATCCATCCATCCATCCATCTATCCTATCTCTCTCTCTCTGTGTCTATCTATCTTTATCTCTACATACATACATACGTACATCATATCTGTCTCTGTCTGTCTGTCTGTCTGTCTATCTGTCCGTCCATCCATCCATCCATCCATCCATCCATCCATCCATCCATGCATCTCTCTGATTTCTGTCTGTCTGTCTTTCCATCTGTCCATCCATCCATCCATCCATCCATGCATCCATCCTTCCATGCATCCATGCATCCATCCATCCATCCATCCATCCATCCATCCATCCATCCATCCATCCTGTCTGTCTGTCTCTGTCTATCTATCTATCTATCTATCTATCTATCTATCTATCTATCTATCTATCTATCTATCTATCTATCAAATGTTTCTACATATATCATCTATGTCAATGTATATGTGTATATTTTATTCTGCTCATTTACATTCTTGGCTCCTTCCAATCTCTTCCAAGTAAGGCAAGTGTACAATGCTTTGTCCATAACACCGGCATTTTAAATAAAAAGAGAAATAAAGAAAGCTCTTATTTTCTCAAAATTGAAAGCGCGTATGATTTGGATTAGAACCCTTTCATTTCTTTGCTCTCCTTCCTTCCTTGACATCAGCGAGAGTGATGGGCTGTGCTTGTCCATGCCACGGTTCTCTTTAATTGAAATGGAGGTGATCTTCAGTGGCAAAATTGGTTAAGCAACTCTTTCACGTGCCTCATTTGTATAATTTATCAGGGAAATCAAATGCTTCTCAGTCTGGATCATTTAGTTCTCAGGAGCTTTTAATCTCTGATCATTTCGGCTGGTGGGACGGGATTCGATCATAGAAGAACTTGATGATAACTTAAAAATTTATTTACTGTATCAAATGCTGATGTTGCCAGAAGAGCAGTTTGAGGTGAGAATTACCTTTCACAGTAAATTAACTACGGGAAACTAGTTAATTTGAAGGAAATGCAGAGCTTAGAACTTTTTTTCCCCTCTCTCTCTCAATAAATTTCTGACACCGAATGGGAACATATTTGTACTTTCTCAGGCTTAAACAACCTATTCCATGAAGCGTCGGGGTTAAAGGAGAATGAAATGTTGAAGTCTCTTGCTGCATCTAAGGAGAGACAAGGCAACTGAATTATCTTATCGTTGGGTCTGGACCCCTCCCTCCCAAACTTGAAGATAAGGGTCTGTAAATCAAAGAAGGTAAGATTGGACTGGCCAGTTTTAATGAGGTTGTCGATTTATTTATTTATTTTGAAAAAAATTATTGAATGTACATTCAAAAAACAAAAGCTACAACTTTCCTGGCTACAACACTGCTATTACTATTACCAATGCTTTTTTTGTAAAAGAAAAAGGTGCTGGAACTCACACATGTTATACAACCCGCCTTGCCTACCCTACAAGGTTCCATCCAAAAAAGGTGCCGGAACTCCGTTCTGAGCGTTCAATGAGAAAAAAAGCCCTGACGATTACCTTATGTAACAAAAGGGGGGGGGGAACAGAAAAGAAAAATGCATTCTATGATGGGACAGAATATGACAAAATGTACATATAACATCTGTAAGTTTTCTGGTAAACAATCTTTCAGTCGTCTACGTTGTAAATAAATATCTTTCAATTCTGTCCTGATATAGGTAAAGGTAAAGGTTCCCCCGCACATGCGTGCTAGTCGTTTCCGACTCTAGGGGCCGGTGCTCATCTCCGTTTCAAAGCCGAAGAGCCAGCGCTTGTCCAAGGACATCTCCGTGGTCATGTGGCCGGCATGACTAGATGCCAAAGGCGCACGGAACGCTGTTACCTTCCCACCGTAGCGGTCCCTATTTTTGTACTTGCATTTTTACGTGCTTTCGAACTGCTAGGTTGGCAGAAGCTGGGACGGGTAACAGGCACTCACTCTGTTACACGGCACTCGGGATTCGACCCGCCAAACTGCCGACCTTCTGATCGACAAACTTAGCATCCTAACCCACTGAGCCACCACGTCCCTAGATATAGGTGCTAGTAAAAAGTCTCTGCATTATCAACTAATCAATCAATAGTCATCTCAGCGTTCCTCCTTAACTCTAGCCATTTGTACAAATTGTTCCAAATTTCATAATACTCTATTTCAGTTTTATTTTTGATCTCTAATGTTAACCTGTTTATTATTTCTTCTTCAGTAGGCGTTTCCTTTCTTTTCCATTTTTTGAATGTAGGCCAATCTTGCTGCGGTTAAAACATGCAATAGTAAGTAAAAAGATGCTTTGCTGAATTTATTGTTAATCATCCCTAATAGGAAGGTTTTTGGTTTTAAATCTTTTTTTTTTGTAATAATATTTCTTCAAGCCAATTCTTTATCAGGTGCCAAATATTTTGTGCTTTTAAATATCCCCACCACAGGTGATAGTAGGTCCCTGGAATCCACATGGAATCCACTCCCAGATTTCCCCTTGCATAAATGCAAAAATAGCTAATGGAGTCCTAGGCTGCATCAACAGAGGGGGACTTTCAAGATCTGACAATAAAAAAATACAACGGGTATAGTCCAAAACTGGATAAAACATGTAATTAAAAACAATTACAAAAGATTATTAAAAAGATCTAAAATGATTCTTTATGTTTCTGCTGAATCCCCAATGCTGCTGCACAGAATCTGGCCGCCTGCACCGTGATCTCTGCCTGCTCATCCTTAAGCGGCCCCTGGAGATAAATACTTTCCGAATGACCAGGATGCCTATCAGTTATGGGGAGGATATGGTTTTTCCCACTGGCTCTGTAGAAGGAACATAGAAGGAATATGTCCAATGGTCTCCACTTCTCCTGAGCCACAGGACCGGAGTCTTTCAGACAGCGGTGTCGTTTTGTACTTGCCGTAGAGGATGGCCAATGGAAACACATGGCACCGTGCAAGCGAGAATGCTTTCCGGTGGTTTACTGACTCCAACTGACTAAGATACCTGGCAGGTGTAACCATGAATCTAATAAGAGTCTGGAGCCAGAAACCATGGAGCTATACCTAGGTCCACTTGCCTCTCGATGTCCTTTACCCTTTCTTGACTTTCAAGATCGTACGAATGGATAGTATTGCTTTATACTGCACTAGGGTGAATGGTCCCAAGATTCTCCCACCAACATTGACAGGCCACTTATAATAATAATAATAATAAACCTTTATTGTCAAAGTACAACATGTGTACATTGAGATTAGCTGAGCCTCCCCCCCGTGCTCTCTCCCCCCAACACACAGTGACAACAAACCCTCCATCCCACCACACTATGTGAACCAACTACACCACACACCGGCCTCCCAAGTCAATTCTGCATAAGATTATGTCCCATTTAATTGAGCCTTGGTGGAGCAGTGGGCTAATGCCTCCTTAAGTAACACCAGCTGCCTGCAATTAGTGCAGGTTCGCATCCCACCAGGCTCAAGGTTGACTCAGCCTTCCATCCTTCCGAGGTAGGTAAAATGAGGACCCAGATTGTTGGGGGCAATTAAGCTGACTTTGTAATAATGCCGCTTGGGGGTGTGTGTGTGAAAGCCCTAATAAGCAGGCATATACATAGAATGAAGGCTACTGCTAAGCTTGTAAGCCGCCCTGAGTCTTCGGAGAAGGGCGGGATATAAATGGAATTAAAATAAATAAATAAATAAATAAATTTAAAAGCCTAACAGCCCATGGATAAAAGCTATTTTTCAGCCTGTTGGTACGGCTGGCTATACTCCTATATCTCCTACCGGATGGTAGGAGAGTAAAGAGATACCGTCCAGGGTGTGAGTCATCCCTGAGAATCTTCCTCACTCTTCCAAGGCAACGAGCCCTGGCGATGTCATCCAGTGGTGTCAGGGAACAGCCCACAATGTCTTGTGCTGTGCTCACTACCCTCTGTAATACTTTCCTGTCCGCGGCTGTCAGACCAGCATACCAAACCACAATACCATACGAGAGGACGCTCTCTATAGTAGACCGGTAAAAGAGGGTCATTAGCTGTTGTTCTACCCTGTTCTTCCGCAAGACCCTAAGAAAGTGAAGCCTCTGTTGGGCCTTTCTAGCCACCTGAGTTGTGTTAACTTTCCAGGTCAGATCTTCACAGAGGTAGACTCCCAGAAATTTAAAGGAGCAACAGACAGCAACAACACCCCCCCCCCCAGCATTGATGATATTATGTAGTTGGGTACAGTGGTGGGATTCAAATATGTGAATAACCAGTTTCCCTGTGTGGATGCCAATTCCGGAGGTCCATTCTGGGTCCATTCTCAATCTATATACCTGCCTATCATCCATCCATCCATCCATCCATCTATCCTATCTCTGTCTGTCTGTCTACCTATCTAACTAGATATTTATCTAGCTAGATATCTATAAAGCTAGAAATCTATAGAAATATCTACCTATTTCTCTCTCTCTGTCTCTCTGTCTCTCTGTCTCTCTGTCTCTCTGTCTCTCTCTCTCTCTCTCTCTCTCTCTCTCTCTCTACTTCTATCTATCCATCCGCCTATCATCCATCCATCCATCCATCCATCCATCCATCCATCCATCTATCCTATCTGTGTCTGTCTGTCTGTCTGTCTGTCTGTCTGTCTGTCTGTCTATCTATCTATCTATCTATCTATCTATCTATCTATCTATCTATCTATCTATCTATCTATCTATCGGATTAACAACTGTGGCAACAAAGGTCATAAAATTCACTGTACAAATGTCTCACTTAGCAACAGAAATGTTGGGCTCAATTGAAGCCGTAAGTCGAGCACCCCCCTGTTGTTGTGCAAATCCAGAGAATGGGTTCCTTCAGTGACCCAATGAAGTATCCTGTTTGAATGCAGTCACTAGCTGTGGTGGTTTCTTTCTTATTCATTCTTGAGTAAAACCAGTTTCAATGACTGAATCGTATGGAAAGTTAGCACTTTTGCCTCTAAGGATGGCGAAAGAGCGGCTGCTGGAACTTTATAAGCCAAAGTTAAAATTGACTGCCACTCCATGCTGTTTGTTCCCAGCATCTGGTACTCAGCTCTAGATTGAGGTGGAAATGTGAGTTCTATTGAATTATCGTGGCCACGACCAAGCCAAACACCTCTTTAAATTTATATGTAATCTCTGTGACTGTTGGTCTTTAATTCCACGCTCCTTAACATTTAGACACAGAATATGCAGGCTTTCTGCATTTACGTTATAATGATCACTTCAAATTGTCTTGTTGCATATGGAAAAGATTCAAGGTGCTGGTGATGACCTATAAAGCCCTAAATGGCATGGGCCCGGATTATCTGAGGGAACACCTGCTGCCAGCGTCAATTTCCCATCGTCCTGTGCGCTCCCACAGGGAGGGCCTCCTCAGGGTACTGCCGGTCAAGGATTGCCAACGGGCGATCCCCAGGGGGAGGGCATTCTCTGTGGGCACGCCTGCCCTATGGAATCAACTGCCAACGGAACTCCGGACTGCCCCCGACCTTCGTTCATTTCTCCGGGACCTAAAAACCTGGCTCTTTGAGCTATCTGGTCTGGACTGAGGGGTTTAATGTTTTTAAATTGTGATTTAATTTTTGTGGCTAGACTTAATTTAATTTAATTTTAATTTTATATTGGATTGTTTTTAAATTTTGCCTTGTAAACCGCCCTGAGTCCTTTGGGAATAGGGCAGTATATAAACCGAATAAATAAATAAATAAATAAATAAATAAATAAATAAATAAATAAATAAATAAATAAATAAATAAAAACAGACCTCCAGGAGACAGAATAAGAGAACAACAAGATAAATTGGAATGACAGAATGACAGAATGACAGAGTTGGAAGGGACCTTGGAGGTCTTCTAGTCCAGCTCTCTGCCCAACTAGCAAATTGTTGTTAGCTGCGAAGTCGTGTCCGACCCATCGCGACCCTATGGACAACATTCCTCCAGGCCTTCCTGTCCTCTACCATCTTCTGGAGTCCATTTAAGTTCACGCCTACTGCTTCAGTGACTCCATCCAGCCACCTCATTCTCTGTCGTCCCCTTCTTCTATTGCCCTCCATCTTTCCCAGCATTAGGCTCTTCTCCAGTGAGTCCTTCCTTCTCATTAGGTGGCCAAAGTATTTGAGTTTTAGCTTCAGGATCTGGCCTTCTAAAGAGCAGTCAGGGTTGACCCAACTAGCAAACCCTACAGTATATCATTTCAGACAAATGGTTATCCAGTCTAATATGGAAAACCTTCAGTGACCCAAAAATGCTTTTTCAAACTTTCTTTTTTCTTTGAAGATGTTTCACCCATGTGCACATTTAATTGCAAGAAGCATTTATAGGTAGTTCTAACTTACAACTGTTCATCTAGCACCTGTTCAAAGTTACAACAGCACTGAAAAATGTGACCATTTTTCGCACTCACTGTACAACCACTGCAGTATCCTCGTGGGCTTGCGATGGCAAACCTATGTTTAGTTTCAGCTGAGGCATCAGCTTGCACCAGCCATTATTATCTCTCATTTAGACTGCTGTAATGTCTTCTACATGGGGCAGCCCTTGAAGGCACTCAGATGGTTCGGCTGCTTCAAATGCGATAGTCCTCATGCTTGCCAGTCTCAATTTTGCCCTATTACCCCACTGCTATTGCAGCTGCTGTCAAGCTTGAAGCTTGCTTTGCTGTTGCAACAATTATTGCTTCTCAGCTTGCCAATGAACTTGGGGGAAGGAAGTGGAGTTGGAATGCAGGCTACAAAGATAAAGAAGGCAGACCGTGAGAGTCAAGGACGAGGCACCAGGTGTCTAACCTGATGCAGAGACACTTTCTCATAACAATATATTTGTTCCTAATTGAGCAATGTGACATGTTCAGGGATGGGAGGAGGAATTCTATACTTCTATAATGACAGCTGCATTGTTTACCTGTATAAGGTGGTCCTTGACTTACAACCATTCATTTAGGGACTCTTTGAAGTTACAGTGGTACTGAAAAAGTGACTTATGAACAATTTTAACCACTGGTGTCAAGAAAGGTCTCAAAATAAGGAAAACCTCGCTGAAGGAGGAAGAAAAGTGGGAGAAAGGAAGGGAGGGAGGAAGGGAGGGAGGGAAAGGGAAAGGAGGGAAGGAAAGAGGGAGAAAAGAAGGAAGGGAGAGAGAGAGAGAGAAAAGGAAGGGAGGGGAGAGGCAGGGAGGGAGAGAAAAGGGAGTGAGGGAGGGAGATGTGGCATAAACTGGAAAGAGAGGGGAGAATCCTTCTGTCCTGCAATTTCAGAATTCGATGGACATGAGTGGAATTCAAAACTTCATTCTTTGTATGTGTTATGTGCTCCTGGCTACTTTGCTTTGCAGTCCGTGGCAAGCTTGCCTGACGAATAAGCAGCCAAGACACACTTAGATGACAGAATTGAAGGGGAACTCATCAAATTTGCAGATGACACCAAACTGACAGGAGTAGCCGACACCCCAGAGGACAAGCTCAGGATCCAAAAAGATCTTGACAAACTTGAACAATGGGCCCTGTTCAACAAAATGAGTTTAACATGGAGAAAAGCAAAGTTTTACATTTAGGCAGAAAAAAAATCAAAGATATAAATACAGATTAGGCAAGACCTGGCTCAAAAATGGTAACTGGGATTTCCAAC
The DNA here is from genome assembly GCA_024294585.1 of Vipera latastei. Lineage (NCBI taxonomy): Eukaryota > Metazoa > Chordata > Lepidosauria > Squamata > Viperidae > Vipera > Vipera latastei. The sequence continues at coordinate 5,599,534 of CM044355.1, forward strand.
ATTTCATAGATCTGTCCTTAAACATTTTAGCTAGTCTTTCTGGAGACATATGCCATCTGTAGAACATCTGGTAAATATTTTCTTTATACGCTGTCGCCATTGTCAGTTTATAGTTTCTTTCCCATAATTGCTGCCCTCTATCTAATTCAATCGTATATCCAAAGTTTCTTGACCATTTTATCATTGACTCCTTAACTTGTTCCTCCTCTAATTCCCTATATAGTAAGTAGCTAGTCTAAAGAAAAGAAGAAATAGGGGTGACATGATAGCAGTATTCCAGTATTTGAGGCGCTGCCACAAAGAAGAAGGGGTCTAACTATTCTCCAAAGCACCAGAGGAAAGGACGAGAAACAATGGTTGGAAATTGACCAAAGGAAAAAGCAACCTGGAATTAAGGAGAAACTTCCTGACAGTGAGGACAATCAACCAGTGGAACAGAAGTTGCCTCCAGAAATCGTGGACACTCCATCACTGGAAGTTTTTAAGAAGAGACTGGACAATAACCTGTCTTAGATGGTATAGGTTCTCCTGCTTGAGCAGGGGGCTGGACTAGAAGACCTCCAAAGTCCCTTCCAACTCCTATTCTATTCTATTCTATTCTATTCTATTCTATTCTATTCTATTCTATTCTATTCTATTCTATTCTATTCTATTCTATTCTATTCTATTCTATTCTATTCTATTCTATTCTCTTAAGAACTCATTTTTGTTTACTGCAAAAAATGTGGACATCAGTTATCAAAGCTTGGTTCTCTGCCAAGTTCAGCATCTCAAATCAACAACGTTATATATTCCCTGCACCGGCCGCCCCTATCCCTCCTTGTTCTCCATTGGCTGATACAATCCTTGGTTGTACAAACAGAGGCATAGAATTGAAATCACGTGAAGTATTAGGACCACTTTTTAAAGCCTTCGTAAGGCCACATCTGAAATATTGCATCCAGTTTTGGGACACCACATTATAAAACAGAGAGTTTGGAAAAAGTGCTGAGAAGAGCAACTAAGATGGTTAAAGGACCTGGAGACTAAAAGATATGAAGAACGGTTGCAGGAATTGGGTATGACCAATCTAGAGAAAAGAAGGACTAGTGGGGGACATGATAGCAGTATTCCAGTCTTTGAGAAGCTGCCACAAAGAAGAGGGGATCAATTTATTTTCTAAAGCACCAGAAGGCAGGACAAGAAACAATGCATGGAAACTAATCAAGGAGAGAAGGTAAAGGTAAAGGTTCCCCCGCACGTGCGTGCTAGTCGTTTCCAACTCTAGGGGCCAGTGCTCATCTCCGTTTCAAAGCCAAAGAGCCAGCGCTTGTCCGAGGACGTCTCCGTGGTCATGTGGCCGGCATGACTAGACGCCAAAGGCGCACGGAACGCTGTTCCCTTCCCACCGGAGTGGTCCCTATTTTTCTACTTGCATTTTAATGTGCTTTCGAACTGCTAGGTTGGCAGAAGCTGGGACGAGTAACAGGCGCTCACTCTGTTACGCGGCACTCGGGATTCGACCCGCCAAACTGCCGACCTTCCGATCGACAAGCTCAGCGTCCTAACCCACTGAGCCACCGCGTCCCCAATCAAGGAGAGAAGCAACCTGGAAATAAGGAGAAATTTCCTAACAGCTTGCCTTTCAGATGTGGTGTGTGCTTCATCACTGGAAGTTTTTAAGAAGAGACTGGACAGTCACTTGTCTGAAATGAGATAGGGTCTCCTGATTGAGCAGGGGGCTGGTCTAGAAGACCTCCAAGGTCCCTTCCAGCTCTGATTCTATTCTGATTCTACTATGAGGTTACACTCTTTCCAACTGCCTTCTACGTATTTCCTGCTCCATACTAAATCGTACATCACAGGTACTTTTAAATTAAGAGAGAATATATGCAAGGTGTGTCAAATAATATTCAATAGGATTTCGAGCATGCTTTGTTAGTTTGTTTTCGAGTTCTGGCATATTTTGTGGCTTCTGAGAACAAATAGACTCTTCCCTCTTTTTTTCAATTTTTAGTTTTGCCTTTCCTGTTATCCAGTTCATTTTGCTTTCCCTTTAGGCTAGCTATTTCTTCTCTCAGCTACTTCCTGTTACAGTTTTACATTTTGAAGACCTTTCCTTTACTTCTGTCACGCGCCTCAATATTGTCCCTCATAAAACGTGGATAAATGGCTATTGACATGCTACGTTGGTCTAGGGACGATGGGTCTGCCTCTGATTCCCACTAAGGCATATGTGGCCCAAACAGATAATAAGAAGAATTAATATTTCAAATGTCTCTCCGATGCGCCGCTCGGGTGTGTGTGTGTGTGTGTGTGGGTAGGGGGGCTGTATAGAAGCCGAGCATTATTCCTGCTAACTGTCCCATGTGGGAGTCATGAGGATTAATTAGTTAATGTTTGTGCAGTAGCTGCGGAAATGAAAAGCATCATATTGGAAGTATGGAGGGAGGTTGATTATTTATGATCCTGAAAGATATCGCAGGCCTTCCTCGAGTGATTGGTGTTCTGCTCCAGTGGAGCAACATGGGCTGTCTTAAAGCTGCAGGCTCCTGATAAGAAAAGGGAACTTGGGCATATGGGTTTGCTGGCCCTGTGACAGCTGCCTTCTGCCTGCTCATGTTCGAACCAACATGATCCACAAAATGGATTGACAAGAGCTTCTCCAAAGGTAAGAGCTGAAAGACGGAGCGTGGATTTCCCATGTCCCCAAGCAACTTCATATGCAGACTCAGGATACAGAATGTAGAAAGAACAACAGAGTTGGAAGGGACCTGGTGTGTGTGTGTATGTGTGTGTGTGTGTGTGTGTGTGTGTGTGTCTTCTAGTCCAACCCCTTGTTCCAGCAGGAGACCCTGTACCATTCCAGACAAGTGGCTGTCCAGTCTCTTCTTAAAATGCTCCAGGGATGGAGCTCCCACAACTTCTGAAAGCAAGCCATTGTTCTCACTGGTTAACTCGGGGTAGGCAACCGCGGCTCTTTTTATGACTCGTGGACTTCAACTCCCAGAATTCCTGACTCAGCTATGCATCGCTGAGTCAGCGATGCATAGCTGACTCAGGAATTCTGGGAGTTGAAGTCCACGAGTCATAAAAAGAGCCGCGGTTGCCTACCTCTTAACTGTTTTTCACCGTTAGGAAGTTTCTCCTCAGTTCTAGGTTGCTTCTCTCCTTGATGAGTTTCCATCCATTCTTTCTAGGGAGGATTTCCGTAAAAGCTCTCCTCCCAGTCGTCAGGAAATCACCCCATAAATAGTTGAAAATAACATAATAAAATAAAATAAAATGTAAGGTTTTACACTTAGCCTCACAATTGCCCCAGCGTTACTCAGGAATTTCAAAGAGCCAAAAGAAACTCCGAGGTTTCAGCAAGCAAACAACTTTTATTTTGATCAAAATAGAGTTGGGTGTCCCCATCTCTCTTTGTGGCTGGTAGAGAGATGAAGGCAACAACCAGGAAAGATGTCTTCCACCTTTTATCCCTTTCCAGAACAAAGAGATCTGGTCTTGGTACTAGGAACCAAAAGGTACAGAAAAATAATTCCTAGATGATGACTCATACACAGCAACCCAGGTTCCACCATGACTCCTTTTCCCCACTTCCCTCACCATGCTCTTTTCATGTAAGCAATCCCCTGTACCTAAAGCATGAGACATTTGCTTTTATAAAACTAATTTCTCAATGTAGAGAACCTACGAAGCTGCTTGCACATAAACAAAGATAAATATATGATTACAAAGTATCACTGCTAATGTCAATATTACTAAACATCAACCTTAAACATAATAAAATCCCTTCAAAAATAAAATAAAATAAAATACAACCCCAAAAGACTTCCCTGCCCAGCCTTCATTTTATTGAGTTGATTATAAATAGGCTTCCTTGACTTGAGGTTAAAGAGAGAATAAAACATAAGCACATTGCAAAACCCAACACGGGGGTCAAAAGGCAATTTAGAATAGGATTTCCGGAGGGGGCGGGAAGAGAAAAATAAAAATGTCACCACAAAGCAAACAGAATTTCTTGGGTATTATTTGGCTGTCATATTCTCAGCGAAGAAGTGCTATTAGTGTTGATCTCTCTCTCTCTCTCTCTCTCTCTCTCTCTCTCTCTCTCTCTCTCTCTCTCTCTCTCTCTCTCTCTCTCTCTCTCTCTCTCATTTTTTTTTCTCTCTCCCCAAAACAGAGATTAAAGGAGGCTTAGTGAGAAGAGTAAGGCCACAGTATATATATATATATATATATATATATATATATACACTACTATAGCTCTGGGTCTTTACAATGGCATTTTCTTCCGCGCTTCATTAATTTTCCATAGCTTGTTGGGCTTTAGCTCTTTCTAATTAATTCTTTTACTGGCTTTCTTGAAATGTGTATCATATCTGGCAAACCACATAAAATGAAAAAATCTCTCAAAGGTTTTACCCTTTTAATTATTATTTTTATAGCTTAAATGGAGCTCCGGAATTGCAAATGTTGACATTTTGAGCAGCTTCTCTTTCATTAGATTAAAAGGAAAGGGAGGAGGATGGGGGTGTGTGTGGAAGGCATGGCAGATTACAAGGGCAAATTGCTGAGTGTGTGACACAAAGACACAGAGGGAACTATTTACCCTTTTACCCGTGCGCCTTCACATATCCACACAAACATACACAACCAAGAAAAAGTTTCCCAGGAAATCAGCATTCCAGAAAAAAAAAAAACAACAACCCAGATATATCAAAATTTGCTCATGGGCAGCTCTGTTGAACGTCCCAACTTTAATACCATCATTGGTTGACTGCTATCATTTTTCATTATTATTTTTTCCAAAGTACAAGTAGTCCTCAACTTAAAACTGTCTGAAGTTACAATGACAATGGGAAAAGGGAGGTATGACTGCTTTTCACACTTACAACCGTTGCATCATCCACACGGCCTCGTGATCAAGATTCAGAGACTCAGCAACAGGCATGTATTTAATACAATTGCAGTGTCCTTGTGTCATGATATTGCAACATTTGAATACAAAAACAAACAAAACAAAACAAAACAAAGGTAGGATTATTGCTAAGCAGAAAATTGAATCGAATCGAGTAGAGTAGAGTAGAGTAGAGTAGAGTAGAGTAGAGTAGAGTAGAGTAGAGTAGAATAGAATAGAATAGAGCTGGAAGGGACCTTGGAGGTCTTCTAGTCCAACCCCCTGCTCAGGCAGGAAACCCTAGACCATTTCAGACAAATGGCTGTCCAGTCTCTTCTTAAAAACCTACAGTGATGGAGTGCCCACGATTTCTGGAGGCAAGTTGTTCTGCTGGTTAATCGTCCTCACTGTTAGGAAGTTTCTCTTTAATTCCGGGTTGCTTCTCTATTTGGTCAATTTCCAACCATTGTTTCTTGTCTTGCCTTCTGGTGCTTTGATGCCCTCTTCTTTGTGACTGTTATGACTCAGGGCCAGCCTGTGGGTCCGGCAGCCGGCTCAGATGTCTCGGATGACTCAGATGAGGGGGAGGAGGAGTGTGTGGAAGACGAACCGGCTGATGATGGCTTGGAGGCTTCGCAGAGCCCCCAGCCGGGGCCCTCTTCTCAGCTGCGTGAGCCCGATAGTGCGGAGGATGATGACCCACAGCTGGCCCTGTTCAAGGACGCCCGACGCAGGAGGCAGTCGAGCAGGAACAAACAGAGAAAGGCTGTGGGACTCCTCGGGAGGAGGCACAGGGAGGCCACGCCCTGAACTCTTAATAAAAGGAGTGTTTGGGGAAGGGCTGGTTGCTGAAAGCAACCGTTTACGTTTGAGGATTCTAGTTCCAGTGTTTTGTTCCTTGTTCTGTTGTTGGTGTAATAAATCTTGGCAGACGCTTTCCAGCCTCAGACGCTCTCCAGTCTCTACTGTTTGAACAGGGGTTTGCCTTATTGCAAGGCTGGTAGCAGGCTGGTTCAGAACAGTGACAGCCCCTCAAATACTGGAATGGAATGGAATGGAATGGAATGGAATGGAATGGGAGAAGAGAGGAGAAGAGAAGAGAAGAGAAGAGAAGAGAAGAGAAGAGAAGAGAAGAGAAGAGAAGAGAAGAGAAGAGAAGAGAAGAGAAGAGAAGAGAAGAGAAGAGAAGATATAGAATGGCGTGGAGTGGAGTGGAGTGGAACGGAACAGAACAGAACAGAACAGAACAGAACAGAATAGAATAGAATAGTTGGAACGGACCTTGAAGGTCATCTAGTCCAATCCCCTGCTCAGGCAGAAGAACCTATACCATTTCAGACAAATGCCTGGCTGAGGAATTCTGGGAGTTGAAGTCCACCAGTCATAAAAGGGCCAAGTTTGAAGAGCCCTTGCTCCAGGTGGACTGAAATAGGGTGGAGTCGGCACTATAAAGGTTTTTTTACACAAAAGAAGACATATAATTTATGATCCCCTTTTTGAGAAAGATGAAAGCAGAACTTAAAGTTATGAGAAACAGTTCTTTATCTCCTTAGTGGAATAGGCTCGGTTAAAAATGATTAAATTCAAATCCCTTTGCTACTGCTTGGTTTTCTACATGCCAGAGAAGTCTGTCCTTATTTATACACTAAAAAAAAAGAAAAAGAAAAACTGTGTGATGCAATCAAAGCAATATAGACAAATATTTGATGGGGATTTTAGGTATATCAAAACTGCAAAGATTCACTGGAGAGACAGAGATAATAGAGATATGTGCCCTTTTGAATTAACTCCGAAAATGTTGAATGCATCAAGCTGAATTACTTTTTGATTTTCTACCCCCTAATACAATATCGTTCATCTTACATTAAGAAATATCTACTATCACAAATCCATATTTAAGGCTTATCTTAGACCTTTAGAAAAATGTAAATCAATGTTAGCTATTGATCCTTCTCTTCTTTTCCAGTGACTCAGTCACCCAAATTTAAACACAAATTCAAGGAATAGGAAGATAGTGGAATGTGTAAGATTAGACACCTGATTATCGAAGCAAAAACGACTTCCCGTGAATATTATTTCTTTTAATTTCAGAGAGGTTAGTTCAACTATGTGATGAGTAAAACAATTTCATTTTAGGATCGTGAGGTCCTAGCAGTAGAGCAGAGGGTCTTCAAACTTGGCAACTTTAAGACTTGTGGACTTCAACTCCCAGAATTCCTCAGCCAGCCAGGACTGGCTGAGGAATTCTGGGAGTTGAAGTCCACAAGCCTTAAAGTTGCCAAGTTTGAACTGCAGTAGAGAATATGAATGATGTTTGATGAACAATGTCTATAGAGATTCTCAATCATCCAGGTCATGGTTGTCTTCATTCCCCACCATCCAGTCAGAACTGAAGAAGCTTCTCAGATGAGAAGTGAAATGTCTTCAAGGAAAAATAGTGAAAGTCCAGTTGCCTTTTGAAAAAGCAATGAACAGTACAGATCCACATTGTTTAAAAACAAAAATGAAATTTTATACAATCTCGTATAAAATTATATATATATAAAAGGGATGTGTTATTATTACCCTTCTCATCTTTCCTATTACCTTCTCCTATTGGTTTCTTATAATTATATCACTTTGTTGTTTGTATGTACTCTGAGAGCTTATGCACTGGAGAGAAATTCCTTGTGTGTCCAATCACACTTGGCCAATAAAGAATATTCTATTCTATTCTATTCTATTCTATTCTATTCTATTCTATTCTATTCTATTCTATTCTATTCTATTCTATTCTATTCCATATTTTCTATTCTATTCTATTCTATTCTATTCTATTCTATTCTATTCTATTCTATTCCATTCCATTCCATTCCATTCCATTCCATTCCATTCCATTCTATTCTATTCTATTCTATTCTATTCTATTCTATTCTATTCTATTCTATTCTATTCTATTCTATTCCATGCCATGCCACATTTATTCTATTCTATTCTATTCTATTCTATTCTATTCTATTCTATTCTATTCTATTCTATTCTATTCTATATTTTCTATTCTATTCTATTCTATTCTATTCTATTCTATTCTATTCTATTCTATTCTATTCTATTCTATTCTATTCCATTCCATTCCATTCCATTCCATTCCATTCCATTCCATTCCATTCCATTCCATTCTATTCTATTCTATTCTATTCTATTCTATTCTATTCTATTCTATTCTATTCTATTCTATTCTATTCTATTCCATTCCATTCCATTCCATTCCATTCCATTCCATATTTTCTATTCTATTCTATTCTATTCTATTCTATTCTATTCTATTCTATTCTATTCTATTCTATTCTATTCTATTCTATTCTATTCTATTCTTTTCTATTCTATTCTATTCCATGCCATGCCACATTTATTCTATTCTATTCTATTCTATTCTATTCTATTCTATTCTATTCTATTCTATTCTATTCTATTCTATTCTATTCTATTCTATTCTATTCTATTCTATTCTATTCTATTCTATTCTATTCTATTCTATTCCATTCCATTCCATTCCATTCCATATTTTCTATTCTATTCTATTCTATTCTATTCTATTCTATTCTATTCTATTCTATTCTATTCTATTCTATTCTATTCTATTCTATTCTATTCTATTCTATTCTATTCTATTCTATTCCATGCCATGCCACATTTATTCTATTCTATTCTATTCTATTCTATTCTATTCTATTCTATTCTATTCTATTCTATTCTATTCTATTCTATTCTATTCTATTCTATTCTATTCTATTCTATTCCCCTCATCCATGATCTGATCGAGGAGGAAGGTGCGGATCTAGCGTGCATCACGGAAACTTGGTTGGGTTCGGAGGGAGGGGTGCCTCTCACCGAGTTATGCCTGCCAGGTTTCCAGGTGCTGCACCAGCCACAGGCTCAGGGCAGGGGTGGTGGGGTGGCAGTGGTTATTCGGGAGACCTTGTGTCCCTGGGAGGCCACCATTGACCAGATGGCCGGGAGTGAATCCCTCCTCTTGAGATGTGGTCCTCGGGCTCAGTTGGGCTTGTTGCTTACATACCTGGTGCCCAGCTGTGTGGCAACAGCCCTGCCTGAGCTGCTCGACACTCTCTCAGGGTTGGCGGTGGAGTTCCCCAGGCTTATAGTCCTGGGTGACTTCAACCTGCCGTCACTGGGAGGGTCGTCGGAGTTAGCTCGGGAGTTCATGGCCTCCATGACGGCCATGGGCCTGACCCAAGTTATTGAGGGCCCGACTCACGTGGGGGATCATACTCTCGACCTGGTGTTCCTATCTGGACAGTGGCTGGATGATCTGGGAGGGGGTTCCCCATCCATCACCCCTCTGTCATGGTCAGATCACCACCTCCTGAGGCTGGTCTTCCGTTATGCCACCCCCCGCCGCTGGGTGGCGGAACTGACCAGGTGGTTCCGCCCCAGGCGCCTAATGGACCCGGATTGGTTCCAGAGGGCGCTTGGGCCTATACCTATCACCCTTACCCACAGCCCAGTCGATGCTCTGGTGGAGGCCTGGGAAACGGCTGCCGCCAGGGCACTTGACTGCGTTGTACCCATGCGACCTCTGACCCGGCGCAGATCCCGTTGGGCCCCATGGTTCTCTGTGGAGCTCCGGGAGATGAAGCGTCGGAGACGAGGTCTAGAGAGCGGTTGGAGATCCAGCCGATCCGAATCCGACCGATTGCAGTTAAGAACCTTTATAAGGTCTTATCTTGCGGCGATAAGGACGGCGAAGTCTAACTACTTTGCCGCCCTTATCGCGTCCGCAGATAATCGCCCGGCCGCCCTGTTTAGGGTGACTCGCTCCCTCCTTAACCAGGAGGTGAGAGAGGATCCCTTGCAGGGACGAGCCGAGGAGTTTAGTCATCATCTGGCAGACAAAATCGCTCAGATCCGGACCGGCCTGGACTCTGACTTGGCAGAGTCTGATGTGGAGGAATCGGGCGGTCTTGAGCACGTTATCTGGACTGAGTTCGACCCTGTTTCCCCTGATGATGTGGACAGGATCATGGGGAGACTGAGCACCACCACCTGTTTGTTGGATCCGTGCCCCTCCTGGCTAGCTTATGCGGCTCGGGAGGGAACACGGGGCTGGTTCCATGCAGTAATAACTGCTTCTTTGAAGGAGGGTGTCTTCCCTGCCGCCTTGAAGGAGGCGGTGGTGAGACCCCTTCTCAAGAAGCCTGCTTTGGACCCGGCTGCTTTAAACAACTATCGTCCAGTCTCCAACCTTCGCTTTTTGGCGAAGGTTGTTGAGAGTGTGGTGGCGCATCAGCTCCCTCTGTTCCTGGAGGAAACTGATTATCTGGACCCGTACCAATCGGGTTTCAGGCCCGGACACAGCATGGAGACGGCATTGGTCGCGCTGGTGAATGATCTCTGGAGGGCAAGGGACAGGGGTTGTTCCTCTGTCCTGGTCCTATTAGATCTCTCAGCGGCTTTCGATACCATCGACCATGGTATCCTGCTGCGGCGTCTCAGGGGGTTGGGAGTGGGAGGCACTGTTTTACGGTGGTTCTCCTCCTACCTCCAGGGCCGCTCGCAGTCGGTGTTGACGGGAGGGCAGAGATCCGCCCCGAGGCCTCTTATTTGTGGAGTCCCTCAGGGGTCGGTTCTCTCGCCTCTCCTGTTCAACATCTATATGAAGCCGCTGGGCGAGATCATTTGTGGCTTCGGGGTGGGGTATCATCAGTACGCTGATGATACCCAACTTTTTCTTTCCACCCCGAACCAACCCAGTGATGCCCTCGCCGTGATGTCCCGGTGCCTGGAGGCGGTTCAGGTCTGGATGGGGAGAAACAGGCTTCGTCTCAATCCCGCCAAGACTGAGTGGCTGTGCATATCGGCGTCTCGGGCTAACCAGGTT
>CM044355.1:5615293-5695293 GCA_024294585.1 Vipera latastei
TCATATGGCATCACAGTCTGGTTTGGAAGCATCACCAGTTCAGACAGGAAGGCGGTGCAGAGAGTGGTGAGGAAGGCAGAAAAGATCATTGGCAGTTCCCTCCCCTCCATCCAGGACACAGCACAGAAGCGTTGCTTGAACAGAGTCTGCAGGATTGTCTGGGACACACTACACACCCTCTTCATGACTTGTCTTTTTTTCTTGTTACCTGCTGGGAGGAGGCTTCATGACATCTGAAGCAGAACACCCAGTTTTGTTCCATACAGTATTAACCCTTGTGAACTCTCAAGCTTCGTCCTTCCATTATCTATTCAAGATGAACAGTGATTAATATTTATATGTTATTTATATGTAAAATGTAAAGGTAAAAGTTCCCCCGCACATGTGTGCTAGTCGTTTCCAACTCTAGGGGCCAGTGCTTATCTCCATTTGAAAGTCAAAGAGCCAGCGCTTGTCCGAGGACGTCTCCATGGTCATGTGGTCGGCATGACCAAAGGCGCACGGAATGCTGTTACCTTCCCACCGTAGTGGTTCCTATTTTTCTACTTGCATTTTTTACGTGCTTTCGAACTGCTAGGTTGGCAGAAGCTGGGATGAGTAACAGGCGCTCACTCTGTTATGCGGCACTCGGGATTCGACCCGCCAAACTGCCGACCTTCTGATCGACAAGCTCAGCGTCCTAACCCACTGAACCACCGCGTCCCTTATTTATATGTAAGGCTATAGGTTTATACATATGTTGTATATAGCATGTTTAAAGCTGTGTTATGTATGTATGCATGAAGTTTGGAGAGCAAGCTACAGGATTTCATTTTGAATGCATGCCAGTGTGCCCACAGTAAAAAAAAAATGACAATAAATTATCTGTTCTATTCTCAATGCAGCTGGACTGAACTTGGGGTTGATGGAATTTGAAACCTCATGCCAAGAAAACAGCAAGACTTGTCTAAACCTCATGAAGCATGGTGATGGGTTGCAACAAGATCTGTCAATCTCACTTTATGTAACCTGTAAAGGTAAGGCAGACTCAGTCTTCAACCATTGTTAGGGTTCCTCCCAAGTGACTATAAAATCATAGAAGCACAGGGCTAGAAGGGACCTTGGGGAGGTCTTTCAGATCAACACCCAGCCTGAGGCAGGAGTAATCATACAATCCCATACAAATGGTTGTCCAATCTTTTCTTAAACACCACCAGGGAGTGAAGATGATTATAGGGGGCTGGAAGCTAAAACATGCGAAGAACAACTGCAAGAATTGGGTATGTGTAGTTTAATGAAAGGGACGCGGTGGCTCAGTGGGTTAGGATGCTGAGCTTGTCGATCAGAAGGTCGGCAGTTTGGCGGGTCGAATCCCGAGTGCCGCGTAATAGAGTGAGCGCCTGTTACTCGTCCCAGCTTCTGCCAACCTAGCAGTTTGAAAGCACGTAAAAATGTAAGTAGAAAAATAGGGACCACTACGGTGGGAAGGTAACAGCATTCCGTGTGCCTTTGGCGTCTAGTCATGCCGGCCACATGACCACGGAGACATCCTCGGACAAGCGCTGGCTCTTTGGCTTCGAAACGGAGATGAGCACCGGCCCCTAGAGTCGGAAACGACTAGCACGCATGTGCGGGGGAACCTTTACCTTTACCTTTTACATATAAATAACATATAAATATTAATCACTGGCCATCTTGAATAGATATCTACCTATCTATCTATCTACCTATCTATCTATCATCTATCTACCTATTATCTATCTATCTATCTATCTATCTATCTATCTATCTATCTATCATCTCCTTCTATCTCTATCACCTCCTTTGCAATTACGGGTTTAATCGCACCCAAATGTCTGTTGAAGATGCTTTCAAAAATACCGTTTGCAGAGACAGGTCCTTTCACAGAGGCAAACCCAAGGACACAGTCACGGTGGAACAATCTTTTATTCTAATTCAGGAAAAGGAACTGGGGAGGGGGAGTTTTACTAAAGTTTAACCTCTAGGTCAGGCTGGGCTTGACCCAGAAATTACTAGGTGAATTTGTATGACCTGTGCTGCAAAAGAGGTCAGCCAAGATGTTTATAATGGTCCCTTTGGCTTTAGAATCCATCAGTCTATGAAACTAACCAAATTGCTCTGCCTTGCAATTTGACATAACACATACAAAATTGCCTGCCATTACAGTCCATAATGGGAAGTTGTAACGCCTTTGAGAATTAAAATGATACACCCGGCCCTTAAAATACAGGCTCCTGTTATGCCAGTTTTAGGAAGTTTAAATAGCCTGATCTTTTAAAATAGCTGACTTAATTCCTGAAAAACAACCTCTGTCCCTTAATCTCAGTTACTTGTAGGCCTCCTGTGAATATACATGAAGGGATTTAGGGAAGCAAGAAGGAAAAATTATATTGAGGATCTTTAGCATTCTTTTCTCGCCCAGAAAAATCTCTTTGTTTGACGGTTTTTTAAAAAAAATCATTCCTTTTTTTTTAAAAAAAAGCATCTTTTCTCAAAGAGCACTTAAATAGGCCTGTGATGTTGACAATTTGAACAATGATTGGGTAGAAGCAGTATGTGAACTAATGTCTTATTTAAAGCTGCGATATCTTCAGTGTGATTCCTGTTTCAAAGGATTCTCAGGGATGACTCACACCCTGGACGGTATCTCTTTACTCTCCTACCATCCGGTAGGAGATATAGGAGTATAGCCAGCCGCACCAACAGGCTGAAAAACAGCTTTTATCCGTGGGCTGTTAGGCTTTTGAATGGGATATAATCTCTGTGAACTTATGCAGAATTGACTTGGGAGGCCAGTGTGTGGTGTAGTTGGTTCACATGGTGTGGTAGGATGGAGGGTTTGTTGTCACTGTGTGTTGGGGGGAGAGAGCACAGGGGGGAGGCTCAGCTAATCTCAATGTACACATGTTGTACTTTGACAATAAAGGTATAGATAGATAGATAGATAGATAGATAGATAGATAGATAGATAGATAGATAGATAGATAGATAGATAGATAGATAGATTATATTTATTCAACTCAACGGTGATAACTTCCTTGGTTCTCTCTGAGTTGGGTTGTTTTCTTGCAGTCCTGCTGATGTCACCTAGTTTGGGTCATGAAACATCTACAAGAAAACCACCAAGCTCAGAGAGCACCAGGGTTCTCACAGTTCCCCCCTCTTCTCCTCCTCTTCCTCCTCCTCCTCCTCCTCTTCCTCCTCCTCCTCCTCCTCCTCCCCTCCCTTCAAATTCCAGTCCCTTCTACCACAGATGATGTTCCCTAGTTTGGTCATGAAACATCTGCAAGAAAACCACCAAGCTCAAAGAGTACCAAGGAGCCCACAGTTTCCCCCTCTCCTCCTCCTCCTCCTCCTCCTCCTCCTCCTCCTCCTCCTCCTCCTCCTCCTCCTCCTCCTCCTCTTCCTCCTCCTCCTCCTCCTCCAGGGTGGGGGCCAACTGTATCTACAGAGGAATGATGTTGCATTGGGAAGGGACAACTACCAAGAAAGCCCCTTTTTGGGGGGTCCCACCAGGTGTACAGATAATCTTCGACTTACAACCACAGTTGTTGGTTCTTCTCATTGTGGACTTTAGTTAATACAAAACATCGAATTTACCAAATACAAATCAGATTAATTTGAATCATTGTAGAATCATGAAAAGTTCAGTGTGTTTTTCCCCCCTCACATTTTCCCTGTATTCAAGGAAGTTTTTTTGATCAAAGGCCATTAAATTTAGGGAACCCCAGATATCTGCGTATCTTGGATCCTCAATCGTTGATGTTTCTTCTGCTTATTAATGCTATTAAAAAAAACTTGATAAACCATCTTGGTTCACAGCAAGAAAAGAAAGGGGAACTGTTTGTGTGCAATGAATTCCTTGTAGTATTTTTAAATGCTTGTGGAGCATAGTGGGGAAAGAAAAATGCCTCTGGAGTCCAAATATCAATATTCAATAATACATTTGCGGAGTGAGAACAACATTCCCTCACTGACTTAAAGTAACATTAAAATCAATTATGCGGTATCTGGATTTTTTTTTTAAAAAAAAAAACAACAACAAACATTTGAATTTGGATTTGAAACAGAGGTGAAGGAGGAAAAAGATGAGGAGGAGATAGAGGAAAAGGAGAAGAAAGAGGAAGAAGATGGAAAGGAAAAAGAAGAGGAAGAGGAGGAAAAGAAAGAGGAGGAGGGGGAGGAGGAAGAAGGAGGAAGAGGAGGAGGAGAGGAGGGAAGGAGGAAGAGGAGGAGGGGCAATAGGAGGAGAGGAGGAGAAGGAGGAGAAGGAGGAGGAGAAGGAGGAAGAGGAGGAGGAGGAAAAAGAAGAAGAAGAAGAAGAAGAAGAAGAAGAAGAAGAAGAAGAAGAAGAAGAAGAAGAAGGAGGAGGAGGAGGAGGAGGAGGAGGAGGAGGAGGAGGAGGAGGAGGAGGAGGAGGAGGAGGAGGAGGAGGAGGAGGAGGAGGAGGGGGCAGGAGGAGGAATAACACTAGGATCAGGAGGAGGAAGAGGACTAGGAGGAGGAAAGCTATGCTTTGTAATTTACTTGCCAGTTTCTGATTTTTATGTCTTCCCTTAAGCTCATGACTTCCAACGCTACAAAAAGAAGCCAGAAGCACTGGGGACATGGTAAATGTCTCAGAAGGGACCTGGCCGCCTTGTTTCTTGGGCTGTAAAGACAACGGGAGGAGAAGCGTACTTTCAGACCCACAAGATTATGTCAATGTAACCTTAAAATAAAGTAGAGGTGATACTCCTAGGTGATACTCCTTGGCTGGACCACCTTACTAAGCTGACCCAGGCTGGCTACGTCTGCACAACATGCAATCCAAAATGAAGCAATTCAGACATCATGGCTTCGCACCATATATTAAGCCAGCAGCCTGGCTTCTTATCGCAAGCTCCATCATCCACAACCTGGCCCCCTCTACGAGTTTAAGCCACCACACTGCATGAGCCATGAGCCTTCCTAGTTTCCGGAAAGCTCTCTTCTCAAAGGCATTGTTCTCGTTCACTAATGTCGCAATTGTGAAGGGTCACCGCCCCATGAGCACGGCCCATTCAGGTTCACACTTTCAATTTCCAGGATGACTTCAACAGTGGTGAAGCTGACCTTCTCCTTCGGTGACTGTATTTGGGGGCTGGGATCATCTGACATGTTCAATAGCTCCCTCAACCATACACTGGCCGAATGTAAATTATTTGATCGGGGACGCCTGTCCCCGCAAAAGAGGGAATTGATGGAGAGTCAAAAGCTGAAATGTTTTGAACGGGTGTTTGAATCTCCTTCGAAAGGTCACCTGAGGCCACTTCACACTTCAGCCCTTCACAATTTATATTTATTTGAAAAATTGAGCTGCTCGGCGCTCTTTCCTAATAGCAACATAATGTCATTGGAGGTGGATTTTTAACGGAACACCACTGCGGTTACAGGGCAAAGCATAGCACAAAGGTATCAATTCTAGGATGAGCCTTGGTAAAATGGCTATATTGAGGTCGTGTATTTTTTATTTTATTTTTTTCCCAGTGCTTGAACACTGGTGAAGCAAAAGCACGGTTGGAAATGTGTATGTTACTCTGGGCTGCAACTTACGAGACCATTTTTTGAACCGTTCCTTTTTGTTCTGATAAAGACAAAAGTTGACAGTCCAACTTGAAGGTCGCATAAACTCAAAAATGTTAGGAATATTTAAATCTGTGTTGTAGTCCCCCAGGTAAGATCGTTCAGAACCCTGAGTACATTGGGAAAAGAAGATGTGTCAATCAGTAACAAAATGTGTGTGTGTGTGTGGGGGGGAGAAACTTGACTGAGTTCCATACTTTGGAATTGTAAAAGCTAGTGTGGCATAGTGCTTATGGGGCTATGCTTTCTGATGGTTAACTGGTCCTTAAGTTAGCAATAGCACTTAGACTTATATACCGCTTCACAATGCTTTACAGCCCTCTCTAAGCAGTTTACAGAGTCAGCCTCTTGTCCCCAACAATCTGGGTCCTCATTTGACATACCTTGGAAGGATGGAAGGCTGAGTCAAAATAGGTAGGTATGTAGGTATGTAGGTATGTAGATAGATAGATAGATAGATAGATAGATAGATAGATAGATAGATAGATAGATAGATAGATAGCAATAGCACTTAGATTTATATACTACCCCACAATGCTTTATACAGCCCTCTGTAAGCAGTTTACAGAGTCAGCCTTTGGCCCCCAATAATCTGGGTCCCCCTTTTACCATCTTTGGAAGGATGGAAAGCTGAGTCCACCTTAAGTCAGTTTGGATTGAACTCCTGGCAGTGGAAAGAATTAGTCCGCAGTACTGCATTCTAACCACTGGACTGCCATGGTTCTTTTAGTTATTGTCAGGTGTGAAAGACTAGCTTCATACATGAAGATTCAGTTAAATTGATTTATTGCTAAAAGCCTATGTGCAGGAATCTTCTCAGTTAATGCTAAGGATCAATGGCACTCAAAGACGGTTGGATGTAGTTCTCTGGCAGCTACATAACGATTCTATGCTAACCCCCTTTTTCACTCTGCCTTTTCTTCTGCTACATCTCTTCTCCTACAGTCATTTAGCCCTATTTTCTAGGGCTACACAAACACCTTGAATTATCCATGTGAAAAATCACATGGATTGTATGTGCATAGCAACGTAGCTTAAAAGGAGCTGTCCAGTTTCTAGCTGAGCATGTAGTATTCAGCTGAACTCATTGATTATGGTT
The DNA here is from genome assembly GCA_024294585.1 of Vipera latastei. Classification (NCBI taxonomy): domain Eukaryota; kingdom Metazoa; phylum Chordata; class Lepidosauria; order Squamata; family Viperidae; genus Vipera; species Vipera latastei. The sequence continues at coordinate 5,621,997 of CM044355.1, forward strand.
TGGGGGTTACTGTTGATTCTGTGGACCTATTGGTCTATCTAACCTGGCTTGTACCATACTGCAGGAATGAAAATCCTACCACCGTCTCACATCTAGCCATTTTGATTCATCTGGACCGTCTGCCAGCTCATCTGGCAGAAGTGCAAAGAAGAGCAACTAAGATGATAATCATTAAAGGCCTGGAGACTAAGACATATGAAGAACGGTTGCTGGAATTGGGTATGCCTAGTCTAGAGAAAAGAAGGACTAGGGGTGACATGATAGCAGTCTTCCAGTATTTGTGGAGCTGCCACAAAGAAGAGTGGGTCAACTTATTTTCCAAAGCACCAGAAGGCAAGAGAAGAAACAATGGATGGAAACTAATCAAGGAGAGAAGCCACCTAAAATTAAGGAGAAACTTCCTAACTGTGGAATTAACCAGTGGAACAGCTTGCCTTCAGAAGTTGTAGGTGCCTCATCACTGGAGGTTTTTAAGAAAAGACTTGACAGCCACCTGTCTGAAATGGTATAGGGTCTCCTTCTTGAGCAGAGGCTTGGACTAGAAGACCTCCAAGGTCCCTTCCATTTTGATTGATTGATCCATCTTTCAGACCCTAGATAATCAAAACTGGACAGAGCCTTCCTTCAGCTTATCAATAAAATGTGTATCAGTCTCCTTGTTTCTTAACTCTTCTTGTCAGGAGAAACTCAAGTTGATGGAGAAGCCAAAACTTCCTTCCCTTAAGACCTAAATTGACATAACACGTCCTCTCTCACCATCCCCAGAAAGCTCCAAGCTACATCTGGTCTTTATGATGGATCAGTTCTCCACCTTTGATATAGGAGCATTTTTCCCTTTAGGACTCAACTCATCTGACTTGGAGGCACTGATGTCTGAAGGACACTTAGCTAAAATCTATATGAAAAGAAAAGTGCAAAGAAAAGTCCAACATACTTCTTAATCTTTAAATTGCCTCACTTAAATGTTGGCTAGGGCTTCCAGATCTTCAAAGTGATTCATTAAATTATAAACCATCCAGCCTCTAATGATTTTACGACACTGTGATTAGCCACCATATTACAGATGAAAAGTGAGTTGAGCGAAGAGTCGGGGACTTTCTTAAAGCAAAGTTGAGCTGAAAAATCAGGGGCTTCCTTATTTGTAGCTCAGTATGTTTGTTGTTCAAAGGAAGCGTCTTTCAGGTCAAGAATGAGCCTTACTGAATACTTCTTCTTCTTCTTCTTCTTCTTCTTCTTCTTCTTCTTCTTCTTCTTCTTCTTCTTCTTCTTCTTCTTCTTCTTCTTCTTCTTCTTCTTCTTCTTCTTCTTCTTCTTCTTCTTCTTCTTCTTCTTCTTCTTCTTCTTCTTCTTCTTCTTCTTCTTCTTCTTCCTTCTGTCAAGCATAAGCCTTGCTGAATTCATCATTATCATCACCATATTTCTGTTCTGTTATAATTTTTTAAAACTATCAGCTATCATTAGTGATTACTAGGGAAGAAATCCAGTAAATCAAACAACTTTAAAGCAATGAGCCAATCTGAGAGACAAAATAGAGAACAACTGTGGGTTTGTGTGTGTGTGTGTGGCAATGGGTGGGTTGTTTTTACTGTATTAAAATGCTTACATTTTTAGATTGACTAGATGTGTGTTAAACTGAATGAAAGTTGTTTCTCAAACGTTTCTTCTTCCATGTACAGCCTCCTCTTTCCCCTCCCTCTCCCCTTCCTCCTCCTCCCTCTCCCCCTCCTCCTCCTCTCCATACACCCCACTCCCTCCTACCACTGATGAAGTTCCCTAGTTGGGTAACAAAATATCTGCAATAAAACAATCAAACTCAGAGCACCAAGGATCCCATAGTTCTCCTCCTCCTCCTTCTCCTCTTCCTCTTCCTCCTCCTCCATCATTTTATTTTTCTGACTTGTGCAAAATTAAACAACACATAGCTTTTATGGGTTATGTACCAACCATATAGAATAAATGTTCATCATTATGACTTCTTCATTTTTGTCTCTTCTTCCTCCACCATGCATTTTATGAAGTCCGACTATTGAAGTCAACACTTACTAAATAGCACGTGTCCCCAAGTGTTTCAATTTGACTGGGGGGAGTTGGACTGCCAGGAAATACATTGATTTTTAGTTTCAAGAAAAGCTGTCTGTCTGTCTGTCTTTCTTTCTCTTTGTGTGTGTGTGTGTGTGAGTGTGTGAATCTTTAAAACATTGTTTTTCATTTGAAGATGTTGCTCTTTGATGTTTCAAAGCTTCAATTATGTAGGCATGGCACAGCTGTTTATAACTGCCTTTAATGCCATCTAACTGCAGTTGTTTTAATTTCCCTTTTCGAAAGAGTTAAGTCCACACAGCAAATATGTCAAATTAATTCAAAGCCCCCTAACTGATGGAAATTCACAGGGCAAATTTCATTCCCTTGAATTCTGAAGCGTTCACACACCATCTATGTGGTTGGATGTCATCATAACATTAAGAATTCCTGATACTTATTTAGGAATATGATCAATTACCATCCCTATTATACAGTTTAGAAGACCAAGAGCAATATATTATACTGCCTTAATAGCTGGATTCACTCTGCATTTCCAATCTTTATTATATATTTGTTCCGCTATTGTTTTGGGGTCTTCCATTTTCACACATTTTTCTGAATCTCTTCCAGTTCTGCATCCCTGAATATTTCATTTCTGGTGGTGAATCTCCTTTGATGTGCTAATCATTTTTTTTTCAGTGAGTTGAGTCTGAATAAATTCTTTTCCACAGTTCAAACATTTGCTTTAAGTAGTCCTGCTTTGTTGGTTCCAATTTTTTAAATACCAGGCCATAATGGTGCAATTTTCCCACACAGCATAATTTTGTCCTGTCTGTGGTTGTTGTCCTTAATCCTACAGGACCATGACCTGCTTGCCTAGACTTAGTTCCTGAGTCCCATTCCTCACTTGTTGACAGATGTCCTGGAACTTTGACATCTGACATTGTCCTTGTTGACCTAGGAGAGGACCAATCTTTTTTTTTCCAGTTTTCTCTCCATAATAAATAGGTTGATGGATGTACTTTGTCTGATTCTTCCATTGAGACCTGTCTGCAATGACAGAGTCTTCTGACAGAATACACTATCACCATCAAAGATTTCATCATAGTATCACAAGTCCCTCCCCCATGACTAAAGTTGAGACTCAAGAAACAGTGGTGATTAGGGCTAAAGGTAAAGGTGAAGGTAAAGGTTCCCCCGCACATGCGTGCTAGTCGTTTCCAACTTTAGGGGCCGATGCTCATCTCTGTTTCAAAGCTGAAGAGCCAGCACTCTCTGAGGGCGTCTCCGTGGTCATGTGCCCGGCATGACTAGACGCCAAAGGCGCTTGGAACACTGTTACCTTCCCACCGTAGTGTTCCCTATTTTTCTACTTGCATTTTTATGTGCTTTCGAACTGCTAGGTTGGCAGAAGCTAGGACAAGTAACAGGCGCTCACTCTGTTACGCGGCACTCGGGATTCGACTCGTCAAACTGCTGACCTTCTGATCGACAAGCTCAGTGTCCTAACCCTCTGAGCCACCATGTCCCTTGGTGATTAGGGCTACTGGAGGCTAAATCATATGAAGAATAGTTGCAGGAATTGGGTATTGTATTGTCTAGTGAAAAGAAGGACTAGGGGGGGTGACATAATAGCAGTGTTCCAATATCTGAGGGGCTGCCACAAAGAAGAACGAGTCAAGCTATTCTCCAAAGCACCCAAAGGCAGGACAAGAAACAATGGATGGAAACTAATCGAGACAAGCAACCTGGAATTAAGGAGAAACTTCCTAACAGCGAGGACAATTAACTAGTGGAACTCCTTGTCTTCAGAAGTTATGGGTGCTCCATCACGGGAGGTTTTCAAGAAGAAAATGGGCAGCCATTTGTATGTAATAATATAGGCTCTCCTGCTTGGGCAGGGTGTTGGACTAGATGACCTCCAAGGTCCCTTCCAACACTGTTATTCTCTTATTCTGTTAAGGGGATATCCATGGATGGGATTATTATGTTTCATTGTAGAATCATCCAGATTGTCAAGCTTGAAGCTCGCTTTGCTGGTGCAACAGTTATTGCTTCTTAGCTTGCCGATGAACTTGGGGGGGAGGAGGGAGAAATGGAATGCAGGCTACAAAGATAAAGAATGCAGACAATGAGAATCAAGGACGATTTGCCAGGTGCCTGATCCAACTCAGAGACATTTTCTCATAACACTATAATTGCACCTAATTGTGCAATGTGACCTGTTCATGGATGGGAGGGGGAATCCTATACTTTTACTATAGGGGTTTGGGTTTGCCAGAGCTGGTTTTGCATTCATATGTGCTGAAATGATTTCTAGTAATAATAATAATAAAGTTGGAAGGGACCTTGGAAGTCATCTAGTCCAGCCCCCTGCTCAGGCAGGAAACCCTATATGATTTCAGACAAATGGCTATCCAGTCTCTTCTTAAAAACTTCCAGTGTTGGAGCATTCACAGCTTCTGGAGGCAGGTTGTTCCACTGGTTAATTGTTCTAACTGTCAGAAAGTTTCTCCTTAGTTCTAGGTTGCTTCTCTCCTTGATGAGCTTCCATCCATTGCTTCTTGTCCTGCCTTCAGGTGCTTTGGAGAATAGCTTGACTCCCTCTTGTTTGGGGCAGTCCTGGAGATATTGGAACACTGCTGTCAATTCCCCAACTATCCCCGTGTCCTTCTCTTCATTAAACTTGTTGTTGTTAGTTGCAAAGTCGTGTCCAACCCATCGCGACCCTATGGACAATGTTCCTCCAGGCCTTCCTGTCCTCTACCATCTTCTGAAGTACATTTAAGCTCACACCTACTGCTTCAGTGACTCCATCCAGCCACCTCATTCTCTGTCATCCCCTTCTTCTATTGCCCACAATCTTTCCCAGCATGAGGCTCTTCTCCAGTGAATCCTTCCTTCTCATTAGGTGGCCAAAGTATTTGAGCTTTAGCTTCAGGATCTGGCCTTCTAAAGAGCAGTCAGGGTTGATCTCCTCTTGGACTGACCGGTTTGATCGCCTTGCAGTTCAAGGGACTCGCAGGAGTCTTCTCCAGCACCATAGTTCAAACGCTTCAATTCTTTGGCATTCAGCCTTTCTTATGGTCCAACTTTCACAGCCATACATTGCAACTGGGAAGACCATAGCCTTGACTATACGCACATTTGTTGGCAGGGTGATGTCTCTGCTTTTTAGTGTGCTGTCTAGGTTTGCCATGGCTTTCCTCCCCAGGAGCAAGCGTCTTTTAATTTCTTGGCTGCAGTCCTCATCTGCGGTGATCTTGAAGCCCAGGAAAATAAAATCTGCCACTACCTCCATTTCTTCCCCATCTATTTGCCAGGAATTGAGAGGGCCGGATGCCATGATCTTGGTTTTCTTAATGTTTAGTTTCAACCCAAGTTTTGCACTCTCCTTCTTCACCCGCAACAAGAGGCTCTTTAGTTCTTCTTCACTTTCTGCCATCAGAGTGGTATCATCTGCATATCTTAGGTTGTTGATGTTTCTTCCGGCAATCTTAATTCCAACTTTTGATTCATCTAGCCCTGCCTTTCTCATGATGTGCTCTGCATATAAGTTAAATAGGCAAGACGACAGTATACAGCCTTGCCGGACTCCTTTCCCAATTTTGAACCAATCAGTGGTTCCGTGTCCAGTTCTCACTGTTGCTTCTTGGCCCGCATATAGGTTTCTCAAGAGACAAATAAGATGGTGTGGTACGCCCATCTCTTTAAGGACTTGCCACAGTTTGTTATGATCCACACAATCAAAGGCTTTAGCATAGTCAATGAAGCAGAAGTAGATGTTTTTCTGGAACTCTCTAGCTTCCTCCATGATCCAGCGTATGTTAGCAATTTGATCTCTAGTTCCTCTGCCTCTTCAAAATCCTGCCTGTACTTCTGGTAGTTCTCGATCCACATACTGCTGGAGTCTAGCTTGTAGAATTTTAAGCATAACTTTACTAGCATGAGAAATGAGTGCAATGGTGCGATAGTTTGAACATTCTTTGGCACTGCCTTTCTTTGGAATTGGAATGTAAACTGATCTTTTCCAATCCTGTGGCCACTGTTGAGTTTTCCAAATTTGCTGGCAAATTGAGTGTAGCACTTTTACTGCATCGTCTTTTAAGATTTTGAATAGCTCAGCTGGAATACTGTCACCTCCACTAGCTTTGTTGTTGCTCAGCTTTTCTAAGGCCCACTTCACTTCACATTCTAGGATGTCTGGCAAGAGGTCAGTGACCACCTCATTGTGGTTATCAGGGACGTTAAGCTCATTCTTGTATAGTTCTTCTGTGTAATTTTTCCACCTCTTCTTAATCTCTTCTGCCTCTGTTAGGTCCCTGCCATTTTGGTCCTTTATCATGCCCATTTTTGCATGAAACGTTCCTTTCATCTCTCCAATTTTCTTGAAAAGATCTCTGGTCCTCCCTATTCTATTGTTTTCTTCTATTTCTTTGCATTGTTCATTTAAGAAGGCATTCTTATCTCTTCTAGCTATTCTCTGGAATTCTGCATTTAATTGGGCATATCTTTCTTTTTCTCCCTTGCCTTTCACTTCCCTCCTTTCCTCAGCTATTTGCAAAGCTTCCTCAGACAGCCATTTTGCTTTCTTGCATTTCTTTTTCTTTGGGATGGTTTTGGTTGCTACCTGTTGTACAATGTTGCAAACCTCTGTCCATAGTTCTTCAGGCACTCTGTCTATCAGATCTAATTCCTTAAATCTATTTGTCACCTCTACTGTATATTGAACAGGGATATGATTTAATTCATACCTGACTGGCCTAGCGCTTTTCCCTACTTTCTTTAATTTAAGCCTAAACTTTGCAACAAGAAGCTCATGGTCTGAGCCACAGTCAGCTCCTGGTCTTGTTTTTACTGACTGTATAGAGCTTCTCCATCTTTGGCTGCAGAGCATATAGTCAATCTGATTTCTGTGTTGACCGTCTGGTGATGTCCATGTGTAAAGCCGTCTCTTGGGTTGTTGGAAAAGAGTGTTTGCTATGACCATCGTATTCTCTTGACAAAATTCTATCAGCCTGTGCCCTGCTTCATTTTGTACTCCAAGGCCAAACTTGCCTGTTATTCCAATTATCTTTTGGCTTCCTACTTTAGCATTCCAATCCCCCATGATGATAAGGACATCATTTTTGGGTGTTAGTTCTATAAGGTGCTGTAGAGCTTCATAGAACCGGTCAATTTCATCCTCTTCAGCACCGGTGGTTGGGGCATAGACTTGGACTACTGTGATATGGAATGGTTTGGCTTGGATTCGAACTGAGATCATTCTGTCATTTTGAGGATTGTATCCCAGTATTGCTTTTCCTACTCTTTTATTGACTATGAAGGCTACTCCATTTCTTCTGAGGGATTCTTGCCCGCAGTAGTATACCTGATGGTCATCTGAATTAAATTCACCCATTCCTGTCCATTTTAGTTCGCTGATACCTAAGATGTCGATGTTTAGTCTTGTCATCTCTTGTTTGACCACGTCCAGCTTTCCTTGATTCATGGATCTTACATTCCAGGTTCCTATGGAGAAAAAATCTTTACAGTATCGGACTTTCCTTTCACCACCAGACATATCCACAGCTGAGCGTCCTTTCGGTGTTGGCCCAGTCGCTTCATTCTTTCTGGCGCTACTAGTACTAGCCCTCTGCTCTTCCCCAGTAGCATATTGGACACCTTCTGACCTGAGGGGCTCATCTTCCAGCGTCATATCGTTTTGCCTTTTGGTACTGTCCATAGGGTTTTCATGGCAAAGATACTGGAGTAGTTTGCCATTTCCTTCTCCAGTGGAACACGTTTTGTCAAAACTCTCTGCTATGACTTTTCCGTCTTGGGTGGCCCTGCACGGCATATCTCATAGCTTCATTGAATTACGCAAGCCCCTTCGCCACGACAAGGCAGTAATCCATGAAGGGGTTCATTAAACTAGACATACCCAATTTCAGCAACTGTTCCTTATATGTTTTAGCCTCCAGTCCCCTGATCATCTTTGTTGCTCTTCTGTGCACTCTTTCTAGAGTCTCAACATCTTTTTTACACTGTGGTGACCAAAACTAAATGTAAAACTGTATCTTAAGCCTATCTTATGGAGTGTTGGCTATTCCTGCCAGCTTGGTGTTGTCTTCAAATTTGATGAGTTCCCCATCTATCCCCTCATCCAAATCGTTGATGAAGATGTTGAAGAGCACTGGGCCCAGAACAGAGCCCTGGGGCACCCCACTACACACTTCCTTCCATGTAGATGCAGTTCCATTGAGGACCACACGCTGAGTACATCCTGTCAGCCAGCTACGAATCCATCTGGTGGTGATGCTATCTAACCCACATTTTTCTATCTTATCAAGTAGTAGGTTGTGATCTACTTTATCAAATGCCTTACGGAAGTCCAAGTAAATTATATCCACAGCATTCCTCTGGTCCACTAATTTTGTCACCTGGTCAAAAAATGAAGTAAGAGTTGTCTGGCATGATCTGTTTTTGACAATCCCCGGTTGGCTTTTGACAATGACTTTGTTTGCCTCTAGGTGTTCACTGATTCGTTGCTTATCTTTTCCAAGATCTTCCCAGGTATTGTGGTCAGGCTGATAAGTCTGTAGTTTTATGGATCCATTTTTTCCCCTTTTTTGAAGATGGTAACTACTTCAGCTCTTTTCCAGTCCTCTGGTAGTTCCCCAGTGCTCCAGGATCTTTGAAAAATATAATGCAGTGGTTCTGAGATCACATCTGCCAGTTCCTTCAGAACGTTGGGGTGTAATCCATCTGGTCCTGGTGATTTGAACTGGGCTGGACAGGTGCTCTCTTGCCATTTTCTTGCCTATCTTAACTTGTATTTCTAATCTGTTTTTTACAGTACTGTTTTTAATAGGTTGGACTTTTTTTTCCCCGTGGTGTAAATACCAATGCAAAAAATGAGTTGAGTAATTCTGTTTTCTTCCTGTTGTTTGTCACCTTCTTGCCACTTTCTCCCACTAATGGACCAATTATTTCCTTAACTATTTTCTGGTTTTTACATGTTGAAAGAAGCTTTTTGTTGTTATTTTTGACTTTTGTTGCAAGCCTTAGTTCATTTTGAGCCTTAGCTTTCCTCACTTCATCTTTGCAGGAATGGGCTATTTGCTGATATTCTGCCTTAGTTATGTGCCCCTCTTTCCACTTTTTACACTTGTCCTTTTTGTCAATAAAGTTTTACATTAAGAGATTGGAATGTCTTAAAAGTGTTTGCTTGGTTGGGTTCATCAGTTGGAACCTGGACACACATGCTCAGATTGGATTTGACATTTTTTCCACATATCACATCCTTCCCAAGGACCTGGGATAGGCAGATGTTGTTGTTTGATGGTGTTAGAGGTATTGCTGCAAGATGTAAGCTAATGTAAGTTATTCCAAGTAAAGCTGCCTTTTGCAATTGACTGATGGTCAGTTTGGTCAATGCCAATGGTGTTCAAGTGACTGTTTTAGGATTGCACCCATAGGTTCACATGCTTCCTTGTGCTTTAATCATTGGTTATGGGACAACCCTTCATTCAGACTGCTAAAAATGTCCCCACAATCAATTGGTCCACATCCAACTTGAGAATCCAAATGAAACTCCAGGTCCATTCAGTTTCCAGAAATCTTACTATTTATTGAATACATGGCATGGTAATGTCGAAGTAAAACTAACTCTGAGGTTCCTAGAGTTCATAGAATTAAACAATAATTTCTCTGGCCAAATCCCCACCCTCTTACGTAGTCCATGTAAACAATTTCACTTTGTTATGGGAACCGTCTGTTTCCTCTCCACACTTGCTGCAATGTCCTTGAAAAGGTTTCAGGGTCTTGTAGTTTTCAGTGGAATCATAGAGGTTTTGTTTCTTCATCTAATTTATTCTAAAGCAATACCTTTACCCACCACCACCCTTATTCCTAATGGCAAGTTGAAATGAAGAGGCAAAGTTTCATTCTTGACACCACTTCTCTTACAAGAAATCCAGATTCTTTAACCAATCTGCAAAGCCTTTGGTTTTCAGAACTTTCACTATCTCAGTGGACTTCCTATGAACTTCTTTCAATTTGTCACTGTCCCTTTGAATTGGTCACACTATTCCAAGCATGACCTATTAATGCTGCAGAAGAGAGGAACAATTACTTCTCATGAGCTGGATTCTATGTTCCTGGAAATGAACCCCCATTAATTATGAAGCTGTGTTACAAAAATAAGGCACTGAATCTACTATCAACTTAAAATTCCTTTCATTTCAGGATAACAAAGCTCCAAGGGACCTTGGAAGTGTTCTACACACACACAACTACTCAGGCAAGAAAACTTATACCATTTCAGACATATGGCTGTCCAGTCTCTTCTTCAAAATTTCCAGTGTTGGAGCACCCACAACTTCTCTAGGCAAGTTGTTCCACTGGTTAATTGTTCTAACTGTTAGGAAATTCCTCCTTAGTTCTAGGTTGCTTCTCTCTTTGATTCTTTTTCCATCCATTGCTCCTTGTCCTGCCTTCAGGCGCTTTTGAAAATAGTTTGACCCCCTTTTCTTTGTGGCAGCCCCTCAAATATTGGAAGTCTGCTATCATGTCACCCTTAGTCCTCCTTTTCATTAAAGTAGAGAAACCCAGTTCCATCAACTGTTCTTTGTATGTTTTTGGCCTCCAGTCCCAAAATCATCTTTGTTGCTCTTTTCTTCACTCTTTCCAGAGTCTCAACATCTTTTAGGACAACAGCTGGCTGGTAAATGGCTTCCTGACAAATTAATAATAGATAAACAGTTTCCAGAATATTTAGTTTCACTCTAGATGTTTTCCAGGAGCACTCCTTCTTCAGAGCTGCATATATCTCACCCAAGACAGCTACATTATGGAGCCAAAGAAACAACATCTAAATTCATGAGGTGATAAAATGTAACTAGCTCAGGGCTTACACACACACAGAGACACATCCACAATATCACACCCCCTTGATTTACAAATGTTCCATCGCCTCCCAAAAGGCTCCTGAATTACTAGCATTTCTTGAAATTATGACACAATAAAACATACTTTCAAAGAGAAAAGCATCACTTACTTCATCTTTTTTTTAAAAAAAATGACTTGGAAATTTTTAAGAAGGTAATTGATGGAGACTTGAATTCATAGACTGTCAAAGGCCTAAGGTCTTTTAAAAAGGAAGGTTCTACATTTGGGCAAGACAAACCAAACACACATTAGCCAGTGGAAGGATTTTGTTTTCAGAAGTTGCAGCTGCTCCATTACTGGAGGTTTTAAGGATGATTGGACAGCCATTTGTTTGAAATGGTGTAGGGTCTCCGCAGAGGGCTGGACTAGAAGACCTCCAAGGTCCCTTCCAACTCTGTTGTCTTGTTATTTCTGTTATTCTGCTAAAATCTCAGTTTGCCACAGATACAGAAGCGGATTTTGTGAGTGCTCCAACACTGGAGGCTTTCAAAAAGAGACTGGACAACCATTCATCTTAAATGGTAGAAGGTTTCCTATTATCATTCTATTCTATTCTATTCTATTCTATTCTATTCTATTCTATTCTATTCTATTCTGTTCTGTTCTGTTCTGTTCTGTTCTGTTCTGTTCTGTTCTGTTCTGTTCTGTTCTGTTCTGTTCTTATTTCCTATTTCTTATTCTATTCTATTCTATTCTATTCTATTCTATTCTATTCTATTCTATTCTATTCTATTCTATTCTATTCTATTCTATTCCATATTTTCTATTCTGTTCTATTCTGTTCTGTTCTGTTCTGTTCTGTTCTACTCTACTCTACTCCACTCTACTCTACTCTGTTCTGTTCTGCTCTGCTCTGCTCTGCTCTGCTCTGCTCCTATTCTATTCTATTCTATTCTATTCTATTCTATTCTATTCTATTCTATTCTATTCTATTCTATTCTATTCTATTCTATTCTATTCTATTCTATTCTATTCTATTCTATTCTATTCTATTCTATTCTATTCTATTCCATTCCATTCCATTCCATTCCATATTTTCTATTCCATTCTATTCCCTTCTCTTCTCTTCTCTTCTCTTCTCTTCTCTTCTCTTCTCTTCTCTTCTCTTCTCTTCTCTTCTCTTCTCTTCTCTTCTCTTCCATATTATTATAATTATAATAATTACAATGCATTAAATTTAAGCAAGAATGGTTTCCCTATCTCACAACTTGGTGAACTCCAATATGTAGGTTGTTAAATATGTGATTTAAAAATAGTAACCAGAAGCAATATTAATTTTATGAAAATAATGTAATCACCCTCTGGGTACAATTGAAGAGAATTTAGAACTTAATCTTGTTTTTAATGATTTTTTTTAAAAAAATATTTTTTTTACTTTTTTTATAAGGTCATGCACAGCTTTTTTAGATCATGATAAATAGTAATGGCATCAATATAAATATTACTGTTGAAGAGTTGTGTAGTGATTTGTGGTTATTTGTCAAGACGATGCCATGATTTCCTTTTAATATATCCACTTAGGAAATAATGAAATGATGACTTCTAAACTTTATGACAGTTGTAAATTCTGCTGATTTGCTGATGTTTTATTTTCCAATCACTGAACTTCCTTGTTTTTTTTCCTTTTTAAAATGTAGTTATTTATTTTATACATTATGTTTTAAAATAAATACATCAATAAATAATCTTCGCTAAAAAAAATAATCAATCAATTTCATTCCAATGAATGCGACAGTTCTGTACATGTAATGGGCTACCCTGGAATGAATGAAGAAATTATTTGAGATCAAAGGAGCACTCTAAATAAAAGCTGAATCTTCTGTTTATCAGTTAGATTTATACATAGCCTTGCCTTCAAGAGCTCAGATTGCTTTCCATGTGGATCTTCCTTTAATTTATCTGCTTTAAAGCAAACCCTTGACGTAGACTATGTTGAGTAAGAGAGAGGGACCAAACGTCAACCAGAAAGTCTTCCATGGGTAAGATACAATTTGAAATGATAGAAAGTGTCAAAGCCACAGGAACCTTGGGGAGAAGTGATCATGCAATATTGGAATTCAACATTATGGAAGCACAAGCAATAGAATACAGCCAAACTAGAGTCTTGGACTTTAAAAGAGCTAATTTCAATAAACTTAGAGAGACCGTGGGAAGAATTCCATGGATGAGAATCCTAAAGGGGAAAACAACTCAAGAAGCTTGGGAAATTTTGAAAAGTGAGATAATAAATGCCCAGTCTAGCACAATACCAACAAAGAAGAAAAATAACAGCTCTCAAAAGAAACCAGCATGGCTGCATAAAGAACTCTCTGATAAATTGAAAGATAAAAAGGACAAGTATAAGAAGAGGAAAGAGGGGCACATAACTAAGGCAGAATATCAGCAAATAGCCCGTGCCTGCAAAGATGAAGTGAGGGAAGCTAAGGCTCAAAATGAAATAAGGCTTGCGACCAAAGTCAAAAATAACAAAAAAAGCTTCTTTCAACATATAAAAAAGAAGAAAAAAGTTAAGGAAATGATTGGTCCATTAGTGGGGGAAAGTGGCAAGAAGGTGACAAGCAATAGGGAGAAAGCAGAACTATTTAACTCGTTTTTTGCATCTGTCTTTACACAAAGGAAAAAAAAAAACAGTCCAACCTACCAAAACCAGTGCCATAAAAAACAGAATAGAAACGCAAGTTAAGATAGGCAAGAAAATGGTAAGTGAGCACCTGTCCAGCCTAGACGAGTTCAAATCACCAGGACCAGATGGATTACACCCCAAGGTTCTCAAGGAACTGGCAATTGTGATCTCAGAACCACTGAACTATATTTTTCAAAGATCCTGGAGCACTGGGGAACTACCAGAGGACTGGAACAGAGCTGATGTAGTTCCCATCTTCAAAAAAGGGGAAAAAATAGATCCAGGAAACTACAGACCTTTCAGCCTGACCTCAATACCTGGGAAGATTCTGGAAAAGATAATCGAACAACAAATCAGCGAACACCTTGACGCGAACAAAGTTATCACTAAAAGCCAACATGGGATTGTCAAAAACAGATCGTGCCAGACAACTCTTACTTCATTTTTTGACCAGGTGACAAAATTAGTGGACCAGAGGAATGCTGTGGATATAATTTACTTGGACTTCCGTAAGGCATTTGATAAAGTAGATCACAACCTACTACTTGATAAGATAGAAAAATGTGGGTTAGATAGCATCACCACCAGATGGAGTCGTAGCTGGCTGGCAGGCCGTACTCAGCGTGTGGTCCTCAATGGAACTGCATCTACATGGAAGGAAGTGTGTAGTGGGGTGCCCCAGGGCTCTGTTGTGGGCCCAGTGCTCTTCAACATCTTCATCAATGATTTGGACGAGGGGATAGATGGGGAACTCATCAAATTTGCAGATGACACCAAGCTGGCAGGAATAGCCAATACTCCAGAAGATAGGCTTAAGATACAGGAGGATCTGGACAGACTCGAACACTGGGCACTATCTAACAAAATGAAATTCAATTGTGAAAAAAGTAAGGTTCTACATTTAGGCAGGAAAAATCAAATGCACAGGTATAGTATAGGTGGTACCTTGCTCGATAGTAGTAACTGTGAGAGAGACCTTGGAGTCCTAGTGGACAATCACTTAAATATGAGCCAGCCATGTGATGCAGCTGCCAAAAAACTCAACACAGTGCTAGACTGCATTAACAGAGGGATAGAATCAAGATCACGTGAAGTACTAATACCACTTTACAATGCCTTGGTAAGGCCACACCTGGAATATTGCATCCAGTTTTGGTCACCACGATGTAAAAAAGATGTCGAGACTGTAGAAAGAGTACAGAGAAGAGCAACAAAGGTGATTGGGGGACTGGAGGCTAAAACCTATAGGGAACGGTTGCTGGAATTGGGTATGTGTAGTTTAATGAAGAGAAGGGTGAGGGGTGACATGATAGCAGTGTTCCAATATCTCAGGGGCTGCCACAAAGAAGAGGGAGTCAAGCTGTTCTCCAAAGCACCTGAAAGCAGGACAAGAAGCAACAGAGGGAAACTAGTCAAGGAGAGAAGCAACCTAGAACTAAGGAGAAACTTCCTGACAGTTAGAACAACTAACCAGTGGAACAACCTGCCTCCAGAAGTGGTGAATGCTTCAACACTGGAAGTTTTTAAAGAAGAGACTGGACAGCCATTTGTCTGAAATGGTATAGGGTTTCTTGCCTGAGCAGGGGGTTGGACGATGACCTCCAAGGTCCCTTCCAACTTATTCTTATTGTTATTCTTATTGTTATTCTTATTGTTATTCTTATTGTTATTCTTATTCTTATTCTTATTCTTATTCTTATTCTTATTCTTATTCTTATTCTTATTATTCTTATTCTTATTCTTATTATTATTATTATTATTATTATTATTATTATTATTATTATTATCATCATCATCATCATTATCATTATCATTATCATTATTAAATTACATCTTCCTTGATATAGTCTGACACTTCCAGCTCTACATTATACTGGCTGTGAACTGGATAGGATGGGATAGGATAGGATAGGATAGGATAGGATAGGATAGGATAGGATAGGATAGGATAGGATAGGATAGGATAGGATAGGATAGGATGGGACCTTTTTGTTTACAAAAAAAAGCACTGATTGGGGGCAATAGGTTGACTCTTTAAACCACTCAGAGTGTGGCCTTCAAGCCTAAGAAAGGACTAGAACTCACTGTCTCCTGGTGATTGGCTCAAAATCACCCAACTATATTGATGCCTAAGGCAAGACTGGAACTCACCGTCTCGTGGAATTGGCCTAAAGTCACCCAACTGGCTTTCATGCCCAAGGCAGGACTAGAAATCACTAAGCATCTAGGTCTAAGTGCTATTGCTACTGCTATTCCTCCCTCCCTCCTATCTCGGTCCAGATAGGGTTGCAACTGGCGCACCAGGCGAACCTGGGCAAAAGCCCCCCTGGTCACGGCTCCTATATGATCAAACAGATGTTGAGAGTTTGAAAAAAGTTTAGAGAAGAGCAACTAAGGCCTTGAGACTAAAACATACAAAGAACGGCTGCAGAACTTGGGTTTGGCTAGTCTAAAGAAAGGAAGAAATAGGGGAGACATGATAGCAGAATTCCAGTATTTGGGGGGCTGCCACAAAGAAGGCAGGGTGTCAAACTATTCTCCAAAGCACCAGAGGGCAGGAGAAGAAACAATGGTTGGAAACTGACCAAAGAGAGAAGCAACCTCGAATTAAAGAGAAACTTCCTGACAGTGAGGACAATTAACCAGTGGAACAGCTTGCCTCCAGAAGTTGTGGGTGCTCCATCACTGGAGGTTTTTTTTTTTTTAAAAAAAAAAAAAAAGACTGCACAGCCACCTGTCTGAAATGATAGAAGGTCTCCCGCTTGAGAGGGAAGTTGGACTAGAAGACTTCCAAGGTCCCTTCCAGCTGTATTCTAATTGATCTTCTGATCAAGATCGTTATTTAGCGAATCTGGCTTCCCCCATTGACTTTGCTTCTCAGAAGCTCACAAAAGCAGATCGCATGACCTTGGGACACTACAACTCTCACAACTATAAGTCGATTGTCAAGCATCTGAATTTCAGTCATATAAGCATGGTGATGCTGCAACTGTCATAAGTGTGAAACATAGTCATAAATCACTTTTTTTTTGAGTTCATTCAATATATAGAAGGAAAAGTCTTCATCGGGATCCAGTCCAAGCCAGGAATAAACAACATGGCGACTGCTTTAGAAAGAAGGTTGTAGTTTATTGAAGAGAAGAGCCAGACAGAAAGATGGCTCTGGAAGAAAAGGGAAGAGTGAGCAGATGTAGTAGGGAGTGGGTTTTTATACCCTCTGGAGCCTTTTGATTGGAGCTGTTTCCTGTTCCTGTTTGAGGCTTTGTATTTCCTGTGTCATGTACTTTGACCTGAGTCTGAGTGTGCCCCTTTGGCATCTGTGGGTCAATCCTATTATGCCATGTGCTAGAGTTTGGGTGGGGTATGTAGATTTTAGGTGTCTTTGTCTTCTTAATCTTCTAGCTGGGGGCTTCCAACCTTCCTGAATGGATTATTTACATCTGCATTTCTACAGAGCTGGTTTCTGCTTAGGGGGAGGGAGACTTGGGGCTATTAAGAAAAACTGGGCATGCTTTTCTGCCTCTTTAAAATCCTTTGAGGAAATATATTTTTCTGCCTTTTTAATATTTCCTTCTCGGGGCGGGGAGGGGAGCTGATTTCCCACAAATATAGGAACTGTTATAAGTCAAAGACTTCCTGTACTTATTCTGACAGGAGTAAGGGCTGACAATTATTTGGGGGAACAGAAATGTATTCAGATATGTTACTGCTAAAATATTGGTTTGAAGAAAAAAAACCCATACAAAATCCTTTTGCCCGCTGGGAAAATCAGTAAGAGGTTAATTTTAATTTAATGCTTGTCTACTCTTTTTGATTCCACTCAGCAATTTTAGAAAAGAAATCAGTGGCAGGGTTTGAAAAGTGAAAGCAAGAAGTTCAACAACCGTTTTTTTCTTTCCTTGATGATAAATCGATGTGCTCTCTCTCTCTCGCTCTTTCTCTCTCTCTCTCTCTCTCTCTCTCTCTCTCTCTCTCTCTCTCTCTCTCTCACAAACAAAGAGCCTTCTTTCTTTATACAAACACAGTGCCCAGATCTATTAGATATTTGAATTGGCAACTTGCACGTTAGCAGACTAGCCAAAGTTATAATGCAAAAGTTAACCATGTGAACTCATTCAAAACAATTCCAACAATGGGAAACAAAATAATAACAATCTTTTCTTACAGGAATCTGGTTACTGCAGATTAGTCTATGGCCAATCAGACACTGTTTTGTTCAAACAGGAAAATTTACCACAGGGTGGAAGAAAAAAAAAAGCTGAATACAACGAGATTTAAAAACCTTTTTCCCCCCTGGCTCTATATGGAAAAGCACAAATATTTCTGTTACAAAACAAGGAATGGACCAGTGACGTCCATGCTAAGGTTCAGCCTTCATAGAATGTGTTCAGAATAATCTACAGAAAAGCTAGAATTTACGCCCTCACTTATGCAGTAAGAGCATGAAAGTTAATCGGGATCAATTCAGTTTTGAGACCGAGCGGACCGGTGGTGAAGATTTTCGTCTTCAGCTTGAAAGGTTGAGAATTCAATCCCAGGGAGTGGCAGATGTTGTTGTTTTTTTTCCTTTTAGGGCGCAAGGAGAAAGTATCTACTGAGAACTCCACATGGGTATCAGGAAGGGCATCTGGACAATAAATTCTCAACTCCATCCAATCATCCCCGAATCTACCCCCCCCCAAATTAAGGGACTATAGCAGGGGTAGGCAACCTCGGCTCTTTTATGACTCATGGACTTCAACTCCCAGAATTCCTGAATCAGCATAGTTGACTCAGGAATTCTGGGAGTTGAAGTCCACGAGTCATAAAAAAGCCGAGGTTGCCTACCCCTGGACTAGAGGGCCATAAAAGTAATAATAATAATAATAATAATAATAATAATAATAATAATAATAATAATAATAATAATAATAATAATAATAATACTGACAGGGTCCCACTAAAAGAATAGTGAGAAACACCCCTGAAAGTAGAGGCAATGCTATTTATGCCTTACAAAAAGAAGGGGGAAATGATCTACAGAAAGGAAAGGGGAAGTAACGCACAAGTAAAGACTTATTTATTTAAGGCAAGTAATTGGCTTCCAAGGAAGCCTATTAAGGAGCTTGTGCTGTTCCAGTCATGCTCTGAAGCCACAATCCCATTTTAAAGCGGTTGTGCTTGGCTTCGCACCAGAAAGTTGCCTTTCCACCAGAAAGAAAGATGAACAGCCTTTCTTTCAGCACCATCCAAAAGTCCCCCATCTTGCCAATAGGCACCACAATCAGGAAAGTCCAGAGGGCAGCAATCTGACTGCCTACACAGAGCACCAACTCAACTCTCCCCCAAAGTGGCACTTATTTTATCCACCCACATAGAACACACTTTCACACTGTTTAGGCGGGAAAAAAAGCTCAGGCAAGTGACGAGAGCTCACCCCAACGCACACAGTGCTAGGACTCGAACCTCTGGAGCTGAGGCCATCTCCAGCATCATTAAGCCACTGAGCCACTATTCTCATGAATATGTATGAAGAAGAGTAGGCAATGGAAATCTATTCCTCTTCCCAGGTTGCTTACACCTCATGGAACTTTAGTTGGAAGCAGTATCAGGAAGAAAAAAAAATCTGTTGAATGACACGTGATAGCCCCTATGCATTAAAGCCTAAGGCAATCTGCCCCCTCCCACGGATTGTTTTTTTTTAAAAGCGGCCATTCAGCCACAGCTTAAAACGACAGCAAGGAGTGGATTTCCTTCCCTCTGATTGGCAGCAGGCATCACTCATTATTTTCTTGGCCATGCATCACAGGAGCACATCACTTCAAAGCACATGTGGCAGGTTTGAAGGGGATTATTTTGGAGAGGTTTACCAATAAATGTCAGGCCAAAAAAAATATAAAATCTCAAATTCATCACCACTGCCAGTCATTGCCTGGGTTATTTTCAGTGCTTGCCTAGGTGTGTCTGGGAGAAAGAGGCTAATGAGATAGATAGATAGATAGATAGATAGATAGATAGATAGATAGATAGATAGATAGATAGATAAACTGATGGGATTCAAATATGTGAACAACTGGTTCTCTGTGTGGATGCTGCTTCTGGCAGTCCATTCTGGGCCTGGGCAACAAAAAATTAGCTACTGGTTCTGCCGAACTGGTTGCGAACTGGCTGAATCCCACCACTGGATAGATAGATAGATAGATAGATAGATAGATAGATAGATAGATAGATAGATAGATAGATAGATGATAGATAGATAGATAGATAGACAGACAGACAGACAGACAGACAGATAGATAGATATAGCAATAGAAGAAAGAAAGAAAGAAAGAAAGAAAGAAAGAAAGAAAGAAAGAAAGAAAGAAAGAAAGAAAGAAAGAAAGAAAGAGGTAATAGATGATAGATAGATAGATAGATAGATAGATAGATAGATAGATAGATAGATAGATGATAGCCAAATAAAGAAAGGAAAGAAGACATGATAGAGATAGATAGAGAGAGAGAGAGAGAGAGAGAGAGAGAGAGAGAGAGAGAGAGAGAGAGAGAGAGAGAGAGAGAGAGAGAGAGAGAGAGAGAAATAGCCATAGAAATGGGTAGATAGAGAGGGAGGGAGAGAGAGATGTAGAGAGAGATACAGATAGAGAAATATACAGGTAGAGAGACAAAGGGATAGTAAGAGAGAGAGAGAGAGAGAGAGAGAGAGAGAGAGAGAAATGCATAAAGATATGTAGAGACGGAGATAGAATTAAAGTCAGACAGAGACAGAGATTGAGATGGCATCTTATGTAGCCTTTTTGAATAAGTAAGAACATCTCCATTAGGATTGCTAAAACTGTAAATAGGAAGATCATAGGGAGGAATGAATGGGATGGACAGAAATACAAAAACACCTGACTGGTTATTTTTTTCCCCTCTTGAGAAGTTCATAATATTGAGGAAAATGGAAAGGAAGAGAAAAAGAGAATGACCAACAGTAAGGTGGATGAACTTAATTCAGCAAGATGTGAGTACACGGCTGGAAGATCTGAAGGACCTGCCTGGAGACGGATCATCCTGGAGAAAACCTATCTTCATGGTTGCTAAGTCCGGACACCCGACAATGAGGCATTGCTATAAGAAAGGTCTTTATACTTTGTGAACTGTGAAGACAGAGTATTGCGAATCATGTCTGCTTTGATGCAAACCCTGGAATCAATTCAGAAAATCAATCCAGTTGGGTTTCAATGTTCAGATCGATTTAGTCTGAGTAGCTAAACTGGATGTGACTGGATCAGTTCGGATTCTTCACACACATCGCACCTGCATGACAACTAGACTGATCCACATGAATCATTTGTGTACACTGGTTAGACCCCTCAATGGGGGTTGAAATCCACACTTTGAAATATCTTCATTCACCTGACACCCAAATTAATATAATACAAGCCGGGATCTGTAAAAACCAGCTTGGTGTAGTGGTTACAGGCACTATGCTAAAAATTAGGAGGCTCTGAGTTCTTGCTCTTCCTTAGGCATGTCCCTAAGAACATGGAATTGTAGAGTTGGAAGGGACCTTGGAGGTCTTCTAGTCCAGCCACCTGCTCAAGCAGAAGACCCTATATATCATCTCAGATAAATGGTTATCTAGTCTCTTTTTTAAAGCCTTCAGTGATGGGGCACCTGCAATCTCTGAAGGCAAGCTATTTCATTGGTTAATTGCTCTCATCATTAGGAAATTTCTCCTTAGTTCTAGGATGGTGCTCTCATTTAATTTTGAACCATTGTTTCTTGACTTGTCTTTTGGTCCTTTGGAGAACAGGTTGACCCCCTCTTCTTTGTAGCAGCCCCTTAGATTTGGAACACTGATATCATGTCACCCCTAGTCCTTCTTTTCACTAGACTAGACATACCCAATTCCTGCAACAGTTCTTCATATGTTTTAGCCTCCAGCCCTCTGATCATCTTTGTTGCTCTTCTCTACAATCTTTCCAGAGTCTCAACATTTTTTTTATATTGTGGGGACCAGAACTGGATGCAGTATTCCAAGTGCAGTTATATTAAGGCTTTGTAAAGCAGTCCTGGAAAGTAAGGGAAAACTTTTTTCCCCATAAAAATGTTGCCCAGAAAACTATGGGAACCTATCCTTGTAGACACCAGAAGTCAAGATCAACTTGAAGGTAGAAGTAATTGGATAGAAAAATGGGTCATATATAGTCAATATGGTGACTGCATTGCTGGGACCATTTCTTTTATGAGTACTGTTATTTATTTATTTATTTATTTAATAATATTTCTATACCGCCCTTCTCCCGAAGGACTCAGGGCGGTGAAAAGGGCAAGAATAAAAAATACAAAATTACAAAAGTTAAAAAATAATTAAATACATGCCCACTAAAACAATCCATACATATTAAACCCCAATAAAATGACAGTTAAAAAACCCCACCAATCCCCCATCAGGCCAGGCCGGCTTGTTCGAACAAGTATGTTTTTAGATCGCGGCGAAAGGAGTGAAGATCAGGCGCCGTCCGGAGCTCAACCGGTAACTGATTCCATAGCTCCGGGGCGCCCACAGAGAAAGATCTCCCCCTGGGGGCCACCAATTGACATTCTCTGATCGGTGGCACCCTGAGGAGGCCCTCTCTGTGGGAACGCACAGGGCGAAGGGAGGTTGATGCCGGCAGCAGGTGTTCCCTAAGGTACTCCGGACCCCTGCCATGTAGGGCTTTAAACACCATTACTAGTACCTTGAATCTCACCCGGAAGACAACTGGCAACCAATGCAGCTCACGGAGCAGAGGTGTAACATGGGAGTATCGGGAGACTCCCAACACAACTCTCGCGGCTGCATTCTGTACCAGTTGGAGCCTCCGGGTGGTCTTCAAGGGCAGCCCCATGTAGAGACCGTTGCAGTAGTCTAGATGAGAGGTCACGAGCGCGTGAGTGACCGTGCATAAATCATCCCGGGCTAGATAGGGCCGCAACTGGTGCACCAGGCGAACCTGGGCGAAAGCCCCCCTAGTCACAGCCACTATGTGATCTTCCAAGGTGAGCCGTGAATCTAGGAGGACTCCCAAGTTGCGAGCCCTATCTCCGGGGGGTAGTAGTTCACCCCCCATAGAGAGAGATGGAATGTCCGAATTGATCCGGGATGCAGGTATGCAAAGCCACTCAGTCTTGTCGGGGTTGAGTTGAAGTCTGTTCCTCCCCATCCAGACCCGAACCGCCTCCAGGCAACGGGACATCACGTTGAGGGCATCACTGGGGTGGTTTGGGGTCGAAAGAAAAAGCTGGGTATCATCAGCGTACTGATGATACCCAACTCCAAAACCACGAATGATCTCACCCAGCGGTTTCATATAGATGTTGAACAGGAGAGGCGAGAGGACCGACCCCTGAGGAACTCCACAAATGAGAGACCTCGCGGTCGACCTCTGCCCTCCTGTCAACACCGACTGCGAACGTCCCTGGAGATAGGAGGAGAACCACTGTAAAACCGTGCCTCCCACTCCCAATCCCCTGAGACGCCGCAGCAAGATACCATGGTCGATGGTATCAAAAGCCACTGAGAGGTCTAATAGGACTAGAACAGAGGAATGTCCCCTGTCCCGAGCCCTCCAGAGATCATTCACCAGCGCGACCAATGCCGTCTCCGTGCTGTACCCGGGCCTGAAACCCGATTGGTACGGGTCTAGATAATCCGCTTCATCCAGGACCAGAGGGAGCTGATGCGCCACCACACTCTCAACAACCTTCGCAAGAAAGCGAAGGTTGGAGACCGGATGAAAGTTGTTCAATACAGCTGGGTCCAAGGCAAGCTTCTTGAGGAGAGGCCTCACCACCGCCTCTTTCAAGACAGCGGGGAAGCTACCCTCATTCAAAGAAGCCGATATAACTGCCTGGAACCAGCTTCGTGTCCTCTCCCGGGCTGCATAGACCAGCCAGGAAGGGCACGGGTCCAATAAACATGTGGTGGAGCTCAGCCTCCCCATAATCCTGTCCACTTCCTCCGGAGTCACAGAATCAAACTCCTCCCAGGTAATATCAAGAAGACCGCTCGCGTCCTGATCATCAGACTCTGCCCAGTCAGAGTCCAGACCGGTCCGAATCCGAGCGATTTTATCAGACAGATGTTGGTTAAACTCCTCGGCACGACCCTGCAAGGGTTCCTCCCTCACCTCCTGGTTAAGGAGGGAGCGAGTCACCCTGAACAGGGCGGCTGGGCGATTATCTGCGGACGCAATAAGGGTAGCAAAGTAATTAGACCTCGCCACCCTTATCGCAGCGAGATAAGACCTAACATAGGCTCTTAGTCGCAATCGGTCGGATTCGGATCGGCTGGATCTCCAACCGCTCTCTAGGCCCCGTCTCTGACGCTTCATCTCCCGGAGCTCCACGGAAAACCACGGAGCTCGACGGGATCTGCACTGGGTCAGGGGCCGCAAGGGTACAACTCGGTCAAGAGCCTCAGTGGCTGCCCTTTCCCAGGCTTCCACTAAGGCATCTGCCGAGCTGTGAGCGAAGGAGGCAGGTGGGGACCCCAGCGCTGCCTGGAACTTCTCGGGATCCATTAAGCATCTGGGGCGGTACCATCTAATTGGTTCCACACACCCACGGCGGGGTGTGGCAAAACGGAAGACCAGCCACAGGAGATGATGATCGGTCCATGACAGGGGCATAACAATTGGGGAGCCCCCACCAACATCATCTAACCACCGTCCAGATAAGAAAACCAGGTCAAGGGTGTGGCCTCCCTCATGAGTCGGTCCCGAAATTACTTGCGTCAGGTCCATGGCCGTCATGGAAGCCATGAACTCCCGAGCTAACTCAGATGATCCTCCCAGAGATGGTAGATTAAAGTCCCCCAAAACTATAAGTTTCGGGAACTCAATCACCAACCCAGAGAGGGCATCGAGAAGCTCAGGCAGGGCTGCTGCTGCGTGACTAGGCGAAAGGTACACCAGCAGCAAGCCCAACTGCGCCCCAGGGCCGCATCTCAGGAAGAGAGACTCACACCCGACTATCTGGGGAATGGTGGCCTCCTGCGGACATAAGGTCTCCCTCATAACAACAGCCACTCCCCCACCCCTACCCAGAGCCCGAGGCCGGTGTAGCACCCGGAAACCTGGTGGGCAAAGATCAACCAGAGGGATACCGCCCTCTGGGCCCAACCAAGTCTCCGTGATGCAAGCCAGGTCCGCCTGCTCACTCTCGACCAAGTCACGGACAAGAGGAGCTTTATTGACAACAGACCTGGCATTCAAGTACACCAGCCGGAGCTCAGGAGGCTGCACATCCTCGCTCCTGGGACCTCGGGGCGGAGACAGAGGGTTGGAGTGTCTCACCGCTTGCAAACAGCGGAGAGGCCTTCCCTGGGATCGATACGGCCCTCTGTACCTGCACCTGCTGCCATTCCCTAACGTCGTGGGAATGGGTAATCCCACGACTTGCCCTGGAGCCCAAGGGGCAACCGACCCCCGCTCCTCCCCCCCGCGATCAATCCCGGACCTGGCCTGAACAATGGTTGTTGGATTACCCCCCATATCCAAACAACCAGATGAAATTCCCACCCCCCTCCCTAACCCCCCAAAAAATTTGGACAGAAAACTAATCAGGGGCCTCTTAATTGGTTTATATCGGAGGCCCCTACCCGTACCCAGCCATCTCTCAGGGTCCCAACAATCGGGCCCTTCATCAAGAGGAGGTGTAAAGAGTAAGGCGGGTCGCTCCCAGGATGGGGGGGCCCCCCTGAGGGCGAGTAAAACCGTGCTAGGATAAGTCAGACGCATGATGATTATTAAACAAGTCTGACAAAAAAGGCAGCAAGGCAGACCAGATCGATACGGGAGGATCTCAAAATAAAATTGAAGGAGGATGACCAGAGTGCCAGCCCAGCTCCACTGCCACTAGAGCTGGGAAAACCCTGGAGCAGATCGAATCCCGCCCTCTCACGGCAGTCAGGGCCGGGGGGCCACTTGGTACACACAACCGGGGGAAGCAATACCGCCCAGAGCTCTCACCTCTGGGAGGCAGCAGATGTAAAAACCACTCTCCCACAGTGATTGTAACCCGGACCTTCCAAAATTATAGGGGAGGGGAGAGAAGAGGAGGAAATTAAAGCAAAAGAGTCAATAAAATACATCAGGGTTAATAAGCCGGTATAGTCACAGACTGATAGGAGAGTTCCGGTTGCATAAATCAATTCCATGTTGCAAAAAAGACCAGATGATAGTCAGCCAGGAAGGGAAACCAGGACCATGGTGATTCAACAGAACCATAACATGGTCTAGTCAATTTTAGGCGGCGCAAAGATTAAATTTTGCCTCACAAACGTCCAAGGCAACAGCGTCCGCATTCCACCACCAGGCCAGGTCATCATATCAGAGAGGCCAACTCCATTCGCAGTCAGCCCTCTCGGACACCAACCAGACGCCATCTCCACCACTCCAGCATTTACACGCCAACGCTGCTCCAAGCCGTGATTCATAGTCAAACAAGCAACACGCGGCTCCCCCAAGCAGCTGAAAGGCGTTCCGGAACACCACCAGGCTCTAGAAAGCTAACCCGGGCGTCGCAGGCTTCAAGGACGCCGCCGGGCTCCGCAGGGGGTCTCAAGACCCCGCAGCACAGATGGTCAGTCGGTCGGCGCCGCATTGAGCAGAGCTCCAGCGAAATAATCCGGATCTTTTCGAGCACCTCAGCAGCCTCCATCGGGGCTCCGCCCAGCTCCTCCGCGTCCAACAGCCTCCATCGGAGTTCGCCGGGCCCCTGCGGCACCGACAAACAACTGGTCGGCGCCGTACAGCACGTGGGAGGGGGCTCTGCTCAGCTCTTCCAGGTCTACGACCACCAGGCCGTCCAGAAACTCCTCCGGGCTCCTCCGGGCTCAGCTGACAGTCCTCGAAGAGTCCTCGGAGAGTCCGGGCTCTCAAAGCCAAAGATAAACAATACGGGCGTTCCAAAGCAGGCACCAAAGCTCACCTCACCCTTGTCCTCATCCTCATCCTCACCCAAAGCCTTCACAGAAATAAAATATCGCTGTGAGGCTCCCTAAGGTCGCCACATTGCCGAAATTGCCAAAGCTCCTAACGGAGCTCAGCCACGCACGTCCGCCATCTTGGGCATGCTCGATTATCTTCGGTGTTAATAAGTAAATGGGATTATATTGAATTTGATTGTTGCACCCTAGTTGTAGCTGTTTTGTGTATTTTTATTTATTTATTAAATCTGAAGGCTGCCTATCACACTATCAAAGTGACTCTGGGTGCTTAAGCCACAATAAAAAGAAGAACTAAGGCAGAATATCAGCAAATAGCCCGTGCCTGCAAAGATGAAGTGAGGGAAGCTAAGGCTCAAAATGAAATAAGGCTTGCGACCAAAGTCAAAAATAACAAAAAAAAAGCTTCTTTCAACATATAAGAAACAAGAAAAAAGTTAAGGAAATGATTGGTCCATTAGTGGGGGAAAGTGGCAAGAAGGTGACAAGCAACAGGGAGAAAGCAGAACTATTTAACTCGTTTTTTGCATCTGTCTTTACACAAAGGGGAAAAAAAACAGTCCAACCTACCAAAACCAGTGCCATAAAAAACAGAATAGAAACGCAAGTTAAGATAGGCAAGAAAATGGTAAGTGAGCACCTGTCCAGCCTAGACGAGTTCAAATCACCAGGACCAGATGGATTACACCCCAAGGTTCTCAAGGAACTGGCAGACGTGATCTCAGAACCACTGAACTATATTTTTCAAAGATCCTGGAGCACTGGGGAACTACCAGAGGACTGGAAGAGAGCTGATGTAGTTCCCATCTTCAAAAAAGGGAAAAAAACAGATCCAGGAAACTACAAACCTATCAGCCTGACCTCAATACCTGGGAAGATTCTGGAAAAGATAATCAAACAACAAATCAGCAAACACCTTGATGCGAACAAAGTTATCACTAAAAGCCAACATGGGTTTGTCAAAAACAGATCGTGCCAGACAAATCTTATTGCATTCTTTGACCAAGTGACAAAACTAGTGGACCAGAGGAATGCTGTAGATTTAATTTACTTGGATTTCAGTAAGGCATTTGATAAAGTAGATCACAACCTACTACTTGATAAGATAGAAAAATGTGGGTTAGATAGCATCACCACCAGATGGATTCGTAGATGGCTGACAGGCCGTACTCAGCGTGTGGTCCTCAATGGAACTGCATCTACATGGAAGGAAGTGTGTAGTGGGGTGCCCCAGGGCTCTGTTCTGGGCCCAGTGCTCTTCAACATCTTCATCAACAATTTGGATGAGGGGATAGATGGGGAACTCATCAAATTTGCAGATGACACCAAGCTGGCAGGAATAGCCAATACTCCAGAAGATAGGCTTAAGATACAGGAGGATCTGGACAGACTCGAACACTGGGCACTATCTAACAAAATGAAATTCAATTGTGAAAAAAGTAAGGTTCTGCATTTAGGCAGGAAAAATCAAATGCACAGGTATAGTATAGGTGGTACCTTGCTCGATAGTAGTAACTGTGAGAGGGATCTTGGAGTCCTAGTGGACAATCACTTAAATATGAGCCAGCAGTGTGCTGCAGCTGCCAAAAAAGCCAACACAGTGCTAGGCTGCATTAACAGAGGAATAGAATCAAGATCACGTGAAGTACTAATACCACTTTACAATGCCTTGGTAAGGCCACACCTGGAATACTGCATCCAGTTTTGGTCACCACGATGTAAAAAAGATGTTGAGACTCTAGAAAGAGTACAGAGAAGAGCAACAAAGATGATTGGGGGACTGGAGGCTAAAACATATAGGGAACGGTTGCTGGAATTGGGTATGTGTAGTTTAATGAAGAGAAGGGTGAGGGGTGACATGATAGCAGTGTTCCAATATCTCAGGGGCCGCCACAAAGAAGAGGGAGCCAAGCTATTCTCCAAAGCACCTGAAAGCAGGACAAGAAACAATGGATGGAAACTAGTCAAGGAGAGAGGCAACCTAGAACTAAGGAGAAACTTCCTGACAGTTAGAACAATTAACCAGTGGAACAACCTGCCTCCAGAAGTGGTGAATGCTCCAACACTGGAGGTTTTTAAGAAGAGACTGGACAGCCATTTGTCTGAAATGGTATAGGGTTTCCTGCCTTAGCAGGGGGTTGGACTAGATGACCTCCAAGGTCCCTTCCAACTTATTATTATTAACTCCCCTCTGGCAGTTTAAAAAAAAAAGAGGAACAAACAGCCACATGCTTCCCCCAGAAGAAGGAAGCTGAAGCCACCAGCCTGATGATGATGGATGGGATTTCGTCGAAACGTTGCTCCTACACCTTTAGTTCTACGCGGGAAAAAACCCGAATGACCAAAGATCCACATACAAACACCCGCGAAAACCTCAGAAAACAGATGTAGATATAGATATAGATATAGATATAGATATAGATATAGATATAGATATAGATATAGATATAGATATAGATATAGATATAGATATAGATATAGATATAGATATAGATATAGATATAGATATAGATAATTAAGACAGCAACAATGTGTGGGAATTTAAGAGAAGATAACCTTTATTGTCTTTTTTTTTTTACTGTGGGCACAATGGCACACATCAAAAATGAAATTTAGTTGCCTGCTCTCAAAGTGGAACACATGCATGACACACACCTAACCATACTATATACACATATGTATAGACCCACACCCCTATACATACATACAGATAAATATTAAATACTGTCCATCTTGAAAATATAATGGCAGGAGGAAGCCTGAGAGTTCACAAGGTTACTGCTGTATGGCACAAAACTGTGACTGAATCTGGATGTTCTGCTTCGGATACCACGGAGCCCCCCCATCCCAGAAGGTAACAAAAGAAAACAGGTCATGGAGAGGGTGTGTAGTGTCCCAGACAATCTTGTGGACCCAGCTCAAGCAACGCTTCTGTGCCATTTCCTGGATGGGAGGGAGGCAACTGCCAATGATCTTTTCTGCTGTCCTCACCACTCACTGCACTACCTTCCTGTCTGAAGCAGGGATGCTTCCAAACCAGACTGTGATGCCGTATGACAGGATGCTCTCGATCGTCCCCCTGTAGAAAGTGGTCAGGACAGGGGAAGGAAGATGAGCTTTTCTCATGCGACACAGAAAATGCAGGCGCCACTGTGCCCGCTTCACCAGGGACTCACTGTTGTTTCTATTTGCGTACTTTCGCCTATAAAAATCCACTCCAGTGTTCCCAGTTATAACCATTTTTAAACAGGAAATCACCAGATGTAAAGTACAGGCAGTCCTTGACCCCTAGATTTCTGTCACTAAGTGAGACGTTTCTTAAGTGAATTCCCCCCCCCATTTTAACAACTTTTCTTGCCACAGCTGTTAAGTTAGTCACACAATTGCTAAGTGAATCTGGATTCCGCATTGACTTTGTTTGCCAGACGTTTGCAGAAGTGCTCATATGAGCCCGGGAGACTACGACTGTCGTATCAACCAGTTGCCAAACCTCAGAATTTTGATCACGTCATCATGGGGAGGCTGCAACGGTCGTAAGTGTGAAAAACAGTCATAAGTCCCTTTTTTCAATGCTCTTTGAATGGTCACTAAGTGAAAGGTCATAAGACGAGAAATACCTGGAGAGAGAGAGAGAGAGAGAAAGAGAGAGAGAGACATACAGATAGATAGATAAACATATACGTGTCTCTGTTGTTGCTTTTTCTTTACACATCTACATCTAAATCACATTTCTTTGAAAGTGATGATAAAGATAATCATTTTTTCCAAAAAAAACCTACTCTGGATATAAATTATAGCTGATAGATAACTTTCTGATCCGGATATTAATCAAAGAACAAAGAGAGTACAATCAATTTGTCGTGAAACATAGACATGCAGGATTGAGTCACTCAATAATTCCCCATTTTGTTCCCTCAGTATCTGGATGTATGCACAGGACTCCCAAAGATTTAAAAATCAAACCGAAGCACCACAAATTGTTAAAATGAAGCATGCTCCCTCCTTCTGATAACGTAACCATGGGAAGCACAGGTAGACTCCAGAAATCAATGAATCTTATGCTTCAGATAATAGTTACAGAAGTAATACAAAAAGGAAGGATAAAGGGTTTATGAAAAGCAAGCATAGTTTGCAGACTCAAAGAGTGAGAGTGTGAGAGAGAGAGACAGAAAGAGAGAGAGAGAGAGAGAGAGAGAGAGACAGAGAGACAGAGAGAGACAGAGACAGAGACAGAGACAGAGACAGAGACAGAGACAGAGAGAGGAGAAACAGAGAGGGAAGGACAGAGAGAGACAGAGACAAAGAAAGAGAGAGAGGGACACATACACACACAGAGAGAGGGAGGGGAGGGAGGGAGGGAGGGATAGAGAGAGAACACACACTCAGACACACACACACACACACACACAGAGAGAGAGAGAGAGAGAGAGAGAGAGACAGAGACAGAGAGAGAGAGAGACAGAGAGAGACACACACACAGAGACACACACACACACACACAAACACACATACACAAAGAGAGAAAGAGAGAGAGGGACAGAGAGATAGAGAGAGTGTGTGTCTAATGAAAAGAAGGACTAGGGGGGACATGATAGCAGTGTTCCAGTATCTGAGGGGCTGACCCAAAGAAGAGGGAGTCAAGCTATTCTCCAAAGTGCCCGAAGGCAGGACAAGAAGCAATGGATGGAAACTAATCAAGGAGAGAAGCAATTCCTGGAACTAAGGAGAAATTTCCTAACAGTGGGGGCAATTAACCAGTGGAACGGCTTGCCTTCAGAAGTTTTGGATGTTCCATCACTGGAGGCTTTTAAGTAGAGGCTGGACAGCCACTTGTCTGGAATGGAATGGGGTCTCCTGCTTGAGTAGGGGGTTGGACTAGAAGACCTCCAAGGTCCTTTGAATTCTGTTATTCTGTTCTGTTCTGGTGCTTGGTGCTTATACTTGTGCTACTGTGATTGGTGCCTCAGTATATCTGTCATTATATATCTCAACAAAAAGTTCGATTGACTCCCGCAACTCTCTGTTTTCTCAATTGCTCCCCACCCCACCCCAAGGGAAAACTGCAAAAAATAAATAAAAAAATCTCCCTCATTCCTGAACAATGGAAAGGTAATAAAAACTTCCTCCTTTTTTCTTCGCTCTGAACCAAACTTGCCATTCAGCAATACCCATTTGTCCAGTCGGAATATAATGGAATCATTCATTATCTCGCTTGATGCCCCAAAGACTGAAAAATAGTTGTTACATACCGGAAAATGATTGTGCACTAAAAGATTAATAGGCACAAGGATACACCAGCTGTCCACTCAATTCTGAACGGGAGGGAAAATGTATGCAAATTGCTCTGGTTTCTGGCAGAAAACCGTTGTTTCATTTGGGCACTGTTTTACGTTGAATCTTGAAGGCGGGTTTTGAGGGAATGTTGTTGGAAGCTTCTCCAGCTGGGAGACAACATAGGAGAAGAGGGAATTAAAGCCGTGAAAGGTCTCACCCTTTCAGCAATCTTTTTGTCTGTCTGCGAGGGGGAAAAAAAAGTTTAAATCCATCCCAGCAAGCCGTTAAGCGCCAAGTGATTGTTTTCACCTTGCTTTCTAGAAACCAACTTTATATTTTCTTCTCTCCCTCCCCCCCCCTCTCTCTCTCTCTCTCTCTCTCTCTCTCTCTCTCTCTCTCTCTCTCTCTCTCTCTCTCTCTCTCTCTCTCTCTCTCTCTCTCTCTCTCTCTCTCTCTCTCTCTCTCTCTCTCTCTCTCTCTCTCTCTCTCTCTCTCTCTCTATATATATATATATATATATATATATATATATAGTATATCTGCTTTCCCAAAATGATTCCTACTAAATTTGATGCTCACATATGGCATAATACAGATTGTTTTGCTCAGGCATTACATCTCTGTTTTATTTATATTTTTCTTCCTACAAAACAGCACCCCGTCCAAAATTGCATTCTGGAGTTAAACGTCCCTCAGTAGGAAGAGGAATTGAGCAATGGTGTGAGCATTTAAAAGATTTGAGTTGCCTTTTTTTTTTTTGTGTTGAAACAGCCTAAAGGGTTTTTTTTTTTGTTTCTTTTAAGAAATGCAATAATAAATCAGCGAGGCAAAAATAAAAAAAAAAATAAAACAGGTGCAGGAAATTCTATCTCTCCGTTGCTTGTTTAGCTTCAACTGAGGTCTTAGAAACTGGAGCAAAATGGATCACATTTCTACAAGGGTAGAAGAGATTATAAGGTGTCTTTTAGGGACAGGGGAACAGCAGGATGTTTTTGTCCTATTCTCCTTAGCTTATAAATGTCCTGTGTGACCGTGTGGTCAGTTGGACGTGTGACTGGTTGGTTCTTGGGAGCTATGTTTAAATTCTGAGCAGCTGATTGGTTCTCTTGTTGACTGGCATTTCGAATGGTCCGGTTTCTTCCATATTCATATGCTGGATCTAGACCAATTTTGGTCATCTACTTTAATAATAATAATAAGTTGGAAGGGACCTTGGAGGTCATCTAGTCCAACCCCCTGCTCAGGCAGGAAACCCTATACCATTTCAGACAAGCGGCTGGCCAGTCTCTTCTTAAAAACCTACAGTGTTGGAGCATTCACCGCTTCTGGAGGCAGGTTGTTCTGTACTACAAGAAAGATGTTGAGACCTTGGAAAAAGTTCAGAGAAGAGCAACTAAGATGATCCAAGGCCCGGAGACTAAAACATACAAAGAACGGCTGAGAGACTTGGGTTTGGCTAGTCTAAAGAAACAGGGGGAACATGATAGCAGTATTCCAGTATTTGAGGGGCTGCCACAAAGAAGAGGGGGTCAAATTATTCTCCAAAGCACCAGACGACCGGACAAGAAACAATGGATGAAAATTGACCAAAGAGAGAAGCAACCTGGAATTAAGGAGAAACTTCCTTAACATTTAACCAGTGGAACAGCTTGCCTCCAGAAATTGTGGGCGCTCCATCACTGGAGATTTTTAAGAAGAGGCTTGACAGTCACTTGTCTGAAATGGTGTAGGGGCTGAACTAAAAGACCTCCAAAGTCCCTTTCAACTCTATTCTATTCTATTCTATTCTATTCTATTCTATTCTATTCTATTCTATTCTATTCTATTCTATTCTATTCTATTCTATTCTATTCTATTCTATTCTATTCTATTCTATTCTATTCTATTCTATTCTATTCTTGTTCATTCTATTCTATTCTATTCTATTCTATTCTATTCTATTCTATTCTATTCTATTCTATTCTATTCTATTCTATTCTATTCTATTCTATTCTATTCTATTATTCTATTCCATTCCATTCCATTCCATTCCATTCCATTCTATTCTATTCTATTCTATTCTATTCTATTCTATTCTATTCTATTCTATTCTATTCTATTCTATTCTATTCTATTCTATTATTCTATTCCATTCCATTCCATTCCATTCCATTCCAT
The DNA here is from genome assembly GCA_024294585.1 of Vipera latastei. Classification (NCBI taxonomy): domain Eukaryota; kingdom Metazoa; phylum Chordata; class Lepidosauria; order Squamata; family Viperidae; genus Vipera; species Vipera latastei. The sequence continues at coordinate 5,655,959 of CM044355.1, forward strand.
TCCATTCCATTCCATTCCATTCCATTCTATTCTATTCTATTCTATTCTATTCTATTCTATTCTATTCTATTCTATTCTATTCTATTCTATTCTATTCTATTCTATTCTATTCTATTCCATATGAATATGCTTGTTAATTGTTCCTTTGGTAGACTACTATGCCTCAATAATTTCATGTGTGTGGCATGTGTTGGCATGCCCAATGATTGTTGTTCCTCCCCAATCAAATTGATGTTGTTTATCATCAATGTGGTTTGAGATCAAGGATTTTTGATCATGCCATTTAACTGCTAGTTGATGTTCATGAACCCTTGTTTTCAATGGCCTTCCTGTTTGTCCCACATAGAACTGGTTACCATTGTTGCAATTGATTTTGTGTGCTAGATTGCTGTTGTCTTCGTTCATTATTTTGTCTCTGAGTTTAGATAGCTCTTTTCTGAGTGTAAATGTGGGTATGTGAGCTATCATTGCAGTATTCTGGCAGACATTTTGGATGTTCCTTTGATGTATGGCAGGACTTGTTTTTGTGTTGTGCTTGGCTGTGTATTTTGTCGGGGTTTGGATGATAAGCATCGTATTATGAAACAGAGGAACGTTGTCTATTCCAAGCCAGATAACCTAACTATCTCAGCCCTTCCCGAGATACCCAACAGAGGGCCAGTTTGGTGTAGTGGTTAAGGTGATGGCCTAGAAACGACAGAAGACTGTGAGTTTTAGAATCACTTTAGGTATGAAAAGCTGGCTGGGCGACTTTGGGCCAGTCACCAGGAGATGGTGAGTTCTAGTCCTGCCTCAGTCATGAAAAGCTGGCTGGGTGACTTTGGGACCATCACCAGGAGACTGTCAGTTCTAGTTCCACCTTAGTCATAAAAACCTGCTTGGTGACTTTGAGCCAATCACCAGGAGAGGGTGAGTTCTAGTCCCGCTTTAGGTATGAAAGCTGGTGGGGTGACTTTGGGCCAATCACCAGGAGACGGTGAGTTCTAGTCCTGTCTTAGACACAGAAGCGAGCTGGATGACTTTGGACCAATCACCAGGAGATGGTGAGTTCTAGTCCTGTCTTGGGCATGGAAGCCAGCTGGATGACTTTGGACCAATCACCAGGAAACTGTGAGTTCTAGTCCTGTCATAGGCATGGAAACTAGCTGGGTGACTTTGGGCCAATCACAGGAGATGGTGAATTCTAGTCCTGTCTTGGGCACAGAAGCCAGCTGGGTGACTTTGGACCAATCACCAGGAGACTGTGAGTTCTAGTCTCACCTTAGGTATGAAAGCTGGTTGCGTCATTTCTGGCCGGTCTCCAGGAGATGGTGAGTTCTAGTTCTGTCTTAGGCATGGAAGGCAGTTGGGTGACTTTATAATAATAATAATCAGTCCTTTTTTTGTAAAAGAAAAAGGTGCCGGAACTCACACATGTCATACAACCCACCTTGCCTACCCTGCAGGGTTTCATCCAAAAAAGGTGCCGGAACTCCGTTCTGAGCGTTCTATGAGAAAAAAAAAAGCCCTGATAATAATAATAAACTTTGAGCCATTCAGCCCAACCCACCTTACAGGAAAAATAAAAAAAAGATCATAAAATGGATGCAACTCATTTAATAACCAGCTTGCTTAATAATAGCAATTTTGTTCCCAATTATACTCATAAATCAAGGAATACCTGTAATTTCTTCCAACAAGGCAGAGTTGCACTCAAAGAATACTACATGAGAAGCCATTGATTATCTACTCTCTGGGACATCCAGTGAACTTTCTTAGTTTGTGGATTTTTTTAAAAAAATATTGTTTGAAGGTTAAATACGCCACTGAAAGATCTTTTTATAAAAATGAGCAGGAAGAACATACGCATTTTTTAAGGAACATCATATAAGGGCACACGTCTTGGTTAATTAAAAAAAGCATTTGACTTAGAAAATAAAAAAAATAGTTAATCAGCTGCAAAGCAAATTTCTTTGAAAGTAAAATCTGAGATCCCCTGGGAACTATGCTATATGTTGATCCTAGAGGGATTTTTTTTTTTCCCCTGGAAAAAAAAATCAATTTCTCTCAAGGGACATTAAAGGGTTTAGTTTCAAAAGTGTTAGGAAAGTGACTGAAACTTATTTCTTAACTCTTCCAAAATCCCCCCTCCTCTTTGATTCTTTTATGAACAGTGCCAAATTGTGAAAACTATTCTTATTTGATCTCAAAGTGACGTAGTTTCAAATTTGAAAAAAAAAAGAATAAGCTTGTCATTTGGAATTCAAGTGGAGAAAAGATGTTTTAAGGACCTGCCTAAAACTTACTAAAAAATTACTTCCTTTGCCCAGTGATACTGGCTCTCTAAGCGATGGTACATGTTGAACAGAACGGCTTCCAAGACAGAATTTTGGGTATGTCCGCTCCATTCCATTTCTGTCTGTTAACTCTGTTCCTGAATAAATCCATACAGTTTTATTAGCACCATTTTTCAAAAATATTTTACCTTTGCCACCTTCTTAGAGTTGAAGAGTGTATGGCTCAAATCCACCACTGATTTTAATAATTACATATCTGCCTGTCTAACTATGTACTATTTATCATCTATCTATATATCTCTGTCTGTCTGTCTGTCTGTCTGTCTGTCTGTCTGTCTGTCTGTCTGTCTGTCTGTCTGTCTGTCTATCTATCTATCTATCTATCTATCTATCTATCTATCTATCTATCTATCTATCCATCCATCCATCATATATCATTTATCTATCATCTATATCATCTATCATCTGTCTGTCTTTCTATCTATCTATCTATCTATCTATCTATCTATCTATCTTTCATCTATCTATCCATTCATCCATCCATCTATCTATCTATCTATCTATCTATCTATCTATCTATCTATCTATCCATCCATCATATATCATTTATCTATCATCTATATCATCTATCATCTGTCTGTCTGTCTGTCTGTCTGTCTGTCTATCTATCTATCTATCTATCTATCTATCTATCTATCTATCTATCCATTCATCCATCCATTCATCCATCTATCTATCTATCATCTATCTATCTATCTATCTATCTATCTATCTATCTATCTATCTATCTATCCATTCAGCCATTCAGCCATCCATCTATCCATTATCTATCTGTCTGTCTGTCTGTCTGTCTGTCTGTCTGTCTGTCTGTCTGTCTATCTATCTATCTATCTATCTATCTATCTATCTATCTATCTATCATCTATCTATCCATTCATCCATTCATCTATCCATTATCTATCTATCTATCTATCTATCTATCTATCTATCTATCTATCTATCTATCTATCTATCTATCTCTATCTATCTATCTATCTATCTATCTATCTATCTATCTATCATCTATCTATCTATCTATCATCTATCTATCCATCTATCCATCCATCATATATCATTTATCTATCATCTATATCATCTGTCTGTCTGTCTATCTATCTATCTATCTATCTATCTATCTATCTATCTATCTATCTATCTATCATCTATCTATCCATCTATCCATCCATCATATATCATTTATCTATCATCTATATCATCTGTCTGTCTGTCTATCTATCTATCTATCTATCTATCTATCTATCTATCTATCTATCTATCATCTATTTCTTATCTATCTATCCATTCATCCATCCATCCATCCATCCATCCATCCATCCATCCATCTATCTATCTATCTATCTATCTATCTATCTATCTATCTATCTATCTATCTATCTATCTATCTATCTATCTTACTGTATCTATCGTTCCAGCTAGCTAGGTGTAGTCCACAACTTACAACCATTCATTTAGTGTCCATTCAAAGTTACAACTGCACTGACCCTTGAGAGACTTGAACACTGCACCCTATCCAATAAACTGCAATTCAGTGGTGAGAAAAATAAGGTCCTTTTAGAGACGGAAAAAACTGAATGCAGAGGTACAGAATAAGTAGTACCTGTCTCAGGAGTAGTAACTGCGAGAGGGATCTCGGAGTCCTAGTGGACAATCCCTTCAATATGAGCCAGCCGTGGGCTGCAGCTGCCAAAAAAGCCAACACAGTCCTAGGCTGCATCAACAGAGAGCTAGTATCAAGATCACAGGAAGTGCAAATACCGCTTTATACTCCGTGATTAGACCACACTTGGAACATTGTATCCAGTTCTTGTCACCACAATACTTTAAAAAAAAAAGATATTGAGGACCTAAAAAGAGTGCAGATAAAAACAACGAAGGGAGGTTAAAACATATAATGAGTGATTTGAAGGAACTAAGAGTGCCCAGTGTAAAGAGGAAAAGAACTGGGGGTAATACATAATAGCAGTCTTCCAGTACTTGAGGAACTGTCACGTAGAGGGGGGAATCAATCTATCACTTGAGGAGAAACTCTCAGGGCAGGAGGGGATCCCCAGAGCAGGAGGGGGGAGGGGGAGGAGGGGCTCACCCCACTGCACGACAGTTGTGTATACACAGCACAAAGAGGGTCCCAGATCCAGGCAGTGCCTGATCAGAGCAGGACTCCTGTCATGTTTCCCCAGCGAGATTTTGATTTTCTCTTGAGTTCTTCCTGCCACTGAGGACAGGACAAGAAGCAAGGGATGGAAACTAATCAAGGAGAGAAGCAAGTTAGAACTAAGGAGAAACTTCCTGACAGCGAGAACAATTAATCCGTGGAACGACTTGTCTCCAGAAGTTGTGGGTGCTCCATCATTGGAGGTTTTTAAGGAAAGACTGGACAGGCATTTGTCCTGTATGATATAATGGCGAGCGAGAAGTTTTGGTTAGAAGTCCTTCCATATCCCTTCCAAGTCTGTTATTCTTTTAAGGAAAACTTGATGAGAATTCGATAATGTTGTATAATGATAAAGTGGTCTTACGGATTTCTTACGTCTTCCTGTATATATCACAGCAGCAGCAAAGGGGCTGAAGGCAGGACAAGAAGCAATGGATGAAAACTAATCAAGGAGAGAAGCAACCTAGAACTAAGGAGAAACTTCCTGACAGTGAGAACAATTAATCCATGGAACGACTTGTCTCCAGAAGTTGTGGGTGCTCCATCATTGGAGGTTTTTAAGGAGAGACTGGACAGCCATTTGTCTGAAATGCTATAGGATCTCCTGCTTGAGCAGGGGGCTGGAGTAGAAGACCCCCAGGGTCCCTTCCAGCTTTTTTCTGATTCTGAGATTCTAAGGTTTACCTTTGTTGAATAAAGGCGAATATACGTGTCCCAAGTTAATGTTGTAGGATCCAATCTGGGTTGATCACTGGGACCAGAAGTTTAGTCTTCCCAGTTTTCTGACTCATGGTGGACCCCATCCTCAGAGAAATTTCCTAACGGTGAGACCAACCAAGCAATGGAATGGCTTGTCTTCAGAAGTTGTGGGAGCTTCATCACTGGAGGTTTTCAAGAAGAGACTGGACAGCCTTTTGTCCTGAACAGTGTAAGATCTAATGCTTGAGCAGGGGAATCTAAGGTACCTTCCAATCCTATAATTTTGTGTTCTGTTTTTTGTTTTGTTTTTTAGGTGTTGTATTTGCTCTGAATCTATACAAGCACCTTGAAATGAGTCCTTCCGAATCCACCATAAAAATTGGTAAGTATTCCAGAATCTGAGGGGCTGCCAAAAACAAAAGGGGGTCAGGTTGCTCACCAGAGCACCAGAGGGAGCGCCCATGATTTCTGGTGGCAAGCTGTTCCACTGGTTGATTGTCCTCACTGTCAGGAAGTTTCTCCTTAATTCCAGGTTGCTTCTCTCTTTAGTCAGCTTCCAACCATATGAAGAACAGCTACAGGACTTGGGTTTGGCAAATCTAAGGAAAAGAAGAAATAGGGGTGACATGATAGCAGCATTCCAGTATTTGAGGGGCTGCCACAAAGAAGAGGAGGGGGTCACATTATTCACCAAAGCACCAGAAGGCAGGACACAAAACAATGGTCGGAAGCTGACCAAAGAGAGAAGCAACCTGGAATTAAAGAGAAACTTCCTGACAGTGAGGACAATCAACCAGTGGAACAGCTTGCCACCAGAAATCATGGGTGCTCCATCGTTGGAAGTTTTTTAAAAACTTCCGGGTGAGATTCAAGGTGCTGGTATGACCTACAAAGCCCTACATGGCATGGGTCCGGATTACCTACGGCATCAACTTCCCTCTGTCTAGTGCGCTCCCACAGAGAGGGCCTCCTCAGGGTGCCTCCGATCAGAGAATGTCGACTGGTGGCCCCCAGAGGGAGGGCGTTCTCTGTGGCCGCTCCAGATCTGTGGAACCGCTTGCCGGTTGAGCTCCGGATGGCCCCCGACCTTCGCTCCTTCCGGTGGGATCTAAAAACCTATTTATTTGAGCAATCTGGCCTGGTCTGATGGGGTTGGGGTTGGGTTTTAATATGGTTTTAACTATTGTATATATCGGGCATAAATTATTTAATTGTTTTTTAACTTTTGTACTTTGTTTTTTTAATATTTATTGCCCTGTACACCGCCCTGAGTCCTTCGGGAGAAGGGCGGTATAAAAATTTAATAAATAAATAAATAAAAAGAGACTGGACAATCACCTGTCTGAGATGGTATAGGTCCTCCTGCTTGAGCAGGGGGCTGGACTAGAAGACCTCCAAGGTCCCTTCCAACTCCTATTCTATTCTATTCTATTCTATTCTATTCTATTCTATTCTATTCTATTCTATTCTATTCTATTCTATTCTATTCTATTCTATTCTATTCTATTCTATTCTATTCTATTCTATTCTATTCTATGTTAGAAATATATAAAGAAGGGCAGACCTATGAGTATACTTATGTACACAAACATACCTAGGGAGTAGTATTGACAGAAAGTTTTGGGAGATTATTCAACCTCTGGATTATCAATTCTTTGCTTAGTATTATACTTTTAACATATCGGCAAAAAATCTCTGACGTTTTTAAAATGCCATCTTTTGAAAAGACTGTGCAGCTCACTTTTCAGTGGATGGGCAGACGATAAGCTGCTAACGCAAAACTTGTTTTCTATCAAAGAAAGAGATCCCCAACTGTCTCTATTTCACAAAGATTTGATATGCGAATTATCGTTTTGATTACGATTTTACGGTCTGCGCTATCCTTTGCAATAAAGAAAAAAAAAGGCCTCAGGAAACAGCCTTCACGTTTCAGGGTTGGCTTTTATATATTCAGAAAAGGCCAGGTGGGTAAACCAGAAACAACAACATCCTTAACAGAATAACAGATTTGCAAGGGACCTTGGAGGTCTTCTAGTCCAACCCCCTACTCAAGCAGGAAACCCTATTCTATTTCAGTCAAATGGTTGTCCAATCTCTTCTTTAAAACGTCCATTGTTGGAGCATTGACCACTTCTGGAGGCAGGTTGTTCCACTGGTTAATTGTTCTCACTGTCAGGAAATTTCTCCTTAGTTCCAGGAATTGCTTCTCTCCTTGATTCGTTCCCATCCGTTGCTTCTTGTCCTGCCTTCAGGCGCTTTGGAGGATAGCTTGACTCCCTCTTCTTTGGGGCAGCCACTGAGATATTGGAAGACTGCTATCCTGTCCCCCCTCGTCCTTCTCTTCATTCAACTAGACAGACCCAATTCCAGCAGCCGTTCTTTATCTGTTTTAGCCTCCTGATCAGCTTTGTTGCTCTTCTCTGCACTCTTTACTCCGTACTTTTTTTTCCTCTTTAAATCAGTTCTTAATTTTCTTCCTTAAGAAAACGTAGGGGACAGATTCCCCAAATGAATTAGAAGCATAGCGGCGAGTCTTAAATCTTTCGGCAGGAGAGAGGTTTATGATAGAGCCAAGAACGCAACACAGGGATCACTGCAGGGATCAGGAACCCTGATGCTCTACTGGATCAATAGAATCCCTCCCCCCCCTCGGAGGCGATCTGGGCCACGATGCCTAGGGGAGAAAAGTCCTTTGAAAGGCCTGTTTGCTGCTTCTTAAAGCAGCTGTGTCTTTTCCTCTGCATCTGCGGCAAAAAAAATATTGCAGGGAAATGTCACATGCCGTTTGAGGACTTGCCAATTAGTGCCATCTGCAAAATCCTGTTGCTCCTGACACTTTGTGGCTTCTGCATCTGAAGCATATGTGTAATCCTGCAGTGCAATTATTCACGCGCACATAGATATATCCACATAGATAGATATGCAGATGGTTTCATGATAGGTTGTGCAATTGCTTTCCCCCATTCTGGTCTGTTAGAATAGATTAGAGCTGGAAGGGACCTTGAAGGTCTTCTAGTCCAGCCCCCTCCTCAAGCAGGAGAACCTATACCATCTCAGACATGTGACTGTCCAGTTTCTTAAAAACCTCCAGTGATGAAGCACCCAGGATTTCTGGAGGCAACTTCTGTTCCACTGCTTAATTGTCCTCACAGTCAGGAAGTTTCTCCTTAATTTCAGGTTGCTTCTCTCTTTGGTCAGTTTCCAACCATTGTTTCTCATTCTTCCCTCTGGTGCTCTGGAGAATAACCTGACACTCTCTTCTTTGTGGCAGCCCCTCAAATACTGGAATACTGCTATCATGTCTCCTCTATTTCTTCTTTTCTTTAGACTATCCAAACCCAAGTCCTGCAGACGTTCTTCATAGGTTTTAATCTCCAGGCCTTTGATCGTCTTAGTTGCTCTTCTCTGATTTTTTTTCCAAACTCTCAACATCTTTTTTCTGATATGGTGAACCAAAACTGGCTGCAGTGTTCAAGGTGTGGCCTCACTAGGGTTTTATAAAGCGGTACTAATACTTTGTGTGATCTTGATTTTATGCCTCTGTTAATGCAACCCAGGATTGAATTAGCTTTTTTGGCTGCTGCTGCACACGGCTGGCTCATATGAGCTACACATATGACCCTTATTGTCATGTCCTTATTGAAGCTGTCTCATTAATCAGAACCATGACACCTTCCTTCCTTCCTTCCTTCCTTTCTTCCTTCCTTCCTTCCCTCCTCCCTCCCTCCCTTCCCATCTGCCTTCTCCACCTTTCCTTCCTCCCTCCCTTCCTTCCTTTCTCCCTCCCCTCTGCTTCCTTCCCTCTCTACCTCCTCCCTCCCTCCCTCCCTCCCTCCCTCCCTCCCTTCCTTCCTTCCTTCCTTCGTTCCTTCCCTCCCTCCTTCCTTCCTTCCTTCCTTCCTTCCTTCCTTCCTTCCTTCCTTCCTTCCTTCCTTCCTTCCTTCCTTCCTTCCTTCCTTCCTTCCTTCCTGCTACTTACCAAGCACCTGAATCACTATCACACACAGGGACACAGTAATGGCTGTAATTTCAGGGACAAGTCATAGGTCACTTGTTCCATCACTGTCATAAATTTGAACAGTTTCTAAATGGTCACAAGTTGAGAACTAGCTGCATGCGAAATGGAATCATGCCTTTGTATCAGGAGAAAGTTTGATTTTAATAGAAGATAATATTTGTAACTCAGGGTTGAACTATAGGCTCCTTGGTGCTCTCTGAATTTGACTGTGTGGGGTTTTTTTTTGGCAGATATTTCATCACCCAACTAAGTAACATAGAATAATAGAGTTGGAAGGGACCACGGAGGTCTTCTAGACTAATCCCTGCTCAAGAAGAAGACCCTATCTCATTTCAGACAAACAGCTGTCCAGTCTCTTTTTAAAAACCTCCAGTGATGGGGGGTTGGGCTAGAAGACCTCCAAGGTCCCTTCCAACTCTGTTATTCTGTTACTCCCAGTCTTGAGACTAGAAATCTCAAAATTCTCAGTCAGCTTGAAAGCTCATCATACCGAGAAGGCCTCCTTAGATTAATACCTTCTGATGCCAACAAGGTTGATTTCTCAGAAGGGGAAAAAAAAGTGAGCGTAATTGAACCAAAGAACGCTGTTGAGTAACTTGCCCAGCTCCATCGTTCCCATTCTCATTTGTTTTTGTCAGCCTTATTCAAGTTAATTGCCCTTTAGATATGTTGAATTATTTCCCCCCCCCCGCCCGCGTCTGTGGCTTCCTTTTGCTAACCATCATGACCTGTAAGTCCAACATGATTGGGCCAGGGAATAATTGTTTTGTTGACCATGTGCAGCAATCACTGTGTAATCACAGGACAATTATGTATCATTTACAGGGATATTTGCACCTTGCAAATGTAATTTGCTTTCCCACCCACCCCCCAACCCATGGAAAAGGACAAATCTTTAAGGTTAAACTCCAGCTTCTCTTTAAAAAGGGGGGAAATATGTTTTTAAAATGCCGTACAATGATCACAAATTCAACCACAATTTTTGTTTCATTTCCCCCCCCAACAAATATAAACAAAAATGAACATGGGTATCAAGTCGTCTCTATCTCTATCTCTATCTCTATCTCTATCTCTATCTCTATCTCTATCTCTATCTCTATCTCTATCTCTATCTCTATCTCTATCTCTATCTATCTATTTATCTATCTATCATCTATCTATCTATATCTATTCAGTTCATAAGGCAATTCAAACTGGCGTAGCAGAATAAAAAGGATTTAAAATAGAGCTGTTATTCCCAAGGCTATCATACTGATGTTGCAATAATTTCAAATAACCATGAGAGGGTAGCAAAGAGATACAGGGCACACCAGCTCGTTGCTACCCCTTAATGGCCATCTCAGGAACCGCAGCTCTGATATGCTCTTCAGCCATCAAATTAAAAACCATGAAGTTAACATTTCCCCAACTTCAATGGAAGCACTAAGCCAGGGGTCCCCAACCTATGGTCTCCAGCCCAGTACCGGGCTGTGGCCTGTTGGCCACTGGGCCCTGGGAATAGCTGGTGAGCACCCCCCCTTGCGGTAGCATTTCTGCATGGTGTGAATGTGCGGGGACACAAGCACTCCCACCAGTGTCCCATTCGTGCATGTGTGCGGGTGCCAGCAGCCCATTTGCACATGTTTGTGGGTCCCAGTGGCCCGTTTGCACATGCATGCAGGTGCCAGGGGGCCATTTGTGCATGTGCATATCTGCCATGGCAAATCTAGACAGCACACTAAAAAGCAGAGACATCACCCTGTCAACAAAAGTGCGTATAGTCAAGGCTATGGTCTTCCCAGTTGCAATGTATGGCTATGAAAGTTGGACCATAAGAAAGGCTGAGCGCCAAAGAATGGAGGCCTTTGAACTCTGGTGCTGGAGAAGACTCCTGCGAGTCCCTTGGACTGGAAGGCGATCAAACCGGTCAGTCCTAGAGGAGATCAACCCTGACTGCTCTTTAGAAGGCCAGATCCTGAAGCTGAAACTCAAATACTTTGGCCACCTAATGAGAAGGAAGGACTCACTGGAGAAGAACCTCATGCTGGGAAAGATTGAGGGCAAGAGAAGAAGGGGACGACAGAGAATGAGGTGGCTGGATGGAGTCACTGAAGCAGTAGGCGTAAGCTTAAAGGGACTCCAGAAGATGGTAGAGGACAGGAAGGCCTGGAGGAATGTTGTCCATAGGGTCGCGATGGGTCGGACACGACTTCGCAGCTAACAACAACAACATATCTGCCAGCAGCCTGCTTGCACATGTATGTGGGTGCCAGTGCCTGTTTGTGCATATGCATGGGTGCCAGCAGCCCATTTGCACATGTGTGTGGGTCCCAGCAGCTCATTTGTACATGCGTGTGGGTCCCAGTGGCCCGTTTGCACATGTATGCAGGTGCCATCGGCCCGTTTGCGTATGTGTGCAGGTGCCAGTGGCCTTTTTGCACATGCACATGGCTGCCAGCGGCCCATTTGCACATGTGTGCAGGTGCCAGCGGCCCATTTGCACATGTGCCTGTGCACCAGCACGTGTGCCATGGGTGTGAGCTGCCTGCCTGTATACGCATGCATACTCTAGTGCCGCCATCGTCCATGTGTCCAATTGCGCATGCGCGTGCAGGGCTGCACGAGCGCACATTTCCCGGCTGCTCTCTTTCCTTCTGGGCCACCAAGGAATATTAATGAAGAACTAAGAAAGCTAGCTTAAGTCATGCGGAAATTAAATTGAATAACCAAAAAAAACAAACACAAGAAAACAGAACCTTCAAATGACAGCAGCATGAAACCGTTTTGTGGCTTTATCTCTTTGCACTTTTAGATAAGCTTATAATTTCCTTTTGGAGGGAGACACAGTGACGAAAAGCTGATGCGGAGGGGAAGAGAAAGGGTGGAGGGTGGAACTTAGAGGTATAAATATATTTTCCTGAACCAGTTAAGTTACCAGGCTAGAAATGATGGGGATGTCTGTTCTAGTCCTGCCTTAGGCACGAAAGTCAGCTGGGTTATTTTAGGCCAATCAACAGGAGGCTGTGATTTCCAGTCCCACCTAAACCATGAAAGCCAGCTGGGTGACTTTGGGCCAATCACCAGGAGACTGTGAGTTCTAGTCCCACCTTAGGCATGGAATCTGGGTGGGTGACTTTGGGCCAGCCAATCACTAGGAGCAGTGCTTTTTTTGTAAAAGAAAAAGGTGCCGGAACTCACACATGTCATACAACCCGCCTTGCCTACCCTACAAGGTTCCATCCAAAAAAGGTGCCGGAACCTCGTTCTGAGCGTTCTATGAGGAAAAAAGCCCTGACTAGGAGGCTGTGAGTTCTAGTCCCACCTTAGGCATGGAATCTGGGTGGGTGACTTTGGGCCAGCCAATCACTAGGAGGCTGTGAGTTCTAATCCCACCTTAGGCATGGAATCTGGGTGGGTGACTTTGGGCCAGCCAATCACTAGGAGGCTGTGAGTTCTAGTCCCACCTTAGGCATGAAATCTGGGTGGGTGACTTTGGGCCAGCCAATCACTAGGAGACTGTGAGTACTAATCCCACCTTAGGCATGGAATCTGGGTGGGTGACTTTGGGCCAGCCAATCACCAGGAGACTGTGAGTTCTAGTCCCACCTTAGGCATGGAATCTGGGTGGGTGACTTTGGGCCAGCCAATCACCAGGAAAGTGTGAGTTCTAGTCCCACCTTAGGCATGGAACCTGGGTGGGTGACTTTGGGCCAGCCAATCACTAGGAGGCTGTGAGTTTTAGTCCTACCTAAACCATGAAAGCCAGCTGGGTGACTTTGGGCCAGCAACCAGGAGACTATGATTTCTAGTCCTGCCTTAGGCATCAAAGCCAGCTGAGTGACCTTGGTCCAGTCCTCTCTCACAGCCCAACCCACCTCACAGGATTGTTGTTGTGAGGAAAATACAAAGAGGAAGAAGTATTTGGTATGTTTGTCGCCTTGCATTACTTGTAAAAATAATAAAGGTGGGATAAAAAAAAACTGGCCATTAAGGCCTGGGTCTAAGTGTCACAGAAGACTTCTTGCAACCCAGACATCCTAGGGCTGTGTAAATATGTTGCCAGTTTTCATCATGGCTTAGACTACTGTGTGGATTTGGTTAGTTTACGACTCCGTGTATTGAAGTTGAACTGGCAGGGGACGAATTGTGCCAGAATGTTCTTTCCTTGGAAAATAAGGGATCGTCCATCTTTCTAATTCATCCCATGTCAGATACAGGCGGCGGCGGGGGGGGGGGGGAATGCACAAAAACTTATAATTTTTGACATCTCTGAACTGTTGTCAGGGTTGCCAGAAAGAAGATAAAGCTTTGTTGTTGTTTTTTAATCCTGTTCTTTCTTTATTTTTCCCTCTCTTTCCCTTCCCCTGTCCTTCAAGAAAATTATCCTCTTGTTTATTTTTCCCTCTACTAGAGGAAGGCAACAGATTTTGAAGTGTCAGGCCGTAATTTCTTTCCCCTGTCCCTCCCTCCCTTTCTTGCTTTTCTTTTCTTTCTTTTTTTTTTTTTTTGGAGGGGGGGATGTAACCATTTATTGCAAAAAAGGGATAAAAATCAACACGGCATTTCACCAACAATGATAGATTAATATAACGAGTGGTCTTTAAACGCAGGGGCCTGTTTAGAGGAAGGGGAAGAGAAAATAAAAAGGGGGGAAAATGTCACCAGTGCACTATTTCAGAGTTTGTCAAAGATAAAGGGGAGAAAAATACAGTAAGACCTGAAAGCCTGTCATATTTCGCAAATACAGTCTATACCAGGGGTAGGCAAGCTTGGCTCTTTTATGACTCGTGGACTTCAACTCCCAGAATTCCTGAGCCAGCCATGCTGAGGGGAAAGGGAGATGTTTCCAAGCTGAGCCATGCAGGATCAGGAATTCTGGGAGTTGAAGTCCACGAGTCATGAGGTGGGCCATAGTTCCCCCATGCTGGTTCAGGAATTCTGGGAGTTGAAGTCCACGAGTCATAAAGGGGCCATAGTTTTCCCCATGCTGGCTCAGGAATTCTGGGAGTTGAAGTCCACGAGTCATGAAGGGGCCATAGTTCCCCCATGCTGGTTCAGGAATTCTGGGAGTTGAAGTCCACGAGTCATGAAGGGGCCATAGTTCCCCCATGCTGGCTCAGGAATTCTGGGAGTTGAAGTCCACGAGTCATAAAGGGGCCATAGTTTTCCCCATGCTGGCTCAGGAATTCTGGGAGTTGAAGTCCACGAGTCATGAAGGGGCCATAGTTCCCCCATGCTGGTTCAGGAATTCTGGGAGTTGAAGTCCACGAGTGATGAAGGGGCCATAGTTCCCCCATGCTGGCTCAGGAATTCTGGGAGTTGAAGTCCACGAGTCATAAAGGGGCCATAGTTTTCCCCATGCTGGCTCAGGAATTCTGGGAGTTGAAGTCCACGAGTCATGAAGGGGCCATAGTTCCCCCATGCTGGTTCAGGAATTCTGGGAGTTGAAGTCCACGAGTCATAAAGGGGCCATAGTTTTCCCCATGCTGGCTCAGAAATTCTGGGAGTTGAAGTCCACGAGTCATGAAGGGGCCATAGTTCCCCCATGCTGGTTCAGGAATTCTGGGAGTTGAAGTCCACGAGTCATGAAGGGGCCATAGTTTTCCCCATGCTGGCTCAGGAATTCTGGGAGTTGAAGTCCATGAGTCATGAAGGGGCCATAGTTCCCCCATGCTGGCTCAGGAATTCTGGGAGTTGAAGTCCATGAGTCATAAAGGGGCCATAGTTCCCCCATGCTGGCTCAGGAATTCTGGGAGTTGAAGTCCACGAGTCATGAAGGGGCCATAGTTGCCCCATGCTGGTTCAGGAATTCTGGGAGTTGAAGTCCACGAGTCATGAAGGGGCCATAGTTCCCCCATGCTGGCTCAGGAATTCTGGGAGTTGAAGTCCACGAGTCATGAAGGGGCCATAGATCCCCCATGCTGGCTCAGGAATTCTGGGAGTTGAAGTCCACGAGTCATGAAGGGGCCATAGTTCCCCCATGCTGGCTCAGGAATTCTGGGAGTTGAAATCCACGAGTCATAAAAGAGCCAAGGTTGCCTACCCCTGGTCTATACGTTGAATATCTATTGAATTTGCAAGATTGTGACATTAGGATTGTATCTTCCCTCTCGATCCGATTTGGCTTCCTTCCCTTTGTGTGTCCCCTTCTTCATTTTCTTCTCCTTAGAATATAGAATAACAGAGTTGGAAGGGACCTTGGAGGTCTTCTAGTCCAACCCCATGCTCCATCAAGAGACCCTATATCATTCCAGACAAGTAATTGTCCAGTCTCTTCTTAAAATCCTCCAGTGATGGAGCACCCACAACTTCTGGAGGTAGGTTGTTTCACTGATTAATTGTTCCCTCTGTCAGGAAGTTTCTCCTTAGATCTAGGTTGCTTCTCTGCTTGATTAGTTCCCATCTGTTGCTTCTTGTCCTGCCTTAGGGTGCTTTGGAGAATAGCTTGACTCCCTCTTTTTTGGGGCAAACCCTCAAATACTGGATCACTGCTATCATGTCTCCCGTGTTTTCTCTTTTCTTTAGACTAGCCCAGGGGTAGGCGACCTCGGCTCTTTTATGACTCCTGGACTTCAACTCCCAGAATTCCTGGCTCAGGAATTCTGGGAGTTGAAGTCCAGGAGTCATAAAAGAGCCGAGGTTGCCTACCCCTGCACTAGCCAAACCCAAGTCCTGCAGCTGTTCTTCATATGGTTGAAAGCTGATGAAAGAGAGAAGCAACCTGGAATTAAGGTGAATTATTAAGGAGGAACTTCCTGACAGTGAGGACAATTGACCAGTGGGACAGCTTGCCACCAGAAATCGTGAGCGCTCCCTCCGGTGCACAACCTGTCATGTCACTCCTGGTCCTTCTCTGCCCTTCCAGCTTTTTCTATTCTATTAAACTATACATACTCAATTCTTACAACCGTTCTTCATATGTTTTAGCCTCCAGCCTCCTAATCATCCTTGTTGCTCTTCTCTGCACTCTTTCCAGTGTCTCAACATCAACACAATATATATAATATATTGTGATGACCAAAACTGGATAAAGAATTCCAGGTGTGATCTTACCCAAACTTTGTAAAAAGGCACTAATCCTTCACGTGCAATCCTTCCCTACCCACTGTGGCATTATAGGAATGAACTGGAAATACACAGGCATACTATGGATCTTCAGAAGTCCTGTATTCAAGAGGGATACATATTCCCCCATTTCTCCCCTCCCCGCAGGAAAAATCACAGCTCATTGCTATTGCTTCCTTTGTAACACCGTGTGAAGTCTTCTCCAGCACATTTCAGAAAGAGAGGAAAGTTGCCTGATGGAAGAAGAATCTCACTTTATTTCTGGAAGCATAGTCTGGAAGGGATCTTGGAGTCGTCTCGTTCAACCTCCTGCCCAAGGCTGGGTGGAGTCTTTATACCATCCTGTACAAAGGTTGTCCAATCTTTTCTTGAAAACCTCCAAGAACATCCGCAACTCTAGGAGACCAGCTGCTCCATTGATTAATTGTTCCCACTGTCTGGAAATGTCTCCTTATTTCCAGGATGGATCTCCCTCTGATCAGCTTCCACCCACTGCTTTTTATTGGGACTATGACAACTGGAACTGGAAGGGACCTTGGAGGTCTTCTAGTCTAGCCCCCTGCTCAAGCAGGAGAACCTACGCAATTTCAGATAAGTGACAGTCAAGGAAAGATCCAATCTAGAACTAAGGAAGAATTTAGAATTTAGTTAGAACAATTTATTGGTGGAACAACTTGTCTCCAGAACTTGTGGGTGCTCCATTGCTGAAGATTTGTAAGAAGTGATTGGACTAGCATTTGTCTGAAATGTCTCCTGCCTGAGCAGGGGGTTGGATTAGAAGACCTTCAATGTCTCTTCCAATTCTGTTATTCTGTATTCTGTAGGTCTGTCAGGGACCTTGGAAGTCTTCTTGTCCAAACCCCTGCCCAAGGCATGAGTCCTTATACCAAATTGTTGTCCAATATTTTCTTGGCTTCCACCAACTCCAGGAGACAAGCTGTTCCCTTGGTGAACCTTTCTCATTGCCAGGAAATTCCTCCTTATTTCCAGGATGTATCTCCCTCTGAGGAACTTCCACCCATCGCTCCTTGTCATCCCTCAGGTCCCATGGAGAATAAATCAAACCCATCTTCCCTGTGACAGCCCTTCAAGTATTGGAAGATGCTATGATGTCCCCCCCTAAGTTCCCTGGTTTTCACCATGAACCTTTCTTAAAATTCCTCCCCCAACAATTGGGAGCAGTTGCACGTGTCAGCCTGGGCTTCTGAAGGACAAAGACATGAGGTGGTGCTATGGAGTTCCTGGAAGTGCATATGGAAGGTATTGTGTAGTGGGTCCGACACAAGGAAGAGACGCCAGCCAGAGTGTGAGTTCAGCTCTTTATTGGAGGGGATGGCCAACTGGGGAATGAGGGTTACCTGGCCTCCTTAAATACCTAGCCAGGTAAGCGGACAGCCAATGGGGTTGGCCCTAGGTTTCCCGCCGAAACTGGGTTTCCCGCCATAAACCGTTCAGGCCAACGCCCCCTGGTGGCTGTTGCTATGCAGGTGCCTGCATACATAACAGAAGGTTTGGACAACATGATCAAAGAAGATCACTCAAAGACCTCAGAAGCTTCCTTAGACCTTGGCATTCAGGAAAACAGAGTTGGAAGAGACCTTGGAGGTCTTCTAGTCCAACTGTCTGCTCAAGCATTTCAGACAAACGGCTATCCAATCTCTTCTTTAAAACCTCCAGGGTTAGAGCACCCACAACTTCTGAAGCCATAACATTGGTTGGATTGCTCTCACTGTTAGGAAATTTCTTTGAAAATGGGCTGTAGCATAAGTCTGAAAGTTTGGAAAACTAAAACTCTGGTCCCTGTGACTGACCCTGATTGGATCTTGCAGCATTCTCCTGGGACACATATATTTCTTCAATTTCTCCTTAGTTTATATATATATATATATATATATATATATATATATATATATATATATATATATATATATATATATATATATATATATGGATCTTTGGTTATTCGGGTTTTTTCCCCGCGTAGAACTAAAGGTGTAGGAGCGACGTTTCGACGGATTCCGTTAGTTCTACGCGGGGAAAAACCCGAATAACCAAAGATCCACATACGAACACCCACGAAAACCTCAGAAAACATATATATATATGAGCTTAAATGGACTCCAGAAGATGGTAGAGGACAGGAAGGCCTGGAGGAATGTTGTCCATAGGGTCGCGATGGGTCGGACACGACTTTGCAGCTAACAACAACAACATATATATATATATATATATATATATATATATATATATATATATATATATATATATATATATATATGTATGGCTGACTGAGGGGACGCGGTGGCTCAGTGGGTTAGGACGCTGAGCTTGTTGATCAGAAGGTCGGCAGTTTGGCGGGTTGAATCCCGAGTGCCGCATAGCAGAGTGAGCGCCTGTTACTCGTCCCAGCTTCTGCCAACCTAGCAGTTCGAAAGCACGTAAAAATGCAAGTAGAAAAATAGGGACCACTACGGTGGGAAGGGAACAGCGTTCCATGCGCCTTTGGCATCTAGTCATGCCGGCCACATGACCACGGAGACGTCCTTGGACAAGCGCTGGCTCTTCAGCTTTGAAACGGAGATGAGCACCGGCCCCTAGAGTCGGAAACGACTAGCACGCATGTGCGGGGGAACCGTTACCTTTACCTATGGCTGACTGATGAGAACAAATAAGTTTGAAATGCATATCAGTCTCCCTTTAATTCTTTGTTAGCAATCCAAACATTATCAAATTCTCAATGAGGTTTCCTTAAAAAAATAACAGGCTTGGAATGATCTTGGAGGTCTTCTAGTCCAACCTCCTGCTCAAGCAAGAGACCCTATGTCGTTTCAGACAAATGGTTGTCCAATCTCTTCTTAAAAACCTTCAGTGATGGAGCATCCACAAATTCTGAAGGCCACCCTGCTTAATTGTTCTCGCTGTCAGGAAATTTCTCCTTGGTTTTAGGTTGGTTCTCTCCTTGATGAATAGAATAGAATAGAATAGAATAGAATAGAATAGAATAGAATAGAATAGAATAGAATAGAATAGAATAGAATAGAATAGAATAGAATAGAATAGAATAAGAAAAATAGAATAGAATAGAATAGAATAGAATAGAATAGAATAGAATAGAATAGAATAGAATAGAATAGAATAGAATAAGAAAAATAGAATAGAATAGAATAGAATAGAATAGAATAGAATAGAATAGAATAGAATAGAATAGAATAGAATAGAATAGAATAGAATAGAATAGAATAGAATAGAATAGAAGCTGGAAGGGACCTTGGAGGTCTTCTAGTCCAGCTCTCTGCTCAAGCAGGAAAACCTATACTATCTCAGACAAGTGACTGTCCAGCCTCTTCTTAAAAATCTCCAGTGATGAAGCACCCACGATTTCTGGAGGCAAGCTGTTCCACTGGTTAATTGTCCTCCCTGTTAGGAAGTTTCTCCTTAATCCCAGGTTGCTTCTCTCCTTGATCAGTTTCCATCCCTTGCTTCTTGTCCTGCCCTCAGGCCCACTGCTGCTGCTGTGATAGATATAGGAAGAAGTAGGAATGTGAACTTTTTTCTCAACTTCTCCAGGTCCTTCTCCATTGCGGACATCCTGAAAGATGTGTGCCATAGGCCCCAATGAGTTCTGATTACATTCCTGCATCAAGGTCAAGACAGAGAGATCTATCATTTTTAAAGACCCCGTGAATGTAATTTCCTTTTATGCGCACATATTTTATGTTAGGTTTTCATATTTGGCTAGCAAATTCCCCTGGTATAATTTATTAAAGTATGACTTATTCATCAATAAGCATATCGGGAGGGTTATATGCCATTGATTAGGCACTGTATCACACCATTTTAAAAAGTGGGGGAAAATATATATTTTGTGGATTGCAGCCACAAAAAAATATACCAGTAGATTAAAATGCATGGCACAACTTTCTTCCCTGGCTTTAATGAAGATGCAAAGAACTGTATTTGTGACAAATTGCACATTCCAGTCTATGCATTTGGGTTAATTATGTAGTATTTTGCAGGTGTTAATGTTTCTCCTCTGATGGATCTCTCATAATTGCTGGAAACTTATTACTTCTTTTCCTTCTTTATTTTGGAGGGAGGGAGAGATATTTGTTAATGTTCTAAAATTGCTGTGGGTGCTGGTTGTGGATTAATGCTATGCCAACATCTGTCTTTGCTCACTGAATATTCCTTTACTTTCACCCCCTCCACCTAAAATGGAAACTTCTGTTTTACTATTTTCTAGTATTCACCCATCAATAAAGTAGTTTGCCTTCCAAAGTTTTGGCTGCTCCATCACTGGAAGTTTTCAAGAAAAGACTGAACAACCATTTGTCTGGAAGTTTATAAGGACTCCTGTCTTGGAAATGATAGAATAGAATAGAATAGAATAGAATAGAATAGAATAGAATAGAATAGAATAGAATAGAATAGAATAGAATAGAATAGAATAGAATAGAATAGAATAGATGGAATGGAGTAGAGTAGAGTAGCGTAGCGTAGCGTAGAGTAGAGTAGAGTAGAATAGAATAGAGTAGAGTAGAGTAGAATAGAATAGAATAGAATAGAATGGAATGGAATGGAATGGAATGGAATGGAATAGAATAGAATAGAATAGAATAGAATAGAATAGAATAGAATAGAATAGAATAGAATGGAATGGAATGGAATGGAATGGAATGGAATGGAATGGAATGGAATGGAATGGAATGGAATAGAATAGAATGGAATAGAACGGAACGGAACGGAACGGAAAAGAAAAGAAAAGAAAAGAAAAGAAAAGAAAAGAAAAGAAAAGAAAAGAAAAGAAAAGAAAAGAAAAGAAAAGAAAAGAAAAGAAAAGATGGAGTGGAGTGGAGTGGAGTAGAATGGAAGGGAGCAGAATAGACTGGAATAGAAAATGTGGAGTGGAGTAGAGCAGAGAATCGAATCGAATCGAATCGAATCGAATCGAATCGAATCGAATAGAATAGAATAGAATAGAATAGAATAGAATAGAATAGAATAGAATAGAATAGAATAGAATAGTTGGAAGGGACCTTGTACCATTTCAGACAAATGGCTGTCCAGTCTCTTCTTAAAGACTTCTAGTATTGGAGCATTCACAGCTCCTGGAGGCAGGTTGTTCCACTGATTAATTGTCCTCACTGTCAGGAAATTTCTCCTTAGTTCTAGGTTGCTTCTCTCCTTGATTAGTTTCCATCCGTTGCTTCTTGTCCTGCCCTCTGGAGCTTTGGAGAATAGCTTGACTCCCTCTTCTTTGGGGCAGTCCCTGAGATATTGGAACGCTGCTATCCTGTCACCCCTTGTCCTTCTCTTCATTAAACTAGACATTCCAGCAACTGTTCCTTCTATGTTTTAGGGGGTCGAACTAGAAGATGTCCAAAGTCCCTTGCAATACTATGATTCTATGATATTTTATGATTCTATGAAATTCCACCACACTTGGAATATTGCATCCAATGTTGGCTACCACAATATTAAAAAAAAATGTTGAGACTCTAGAAAGTGTACAGAGAAGAGCAACAAGGATGATCAGGGGATCAGAGGCTAAAACATTCTCGCCTCTGCTCCTGACTTCATGGAGCAGAGCCAGGCGTCTGCGACCACCCCTGCCTGAAGGAAGGACTATGGATTAAAAGAAGCAGGCAGAGCGATACAAGAGAAAAAGATGAAGAGGATTATTTTATTTTACTCTCGAGCTTGATGGATTTTTTTAAACTTTAAGTGAAAGTGCGTCATAATTGAAAGTTAAAGATGGCGGCTAAACCTCCCCCTAAAACTCTTCGGAGTGGTGGATCTTCTCCGGTGCAACAATCATCATTACAGGCGTTGCATCCTCCTGATGTATTGACATTGAAGGATTTACGAGATGCTTTGGATAAACACGCCCAGGTACTTTTGGAATCAATTAATCAATCAATTGGTGAGAAATTTGCACAGATGGAGGAGAAATTGAAGAAGTTGGAGGAGAGAATGGAGGAGAGGATGGAACAGAAGTTCAGGGTGATGAAGGCAGACATTTTGTCTTCAGTGTATAAAGTGGCTGAATGTGTGGAAGATTTGGATGAAAAAGTGGAAGATTTGACTCAAAGGAATGCCATATTAGAAGCAAAAGTACTGGAGAATGAAGATTTAAGAGATAAAATGGATAGAGAATTGAGTCTTGCTCAATATTTCCAGATGCAGTTTGCCATTAGAATCAGAGGTTTAAAGGAGAATATTAAGGAAGATTTAAAGCAGCTGGTTTCTGAGGCTCTTGAAGTGGTATTGAATCAGTCAGCATCCGAAATAAAAGGAGGCATGGATAAAGTGTTTCGTGTGAATTCATGGATTGCTAGACAGAGAAAGTTGCCTAGAGATGTGGTGGTTTATTTTGTGAAAAGGGAAATTAGAGATGAAGTTATACAAGCTGCCTATGACACTAAAGTCGTGATTGCTGATCAAGAAGTTTTGGTTCTAAAAGAAATTCCTCCAAAGATTTTAAGGAGAAGGAAGGATTTTACATTTCTTGTGCAAGAGCTCAAGCAACGTGATATAAGGTTTAGATGGGAGATCCCAGCTGGGCTGATGGTGACGCATGAAGGTAAAAGGTATCGTCTGGTTACTGTGATGCAAGCGCGTGATTTTTATAATAATGTTTTAAAAGCAACTCCATTAACACTTCTGGAAGCTGCAAAGGGATCTGGAGAAGGAGAACATCAAGAGGTTGAAGATGGACAGACAGAGGAGAATGCTGCTGGAGGAGATCAAGTTATAACACTTTTGGATGATCCTAGAGAACAGAGGGTGACTCGTGCTGCTTTAAAACGATCAAAGAAGATAAAAGAACAAGAACAGCAGAAGTCTATGGAACTTTCACAATGTACTTACAGCCAAGTAGTGGGAGGTGGGAAAAGTTTTGGGTGAGGAATGTAAAATTTAAACAAGTTTGAAATTTAAGAGAGAATTTTTACAAAATGTTTTATAGATGGTATTTAGATTTTAAAAAGCTAAGTATGTATTTGATTCATTAGCTTAAATGTTGGAGGTGTGGTGATGAAGACGTAATATATTTTCATATATGGTGGACCTGTAAAAAGGTTTTAATTACGGCAGCAAGATTTTTGATAGGTTAGTACTGGAAAGAGGAACTGCCGACCATAGAAGTGTGGGCTTTAGAGGTTTCCGATTTGGTTAAAATGGCGAAGATTTTGGTCTATTTGCAAGATTACTTGCAGGAACGCTATATTATGGAAGGGAGAGAATGGTTTGAGTTTATCCAGAATAAGGATAGGGTTAAGAAGTTTTATATTTGAATAAGGCTTTTTTCTTTGTTTCTTTTTCTATATTAGTTTTTTTTATATATATATATTTAATATTATTAAGGTTTGTTTTATCCTATATAAGCTAGAGAGTGATAGATTTTAGAGTTTATGGTTGTTAATATATGGTTGTTTATGATTGTTTTTTTTTATATATATACCTTGTATTTAGCTCTGGGAAGTCGGGGGGGGGAGGGGGGAGGGGGGGAGGAAGGGGGGGAGAGAGAAGGGTGGGGGAGGGGGGATTTTTTTAAGGGAAAAATTGTATGTTAAAACTTTTCAATAAAAAAAAAACATTCGAAGAACGGGCGCAGGAATTAATTATGTCTAGTATGATGAAAAGAAGAGTTAGGGGTGACATAGTAACTGTGTTCTAATATCAAAGGGGCTGCCACAAAGAAAAGGGGGTCAATCTATTCTCCAAAGCACCTGAAGACAGAACAAGAAGCAACTAACCAAGGAGAGATGCAACCTAGAACTAAGGAGGAATTTCCTGACAGTGAGAACAATTAAGCGGTGGAACAGCTTGCCTCCAGAAGTTTTGAATGCTCCATTCCTGGAGGTTTTTAAGAAGATATTGGACAGCCCTTTGTCTGAAATGCTATAGGGTTTTCTACCAGGCAGTGGGTTAGACTTGAAGGCCTCCGATGTGCCTTCCAACTCTTTTGTTAGCATTCTATGATTGATTCTATGATTGAGTCTTTGATTCTATAAGATAAGATAAGATAACCTTTATTGTCAATTTTTTTTTACTGTGGGCACAACGGCACACATCAAAAGTGAAATTTAGTTGCCTGCTCTCAAAGTGAAACACATACATGACACACACCTAACCATACTATATACACATATGTATAGACCCATGCCCGTACATATACATAAGAAATAAATATTAAACACTGTCCATCTTGAATATATAATGGAAGGAGGAAACTTGAGAGTTCACAAGGTTAATGTTGTATGGAATGAAACTATGGCTGGATCTGGATGTTCTGCTTCAGATACCACGAAGCCTCCTCCTCCCAGAAGGGAACAAGGAAAACAGGTTGTGAAGAGGGTGTGTAGCAACCCAGACAATCTTGTGGACCCAGCTCAAGCAACGCTTCTGTGCTATGTCCTGGATGAAAGGGAAGGAACTGCCAATGATCTTTTCGGCCATCCTCACCACTCTCTGCACCGTCTTCCTGTCTGAAGCAGGGATGCTTCCAAACCAGACTGTGATTCTGTATGACAGGATGCTCTAGATCATCCCTCTGTAGAAAGTGGTCAGGACAGGGGAAGGAGGATGTGCTTTTCTCATGCGACACAGAAAATGCAGGCGCTGCTGTTCCCGCTTCACCAGTTTCTCACTGTTGAGCGACCAAGCCAGCCTACTCATTAGCTGCACACCCAGGAATTTGATGCTGGTAACCATCTCCATGGATGAATCATTTATACACAGAGAAGTGCGGCTGGGCCTGCCTTTTCTGAAATCAACAATGATCTCTTTGGTTCTTCTGGTATTTAAAACTAGGCTGTTTTCCTTACACCAGTTCAGCAACCCCTCAACCTCCTTGTGGTAAGCTTCTACCTTGTCATCATGAATAAGGCCCGCTACTTTTGTATCATCTGCAAACTTCACAATATGGTTGGTGGCAAACCTAGCACAACAGTCATGGGTCAACAGGGTGAACAGCAGCGGACTTAGGAGGTAGCCCTGAGGAGAACCTCTGCTCAAGAAAATGGTATTAGAGGCATTTGTTCCAACTCGCACATATTGGGGCCTGTTGGTAAGAAAATCCAGAATCCAGTTGCACAAAGGGGTGTTTAAGCTTAAAAGGCCGTTTATCTACTAGATGCTGGGGAATGATTGTGTTAAATGCAGAACTGAAATCAAGAAACAACAAATACACATGATTCTATGATTGATTTTATGATTCCATTGTTCCATGAGAATCCCTGCATGAGTTGCATCCCTCATTAGAAGAAACGCAAGTATGCCCACAGAACCTCTTTGCATACATTTACTTTTTCAGTACTTTGCCCAGGTCTTAGAGCTATCCTTTATAGAAGCCAATGAAAATGCACGCTATTAGTTCTGTTGGTAATACAGCACCATCTGAGTCTTTGTTTTTAAGTAACCTATGAGGTTCGTCTCCTAGACTAAGATGATCCAAGGCCTGGATACTAAAACACACGAAGGATGGCTGCAGGACTTGGGTTTGGCTAGTCTAAAGAAAAGAAGAAATAGGGGAGAGATGATAGCAGCGTTCCAGTATCTGAAGGGCTGCCACAAAGAAGAGGAGGGGGGTCAAATTATTCTCCAAAAGCACCTGAAGGCAGGACAAGAAACAATGGTTGGAAACTGACCAAAGAGAGAAACAACCCGGAATTAAGGAGAATGTTCCTGACAGTGAAGACAATTAACCAGTGGAACAGAAGTTGCCTCCAGAAATCGTGGGCGCTCCATCACTGGAGACTTTTAAGAAGAGACTAGACAGTCACCCGTCTGAGATGGTATAGGTTCTCCTGCTTGAGCGGGGGGCTGGACTAGAAGATCTCCAAGATCCCTTCCAGCTCTATTCTATTCTATTCTATTCTATTCTATTCTATTCTATTCTATTCTATTCTGTTCTGTTCTGTTCTGTTCTGTTCTGTTCTGTTCTGTTCTGTTCTGTTCTGTTCTGCTCTACTATTCTATTTCATTCTGTTCTGTTCTGTTCTATTTCATTCTGTTCTGTTCAGACTATCTAGGTCAGAAAACCCACAATGCTTCCTTCGTCTACCTCTCTCTCCTACCCTCCTTTCCATCTGTTCCAGTCATTCACCAAAAAAAGGAAAGAAAAAGAACGAACGTGACACAGGCTTTACAAGCGCTTTGTCAAGACTCCAGCTTTATAAAGAAATTATCTTAATCACATCACCCAAAGCAAGAAGGCTAAAATACAATCTCCCACCGAAAACTCCAACCGGTAGGGGGAAAAAAAAGAAACAAACTATGGCATAAATCTCCGGAGCCTGGGAAATGACAGGCCCGATTCGGTAGCTCAGCCTTTTGAAAAGGAATAATAACAACTCCGTGGTGGTTTGTCAAGGCCAGACCTTCCGCTGGAGGGGAAGTTGCCTTCGATTGGGGAGCTGGAGGGGCACAAACTACAGGATATTGAAGGGCAACGCAGAAGAGGAGGATGGAGTCTGTGAAATAAAGCAGAAAGAATTGATCTGGCCCCAAAGCTCGGAGAGATGAGGGCTTTGGAAAACAGAGCTCCTCGCTCTTTGCTCGAGTTAAATGGGGAAGCAGAGAAAGCTGCCTCCTGGCTGTGCTTCCGCAGGACTGAGATTTATTTAGGTAGCAATAGATGCGTATTAATTTTCATATTGATGAACTTGGGAGGTTGCTTTCGTTTTCCTTTATTCCGAGCATGTATTAGTATTTCTCTCTCTCTCTCTCTCTCTTTTCTTTCTTTCTTTCTTTCTTTCTTTCTTTCTTTCTTTCTTTCTTTCTTTCTTTCTTTCTTTCTTTCTTTCTTTCTTTCTTTCTGTCTGTCTGTCTTTCTTTCTTTCTTTCTTTCTTTCTTTCTTTCTTTCTTTCTTTCTTTCTTCCCTCTCCCTCCCTCTTCCTCCAACCCTCCCTCCTTCTTTTCCTTTCTTCCTCCCTCCCTTCTCCCTCCCTCCCTCTTTTTCCTCCCTTTTCTTCCTTCCTTTTTCTCTCTCCCTCCCTCTTCCTCCAACCCTCCCTCCCTCCCCTCCCTCCCTCCCTCCTTCCTTCCTTCCCCCTCTTCCTCCCTTCTTTTTCCCTCTCTCCCTTCCTTCCTCCCTCCCTCTCCCTCTCTCCCTCCCTCCTTCCTCCCTCCCTTCCTCTTTCTCTCTGGCTCTCCCCCCCATGTGTGTGTTTTTGGGCTAGTAGTCACACCTAGCAATTTTCTGACCGATGTTTTCTGTAAGTTATTTGTTCTTCCCTTCTTCTCCCTGGTTGAGAGAGAGGGACTGGCCAAAAGTCACCCAAATGATTTCACCTCTAAGCCAGGAGTAGAACTCATGATCTCCTGGTTTCTGGTCTGCTGCTTTAAATCACTGCACCAAACCAGCTCTTAAATGGAAAGGTTTTATCTTTGTGTTCTTTCTAGGGCTAAGAGAGGAAGCTTTTGGTGAGAGTAGTCTGGATACCAAAAGCACTATGGTGAAATAAATGAGAGAGAGAAAAGAGAGAGAAAGAGAGAGAAAGGAGAGAGAGAAAGGAGAGAGGAGAGAGAGAGGAGAGAAGAGACGAGAGAGTGAGAGAGAAAGGAGAGAGAAAAGAGAGAGAGAAAGGAGAGAGGAGAGAAAGAGAGGAGAGAGAGAGGAGAGAAGAGAGGAGAGAGAAAGGAGAGAGAAAAGAGAGAGAGAAAGGGGAGAGGAGAGAAAGAGAAAGGAGAGAGGAGACAGAGAGAGAGAGAGAGAGAGAGAGAGAGAGAGAGAGAGAGAGAGAGAGAGAGAGAGAGAGAGAGAGAGAGAGAGAGAGAGAGAGAGAGAGAGAGAGATTCAAGAACATTTTCAAGCACAATTCTCCTCCCATCTATGCCTCCTAGGAACCATTTTCCAATATTGTCATATTTGGCAGGCCAATTCCCCTGCAACTGATTAGAAACTGTATGGCAAAACCTAAAAGGGAAGTCTGAATATTATAAATATTCAGCCCTCAATTTATTTCCCTATGCCCTACGGATCCTTGAATTAAAATCTTCTTCCATAGCCACCCAGATAAGAATATGCTGTTTAAGATAGTGGCTGAAATTAAACAATGGAAGTGATGCGCGGGCCCAGAGCTTTCTTATAGATAAATCTATTTCCCTTTGGGAATTTAGGAAACAGCCTTCCCGCCGCCCCAACCCGACAGTCTCCTAATTCAATCGCTCGCAAGGATCAACTTTTAACTGAATCCAAAAGCGTGCATCCCTGTCTTTGACCTACGTAGAAATGGACCCATGAAAAGTTCCAGATTATGCTTTATGAAATTTGATCACATCCTCTTTGCGGTTATAAATTAGCTTCTGAGGAAGTTTTCCTCTTCAAGCAAACAAACAAAAAAAAGAACATTGAAAATTGCTTGGTTCAAGGTAGTTTAATGAAGAAAAGGGTGAGGGGTGACATGATAGCAGTGTTCCAATATCTCAGGGGCTGCCACAAAGAAGAGGGAGTCAAGCTATTCTCCAAAGCACCTGAAAGCAGGACAAGAAGCAATGGAGGGAAACTAGTCAAGGAGAGAAGCAACCTAGAACTAAGGAGAAATTTCCTGACATTTACAACAATTAATCAGTGGAACAACCTGCCTCCAGAAGCTGTGAATGCTCCAACACTGGAGGTTTTTAAGAAGAGACTGGACAGCCATTTGTCTGAAATGGTATAGGGTTTCCTGCCTGAGCAGGGGGTTGGACTAGATGACCTCCAAGGTCCCTTCCAACTTTATATTATTATTATTATTATTAAGGGTGGGGCAACCTAGTAAAATTCACATCACCACTGGATGAGCTGAAAACCAGGTCTAGAAAAAGTAAATAGCATCCTGTTGCAGTGTCCAGTAATCGATACTATTGTATTTACTCCATGCTCGATACAAGGCTTGGGCTGGTGATGAATTGCAATAGAGGGAATTGGGGTTATTTAAAATTTGGGAAAAATAAATATCAAATCTTAAATTTAAATATTAATGGGAAATTTAAAAAAAAAATGGGGAAAAAAACCTAACCAGGATGTTGATTGTCTAAAAAGATTGAACGTTAAAACAACTAGATGTGTATATACTAAAAATGATTGATAAATGTAAGAAAGTTATTTTTTATTTATTTATTTGATATAATAAGAATTGCATTAATTTAAACATGAGGCAGTAAATGATAAGGGGAAAAGAGAGGAAACATTTAATGTAATAGCTTGAGATCTGTACTAAAGATATTTGTATGTTATTGAATTATTATTTTTTTATTTAAAAAGTTTTACAATACATTTTGACTTTAATCCCCCCCTTCCCCACCCCTACCTAACCCTCCCTATCCCTCTCCCCCAATCCCTCCTCCCCCCCCGACTTCCCAGAGCTAAATACAGGGTATAAAATCAAAAAACAAACATAAGCACCCCTATGTTATCAACAATAAACTATTAATTCTATCTCCCTCTAGCTCATATAAAATGAATACAAACAATATTAATATTACAAATGAAGTAAAAAAGAAAAAGAGGAAAACAGAAAAAAAGCTTTACTCAGAATAGATTTTCTTAATCCCAGTCCTTATGCATATTAATTTCAAAAAAAAAAACCTTTCACCTACTATTTAGATTCTCCAACCTTTCTCTAATTTCTAAGCAAATTCTCAATTACGCGCCAAAAGCGCCTATCTCTATTAACCTTAATAATCTCCAACCAAACTAAACTATGATCAAAAATATTTCTAACAAACAAATAACATCAATCTTAAATTGTGTTAAATATTAAAAAAAAAAAACTTTCTTACTCCTCTATGATAAATTTAATCCATTAACATTCTAGTTTAAAAATTTAATCATCAATCTTAACGCCCCAAAGCTTTTGGAGCACGTCTGTCATGACCCCCAAAACTTCTTTAGATCGTGCCCCTCCCACAGCTTCACTGTAAGTACACTTTGGAGATTCCATAACTTTCTGCTGGTCTTGCTCTTGTTCTCGTCTCGCTCTTCTTATGGCGGCACGCGTCATCCTCTGGCCTCCTGCAACATCCGATGAAACTGCATCTTGATCCCCTCCAACACCATTGTCCTCTATCTGTCTGTCTGCAACATCTTGAAGCTTTCCCTCGCTGTATCCCTTTACAGCTTCCAAAAATGATAGGGGGGTTGCTTTTAACACATTACTATAAAAATCACGTGCGTGGGCCACAGTAACCAGATGATGTCTTTTACCTTCATGCGTCACCACCAGTCCAACTGGAATCTCCCATCTAAACTTAATATCACATTTCTTAAGTTCCTGTACTAGAAAAGCAAAATCTTTCCTTCTCCTTAAAATCTTCGGAGGAATCTCTTTTAAAACCAAAACTTCTTGCTCAGCCACTACCAATTTAGTATCATAAGCAGCTTGAATGACTTCATCTCTAATTACTCTCTTTGTAAAATAGACCACCACATCTCTGGGTAACTTCCTCTGTCTTGCAATCCATGAGTTTACACGAAAAATTTTGTCCATATTTCCCTCAATTTCAGATGCTGGCTGGCCCAATACCCCTTCCAGAGCCTCAGAAATCAGCTGCTTTAAATCTTCTTTACAGTTCTCCTTTAAACCCCTGATTCTAATAGCATACTGCATCTGATGATACTGAACAAGGCTCAATTCTCTGTCCATTTTATCCCTTATATTTTCATTTTCTAATACCTTTGCTTCTAATATAGAGTTCTTTTGACTGAGATCCTTCACTTTTACATCCAGCTGTTGCACACATTCAGCTACAGATTCAATCATAGACAACATGTCCACCCTCATTGCTCTAAACTTCTCCTCCATCTTCTTCTCCAATTTCTCCATTTTCTCCTCCATTTTCTCCTCCAGCTTTTTCAACTTTTCATCCATCATGTCAGACATCAATTGTGAATGCTTTCCAAGAGCGTCTTGTAAATCCTTAAGCGTCAATGCCGGAGGAGGTGCAGGAGGAAGCAAAGCTTGCAATGAGGTCTGTTGCACCAGGGAAGACCCCGCACTCCGAAGAACTTTAGACGTTTTAGCCGCCATCTTCCCCCACTTTCACTTATTGTGCACTTTCACTTTAAAGCTATAAAATCCATTGAGCTAGAGAGTAAAAATAAGAGTCCACATCACCTTGACCTCCTGTACCGCTCTGCCTGCATCTTGACAATCAAAAATATTTCCTTTTGGCAGCGGTGGTTGCTAACGCCTGGCTCTGCTCCATAAATCCCGGAGCAGGGGCGCTGCGCAGCTCGGAGCAACCCAGGCTTCGGGGGGGGGCTCAATCCTTCAGCCACCCAAACTCTCAGCTCAGGCGGCCCCGGAGAGCTCAACCCCTACCTGGGGCCTCACCCCCTCCTCTTCTCCCGAGGAGGGGGCTTCAAATCCATCTAAACAGCTGATTGGCGCTGTTTACGATGGAAAAACACAGCTGCGGAGCGGGCAGCCCGAAAACGGCTGTCTTTGGCGTCGCGTCGCCACCGGAAGTCTATGTTATTGAATTATTGACCAACCCAGCCGCCACATTGCTTTTCAAATATTTAAGTGTAAAACTAGAAAATCAATAAAATTTTCTTTAAAAAAAGAAAAGAAAAAAGAAGGCTCGGGCTGAATCCCAGACTGAGCAGTTCTTTTTTATGGATATTTCCAAAGAAACCTCTTGATCTTCTCCTGATGATCTAGATCAGGGGTAGGCAACCTTAGCTCTTTTATGACTCGTGGACTTCAACTCCCAGAATTCCTGAGCCAGGCATGCTGAGGGGAAAGGGAGAGGTTTCCAAGCTGAGCCATGCTGGCTCAGGAACTGTGGGAGTTGAAGTCCACGAGTCATAAAAGAGCCAAGATTGCCTACCCCTGATCTAGATCATCACTTGATGGACTCCGAAGCAACTCTACAAATCGTAGCTGATGTACTATTGGACTGTCCGGTGTTCTGCACTATTGTATTCACACCATGCTAAAAAGAAGGATTGGTTGAATCACAAATGGAACAGTTCTTACTAGTAGATATTTCCAGGGAAATCTTTGGATCCTCTCTTGTGATCTAGATCATCATTGGATGGACTCAGAAGCAAGTCAAGAAGAAACCAGCATGGCTGCACAAAGATCTCTCTGACAAACTGCAAGACAAAAAATGAAAAGAGGGGCACACAACTAAGGCCGATTAACAGCAGACAGCCAGAACATGCAAAGGTGAAGTCAGGAAAGCAAAGGCTCAGAACTAAAAAAAAAGACTTGCAACAGAAATCAAGGATAATAATAAAAAAAGTTTCTTCCAACATATTAACAACAAGAAAAAACTCAAGGAAACTGTAGACCCTCTAAGAGAGAAGATAGCAAGGAAGTAACAGGCAACAGGGAGAAAGCAGAGCTGCTTAACTCATACTTTGCATCAGTCTTCACACAAAAAGAAACTATAGCTCAACACACACACAAAAAAAAGCACTGCAGAAGACATACCAGAAACAAAAATTAAAATTAGCAAGAAAATGGAAAGAGAACACCTATCTGACATTGATGAATATAAATCACTGGGACCTGACAGATTACATCCCAGAGTTCTGAAGGAGCTGGCAGATGTTATCTCAGAATGATTGCACGACATCTTTCATAAATCCTGGAGTACCGTGGAAGTACTTGAGGATTGGAAAAGGGCTGATGTGGTTCCCATCTTCAAGAAAGGAAACAAACAAACAAAGAAAGAAAGAAACAAAGAAACAAACAAAAACAGACCCAGGAAACTACAGACCAGTCAGTTTAACATCAATACTTGGTAAGATCCTAGAAAAGGTAATCAAAAATCAGATCTGTGAACAACTTAGAAGCAAAGTTATAACTAGTACCCAGCACGGATTTGTTAAAAACAGATCATGCCAAAGTATTTCATTCTTCGACAAAGGGACAAAACTAATAAACTAGTGAAATACTGTGGACATAGTATACTTAGACTTCAGTAAGGCATTTGGTGAGGTACACCACAACCTACTCCTTGGTAAGTTAGAAAAAGGTGGAATAGACAACATCACCACCAGATGGATCTGTAGCTGGCTGACAAACCGTACTCAATGAGTAGTCCTCAATGCCACATGGAGAGAAGTAAGCAGTGGGGAACAACAAGGTTCCGTCTTAGCCCAGTACTCTTCAACATCTTCATCAATGACTTAGATGAGGGAATTGAAGGGATCTCATCAGATTTGCAGATGATACCAAACTGACAGGAGTAGCCAACATCCCAGAAGACAAACTCAGGATCCAAAAAGATCTTGACAAACTTGAACAATGGGCCCTATCCAACAAAATGAATTTTAATATGGAGAAAAGCAAAGTTTTACATTTAGGCAGGAAAAATCAAAGGTTTAAGTATAGATTAGTATTGAGACCTGGCTCAAAAACAGCAATTGTGAGAGGACCTTGGAGTCCTAGTGGACGATCACTTGACTATGAGCCAGAAATGTGCAGCAGCAGCCAAAAAACCTAATACAATACTGGATAGTATAAAAAGAGGCAGATCATGTGAAGTATTACTACCGCTTTATAAAACCCTAGTGAGGCCACACCTGGAATACTACAGCCAATTTTGGTCACCATGTCACAAAAAAGATGTTGAGAGTTTGGGAAAAAAAATCAGAGAAGAACAACTAAGATGATCAAAGGCCTGAAGACTAAAACATACGAAGAACGGCTGCAGGACTTGGGTTTGGCTAGTCTAAAGAAAAGAAGAAACTGGGGAGACATGATAGCAATTTTCCAGTATTTGAAGGGCTGCCACAAAGAAGAGGGGGTCAACTATTCTCCAAAGCACCAGAGGGCAGGATAAGAAACAATGGTTGGAAACTGATCAAAGAGAGAAGCAACCTGGAATTAAGGAGAAACTTCCTGACAGTGAGTACAATTAACCAGTGGAACAGCTTGCCTCCAGAAATCATGGGCGCTCCATCACTGGAGACTTTTAAGAAGAGACTAGACAATCACTTCTCTGAGATGGTATAAGTTCTCCAGCTTGAGCAGGGGGCTGGATTAAAAGACCTCCAAGGTCCCTTCTATTCTATTCTATTCTATTCTATTCTATTCTATTCTATTCTATTCTATTCTATTCTATTCTATTCTATTCTATTCTATTCTATTCTATTCTATTCTATTCTATTCTATTCTATTATCTGCCATGGTGACTCAGTGACTACAATGC
Source organism: Vipera latastei (assembly GCA_024294585.1). NCBI lineage: Eukaryota > Metazoa > Chordata > Lepidosauria > Squamata > Viperidae > Vipera > Vipera latastei. The sequence goes on from CM044355.1 coordinate 5,690,362, forward strand.
AGTATTGTAGGCTAATTCTGCCCACTGCCAGAAGTTTGATCCTGACTTGCTCAAGGTTGACTCAGCCTTCCATCCATCTAAGGTCAATAAAATGAGGTCTCAGATTGTTGGGGGCAACACACTGACTCTGTAAACCTCTTAGAGAAGGCTGTAAAGCACTGTGAAGTGGTATATAAGTCTAAGTGCACTTGCTATCATCTGTCTATCTGTCTGTCTGTCTATCATCTATCTATCTGCCATGGTGGCGCAGTGGTTAGAATGCAGTAATGCAGGCTGATTCTGCTGACTACTAGGAGTTCGATCCCAACCAGCTGTTCTGTACCAGCCTGCTACTGGCCCTGCAGCAAAAGCAGGGACAACCCCTTTTACAATAAGGCAAGAGGCTGGAATTAAGCCTGCCAAATTTATTGCTACAAAAACAAACGGAACAAGATAAGAACCAAGAAACAGGAGCTTTAAGAAACAAGAACTATCCAAGCAGTTGCCTTCAGCAAACCAGCCCTCCCACACATTCCCCTTAAATACAGTTCAGGGCGTGGCCTCTCTCTGCCTCCTTCCGAGGTGCCCCATTACCTTCCTCTGTTTACTCCTGATTGACTGCCTCCTGCGTCGGGCGTCCTTGAACAGGGCCAGCTGTGGGTCATCTTCATCCACGCTGTCAGGCTCACACAGCTGGGTCTGCATCGTGACCAGATGAGAGGGGCCTTGCTGGGGGCTCTCATCAAGCTGTCCAATCCCCTCAGCAAGCTCTTCAACACCCCCTCCTCCTCCTCCTCCTCCTCCTCCTCAACTGCCGAACCCACAGGCTGACCCTGAATCACAACACCGGCTCAAGGCTGACTCAGCCTTCCATCCTTCTGGGGTTGGTAAAATGAGGACCCAGATTGTTGGGGGCAAATATGCTGACTCTGTAAACCACTTAGAGAGGGCTGTAAAGCACTGTGAAACGGTATATAAGTCTAATGTTATTGCTATTGCTAAAGTACGGGCGTGTGTGGTCTGTACAAATTTCCTCAGAAACAAAGACAAAGGAAAAGACAGCTCAGTGATCTCATGGATATAAAAGCCAGCTCTCATAATTTGTGACTCTGGCTGACACACAACAATAAAAATAAAATGAAAATCAAGATAAAGAAAAGAAAGAAAAACCATTAACTCTCTGTCTACACTCTTTTATCCCTTGTGGTCAGTAGTTATGAGAAGCCGAAGAGTCAATGGCATTAGATTTTATATCCAACGCAAAGAACATACATCCAAGCAGTGAACGAGACACATTTCAGAACGTTGCCAAACTTAAACACACACACATTATTAAAAATAATAAACTGCAGCAATGTGCCCACTCATTAATTTTTATTCAGTAAAATACAACACCCCCCCTAAACACAAACGTCAAGTTTATATTCATGTGTGAGTGTGTGTGTGTGTATTCCCAAATAGACAATGGTTACACACACAAACACACACACACACACACACACATGTTATAAATACATATATATGTGTGTGTTTATAACATATATATGTGTGTGTGTTTATAACATATGTATTTATATATATATTATATAATCATTATAACTATTATATATCCACTGCATGGATAAAGGCCTCTTACACAGCTGTATTGGTTGGAAACATAGTACTCACACACATACCCACAATCCTTGGTGTGTGTGTTGGTGTGTGTGTGTGTGTGTGTGTGTGTGTATTATAGTGGCAGGGTATAAGATGGAGGCAGTAATAGTATAGTGTGAATGACGCAGCCAAGTGGCTGACATTGTATAAAGAAACATTTGCACAAAATATGGGATAGACCCTCCTAAGTCTGAGTGGGAGATCCTATATGATCGTGGAGAATAAGAAATCTAAGATCCTATGAGATTTCATTTAAGGAGCAGTAGGTGCTCATATCACTTTTTTTTTATTCCATTTATATCCCGCCCTTCTCCGAAGACTCAGGGCGGCTTACAAGCTTAGCAGTAGCCTTCATTCTATGTATATGCCTGCTTATTAGGGCTTTCACACACACCCCAAGCGGCATTATTACAAAGTCAGCTTAATTGCCCCCAACAATCTGGGTCCTCATTTTACCTACCTCGGAAGGATGGAAGGCTGAGTCAACCTTGAGCCTGGTGGGACGCGAACCTGCACTAATTGCAGGCAGCTGGTGTTACTTAAGGAGGCATTAGCCCACTGCTCCACCAAGGCTCTTCATAAAACTTTCCTAAGACCACACCTAGAATACTTAGAATACCTAGAATAGAATGCATCCAGTTCTTGTCACCACAGTATAAAAAAAGATGTTGAGACTTTAGGAAAAGTGCAAAGAAGAACAACAAAGACGATCAGGGGCGGGGAGGGTAAAATGTACGAAGAATAATTGCAGGAATTGGGAATGTCTAGTTTAATGAAGAGAAGGAAGAGGAGTGACATGATAGCAGTGTTCCAATGTCTGAGGGGCTGTCACAAAAAAGAGGGGGTCAACTTATTCTCCAAAACACCTGAAGGCAGGACAAGAAGCAACGGATGGAAACTAGTCAAGGAGAGAAGCAACCTAGAACTAAGGAGAAATTTCCTAACGGTGAGAACAATCAACCAGTGGAATGGCTTGTCTTCAGATGTTGTGGGTGCTCCATCACTGGAGGCTTTCAAGAAGAGACTGAACAAGCATTTATCTGAAATGGTATAGGGTCTTCTCCTCAAACAGGGTTTGGAGTCACTAGAAGACCTCTGAGGTCCCTTCCAATGCTCTTATTCTATGTTCTATTCTATGTTCTATGTTCCCGATCCATACAGGCAGGCAGAACTGTTGTCTTTTTAATTGATGTTTCCAACTCATGCAATGGCTACTTAAAACTTAAACTCCTAAAAACTGCCATTTCTTTTTGCTGGCGATTGGTGTTCAAACTTAAACAGAGCTTTAACTGAAAGAAACAACAGGAATGACAAATGTAACCCATAAAATGAAGCATAAAAGGGAATAAACATTGGGGCCATTTATTCATTCTTCCTCCCCCCCCCTTTTTTTTTTTTGTTTGATAAAGCATTAAAAGTCATCCATTTTTATATCTCTTTGTTTTTAATTCAAACAGTGAGAGAAGAGGAAGGAAGAAAGATGCACGCAACATTTATGGCAAAAGGTGATCTCTTGTTCACCCTGTGATTAAATACATATTTCTTGTCAATCTTCAGCTCAATAATAATAACAATAAAATAAAAGGAGCGGCACATTTACTTTTAACTGCTTTGTCTTTATTTTCCCGATGACAGTTGACAAACGTCATCAACAAAGAGAGGGCTAGAGAGATTTGGTACATAAAAGAGACTGAAGAACATCGTATTGCTCTGGCGTGGCTAATGTCAATCCGTCAGACTACAGCTTGAAGAGAGCTTGGAGGTCTTCTAGTCCAATCCCCTGCTAAAACAAGAGACCCTATACCATTTCAATCAATCAATCAATCAATCAATCAATCAATCAATCAATCAATCAGAATAGAGCTGGAAGGGACCTAGGAGGTCTTCAACTTGAACCCCCTGCTCAACCAGGAGACCCTATACCATTTCAGACAAGTGACTGTCAGCCTCTTCTTAAAAACCTCCAGTGTTGGAGCATTCACAGACTCTGGAGGCAGGTTGTTCCACCGGTTAATTGTTCTCACTGTCAGGAAGTTTCTCCTTAGTTCTAAGTTGGCTCTCTCCTTGATTAATTTCCATCCATTGCTTCAAGTTCTGCCTTCAGGTGCTTTGGAGAACAGGTTGAAACCGCCCTCCCCCATCCCTTCTTTAACAGAATAACAGAGTTGCAAGGGACCTTGGAGGTCTTTCTAGTCCATTGTTCCACTAGCTAATTGTCCTCACTGTCAGGTTTCTCCTTAGTCAGGCTTCTCCTTAATTCTAGGTTGCTTCTCTCTTTAGTCAGTTTCCAACCATTGTTTCTTGTCCTGCCTTCAGGTGCTTTGGAAAATAAGTTGACCCCCTCCTCTTCTTTGTGGCAGCCCCTGGAATATTGGAACACTTCTATCATGTCAGCCTAGTGCTTCTTTTCTCTAGACTAGCCATACCCAGTTCCTGCAACTGTCCTTTATATGTTTTTTGTTTTCTTCTCCAGGCCTTTAATCCTCTTAGCTGCTATTCTCTGCATTTTTTTTCCCAAAGTCTCAACATCTTTTTGTAACGTGGTGACCAAAACTGGATGCGGTATTCCAGGTGTGGCCTTTCTAAGGCTTTTATAAAGCAGTGCAAATACTTCGCGTGATCTTGATGCTATGCCTCTGTTTATACAACGCAGGATTGTATTAGCTTTTTCGGCCGCTGCCCCACATGGCTGGCTCATGGTCAAGGGATCGTCCACTCGGACTACCAGGTCCCTCTCCCAGTTACTGTTGTGCATTAATCAAGACCAATAACAACACAGAGACATCACCCTGCCAACAAAAGTGCGTAAAGTCAAGGCCATGGATTTCCCAGTTGCAATGTATGGCTGTGAAAGTTTGACCATAAGAAAGGCTGAGCGTCAGAGAATGGAGGCCTTTGAACTATGGTGCTGGAGAAGACTCCTGCGAGTCCCTTGGACTGCAAGGCGATCAAACCAGTCAGTCCTAGAGGAGATCAACCCTGACTGCTCTTTAGAAAGCCAGATCCTGAAGCTTAAACTCAAATACTTTGGCCACCTAATGAGAAGGAAGGACTCACTGGAGAAGAGCCTAATGCTGGGAAAGACTGAGGGCAAGAGAAGAAGGGGACGACAGAGAATGAGGTGGCTGGATGGAGAAAGAAAGAATGAGAAAGCAGAGAAAGAAAAAGAGAAAGTGTGAGAGTGAGAGTGAAAGAGGGAGAAAGGGAAAAGGAAAGAGAAAAAGAAAGAGAAAGAGGGAGAGAAAGAAAAAAGAAAGAAAGCAGACAAAGAAAGAAAAAAGAGGGAAAGAGAATGAA
>CM044355.1:5697793-5768232 GCA_024294585.1 Vipera latastei
AAGGAAGATGTAAAATCAATGAGAAGTTTTAAAGAGCAGGGGGGAATCCAAGCTGAACCAGAAGCTGCTAGGAAAGCAGTTGGAAGAGCGAGGGGGAGGAGGGGAGGAGTGGAATTAATGTCTGTTTTAGCAAAATGATCCCCATCTTGTTGTTACCAGCTTCAAGAGGACAATTGGACAAGAAAATTTAAGGTTGGGCCCTTCCCCCCGCCCCACAGACACACACCCTGAAAAATGATGAATGAAACTTAGATACATATAGATATACTGAATAGAGCTGGAAGGGACCTTGGAGGTCTTCTAGTCTGACCCCCTGCTCAAGCAAGAGACTCTCTACCATTTCGGACAAGTGGTTGTCCAGTCTCTTCATAAAAGTCTCCACTTCTGGTGGCAAGCTGTTCCGCTGGTTAATTGTCCTCCCTGTCAGGAAGTTTCTCCTTAGTTCCAGGTTGCTTCTCTCCTTGGTGAGTTTCCATCTGTTGCTTCTTGTCCTGCCTTCAGGTGCTTTGGAGAATAGCTTGACTCCCTCTTCTTTGGGACAGCCCCTGAGATACTGGAAGACTGCTATCATGTCGCCCCTGTTTCTTCTTTTCTTTAGACTAGCCAAACCTAAATCCCGCAGCCGTTCTTTGAATGTTTTCGTCTCCGGGCCTTGGATCATCTTAGTTACTCTTCTCTGAACTTTTTCCCAAGTCTCAACATCTTGTCAGGAGGTCGCAAAAGGGCATCACGTGATCCTGGGACACTGCAAACCATCATCATTGTAAGTCAGTCGCCAGGCGTCTGAATTTTGATTACGTGTCCCCGGGGAAGCTGCACCGGTCGTGGGCGTGAGAAACGGTGGTAGGTCAGTGCCGTTGTAACTTCAAACGGTCACTAAATGAATGCTTGTAAGTTGAGGACTGACAGCACGTTTGGCATTTGCCTGTTTTAAATCATGATTCCATGATTTGAACTCGAGACTGAAAACAATGCAGTAACCTTTGTTTATTTGTGTGTGTACTGGGTCAATTTGCCATATATTCAATGTATTCTGTGCTGCAGGGAAAAAGACCATGGCATCCAAGCTCCTGTATTGATTTATATATACATAAAAAAACCAACCAAATCTTTCTCCCTTCCAGCCACAAAGTCTAGTAGACATGTGTCAGGAGCAAAGATAAAATACAAAACATTGCAGTGGTTCTAGTCTTCAAACCTGGAGAAAGGGACCTCAAAGAATTCGGTACCTCTTAACTAACAAGACATCTCTGCTAACAGGTAAACGCCTCTTACCTGCACACCTGTTTTAATGGATGGAAGCTGATCAAGGAGAGAAGCAGCCTAGAACTAAGGAGAAATTTCCAGAAAGTGAGGACAGTTAACCAGTGGAACAACCTGCCTCCAGACGTTATGGGTGCTCCATCCCTGGATGCTTTTAAGAAGAGACTGGACAGCCACTTGTCTGGAATAGTACAGAGTCTCCTGCTTGAGCAAGGGTTGGACTAGATGACCTCTAAGGTCCCTTCCCACTCTATTATTCTGTATTCAGCACAAGAGATAAATCTCTCTAACTTGCTCACCACCTTCAAGGAGAGAACCAGCCTAGAACTAAGGAGAAAACTTCCTTAAGAGTGAGAACAGTAAACCACTGGAACAACTTGCCTTCAATAGTTCTTGTGGGTCCTCCATCAAGGGAGGTTTTCAAGAAGAGACTGGACAACCACTTGTCTGGAATTGGTCTACACCAGACATGTCAAACACAAGGCCCGGGGGCCAGATCCGGCCCGCTAAGTGGTTTCATGTGGCCCGTGAAGCCATTCTGGAAACAGTGAGGGAACGGCCCCCACTGCCTTGGCCCTGGCCCAGAGACCCTCCTTCTGCCAGAGACCCTCAGATCTGTCCCACTCCTGCCCAGGCCCCCATAGGCACCCTTGATGCGAACGATGTAGAGCTGGCCACGCCCACCCAGTAGGCCATACACACTCTAGCCACGCCCACCCAGTAGGCCACGCCCAACCAGGCCATACCCACCCGGCCCCTTGAGGGCAACCACAATGCTGATGCGGCCCTCAATGAAATTGAGTTTGACACCCCTGGTCTACACTCTCCTGCTTGATCAGGGGAGCAGACTAGAAGACCTCCAAGGTCCCTCCCAACCCAATTATTCTGTATTAAGTCCAACAGGTAAAATCTCTTAGCTGCACACCACTTTTCATGCTGTGCAAAGAGCAGACACATAGAGATCTATTTGGGTAACCAACCCAAGAACAAGTACTCAGCTAGGCAATATTTCCCAGTCTCTCTCTCTGTTCTTGCACAGTTGTGAACTTGGGGATGTGCCAAGATTTCCAGCCACATCCTCTAATCCTGCCTGGAGGGAATGCTAAAATTTGCCAGCCTTTCCTCTGCCACCCCCTGATGTGTTCATTTCACCTCGTCCAGTTACAAATGCTCAGCCATCTGAGTATTCAAGGATACAAAATGACATCCAAGGTTGGGTTTCTTCCCCAGATGTTCAGTTTGACCCAGGGCAAGTCAATCAAAGTCTGTAAAGTTTCCAAACAGGATGAGAGAGGGCTGATTTGCATTTGTATTTATTTTATTTTTTTTAAATACGGCATATGGTGTGATATTTTTTTTTGTTCCTGGGGAAAGAAGAAGAAAAAAATCATGGCATTTTCTAGGCAGTAAAGCTGCCTAATCATTCCCCCCCCCAAATACATTTGGATTTTTGAGGCGGAAGTAAAACACTCTCAGGGTTTCTCTGCATAAGACATTGAATGAGGAAGGAAGGAAGGAAGGAAGGAAGGAAGGAAGGAAGGAAGGAAGGAAGGAAGGAAGGAAGGAAGGAAGGAAGGAAGGAAGGAAGGAGGGAGGGAGGGAGGGAGGGAGGGAGGGAGGGAGGGAAGGAAGGAAGGAAGGAAGGAAGGAAGGAAGGAAGGAAGGAAGGAAGGAAGGAAGGAAGGAAGGAAGGAAAAGGATGGAGGGAAGGAAAGAAAAAGGATGGACGGAAGGAAGGGACGAAGGGAGGAAGGAAGGAAAAGAATGGAGGGAAGGAAGGAAGGAAGGAAGGAAGGAAGGAAGGAAGGAAGGAAGGAAGGAAGGAAGGAAGGAAGGAAGGAAGGAAGGAAGGAAGTAATTTACTTTTCAGAACTGGAAAATATAAGTATTTCCCTAAACCTTGCTGTGGAAAAGAACTGACTCTATTTCTCTAGGAGTCTAGGGGAATCAACTCTCAGATACCGTATTGTATCTCCCAAATGGGATCTCCTTTAGCTCCTACAGTCTTTAAAATAAAACTTTAAACAGTACTGGGGTAAGACTTTAAAAGGTGTTTCTCTCACTTCTGGAGCACCTCTAAGGAAAAATGTCAAATGTGGGGTATGAGCAAGCAGGACCCTTACTGCTTCCATTAGGAAAACAGCAACAATCGAGACATAGTCTGCTATGATTTATCATCATATACTTTTAATAAATAATAGCACAATAATATGCCAACATTATTACAGATTTAAAGAAATTAAGCCCTTTTTTCTTGGTGTAGTATTCACCGCAACAAAATCTCAGTTTCAAGACTGGGTTTGCACTTAGCTTAAATTCCTTTCAGTGTCTTTCTAGTTGCTCAAACCTTGATTTAAATAACCACGTAAACCAATCTGCAGCCGAATTCCATTACTACTCTGGTGGCTATATAATACTGCAGTTATATATAATATTAGCTGTAAGACTCATTATTATTACTATTACTATTGTGGTGAAGAGGTGCTGGAGAGGTTTTATAGGGCATTGGGTGGAGAAATGATGAAATGCTTGCAATTTTATTTTTTTTTTTTTTAAAAAAAAATCCTAAATGGCCCAATAACAAAGGTTTTCTGGACAGATAGACACAATTGATGTGTACCTCCTAGCATGATTAAATGAAGAAGAAGAAGAAGAAGAAGAAGAAGAAGAAGAAGAAGAAGAAGAAGAAGAAGAAGAAGAAGAAGAAGAAGAAGAAGAAGAAGAAGAGGAGGAGGAGGAGGAGGAGGAGGAGGAGGAGGAGGAGGAGGAGGAGGAGGAGGAGGAGGAGGAGGAAGAAGAAGAAGAAGAAGAAGAAGAAGAAGAAGAAGAAGAAGAAGAAGAAGAAGAAGAAGAAGAAGAAGAAGAAGAAGATGGATGGACTTCATTATGGGTGATGGGAGAAGAAGACCTTGACCTGAAATGAATTTGAACTGACTTCCAAAATCATCCTGTTTGTCATAAAGACAAGGAAGATTAAAAAAAGGTAAAATGTCTTACTACAGATAAGCTGTGTCGCTCTCGCTGCCGAATTCTGTCCACAGACCCCTATCCAAATCTCCAGTCACAGGAACGGATGGAAATCAATACATCAAATAACTCAATGGCTCAATAAATCCCCAAATCAATATTAGAGTTGCTGGAGAATTTAAAATTTGTTGACAAGGAGTGATGTGAAAACAAGATGACAAGGGTGGATACAACGAAGGGCTGTCAAAATGAAATAGTTAAAGGAATCAGGACTTGGAGCTCCATTCTTCAGCCCAAGTGTTGCAGTAAGAGAGATTGCTGTTCTGACCTTCATAGAAGAGGCTGGTCATTGAATGCAGAGGGCTTGTTTCCTCTCTGTAGGACTATTCCAGAGAAGAAACTTTGACAGAATGGATGCTATACCTATTCTACTCCTTTTATGTTTAGCTTTCTTACATTATATTCAGCTGCCTTATCTCTAAAGATATTTACCCATTTAGTAGGACTGTATTACTATTATTCTTCTTATCTTTTCTACTACCTTCTCCTAGTGGTATCTTATAGTTGTTACTACTCTGTTGTTTTGCATTTACATTGAGACAGCTTATGCACTGGAGACAAATTCCTTGTGTGTCCAATCACACTTGGCCAATAAAGCATTCTATTTTACTCTACTCTACTCTACTTTACTTGATTCCATTCCATATATTCTGTTCTGTTCTGTTCTGTTCTATTCCATTCCATACTGTTCCATATTTTCTATTCTATTCTATTCTATTCTATTCTATTCTATTCTATTCTATTCTATTCTATTCTATTCTATTCTATTCTATTCTATTCTATTCTATTCTATTCTATTCTATTCTATTCTATTCTATTCCACTCCACTCCACTCCACTCCACTCCATTCCATTCCATATTTTCTATTCTATTCTGTTCTGTTCTGTTCTACTTTGTCCATTCTTTCATGATTGTACATATTTCTATGTAAATATGGAGAACTTGATTAGATCAAAGGTAGACAATGTGTTGTCCTCAAGATGCTTTGTACTGTAGTTGCCACAATTAGTTGTCACTGGTCATGTTTGGTCTAGTCTAGTGGTTAGGGCACAAGTCTGGAAACTAGGAGACTGTGAGATCCTGTCTGTATATGCCATGAAAGTCAAGTAGATGACTTTGGACCAATCACCAGGAGACAATGAATTCTAGTCCCACGTTTGCCATGAAAGCTGGCTGGGTGAGACTTTGGTCCAATCACCAGGAGATTGCGAGTTCTAGTCTCACCTTTAGCACAATAATCAGCTGGGTGGTGTTGGGCTAATCAGCAGGGTACTGTGAGTTCTAGTTCTGCTTTAGGCATGAAAGCAGATGGGTGACTTTGGTCAATCAGCAGAAAACTGAGTTCTAGTTCCACCTGAGGCATGAAAGCTGAGTAGGTGATTTTGGACCAGTCACTGTCTCTCTCTCAGACCAACTCACCTCAACATGGTTATTGTGGTGGATAAAAGAGAAGGAGGAAGGAGTATTAGATATGTTTGTCACCTTGAGTTGTTTATAAAATTAATAAGGACAGGATAGAAATAAAACAAATAAGTAATGAGGGCCAAACTTAGAGGATATCAGTATCTAAAACACTGGAGAGCACCCAAAATCTGACCTAGAAGTTCAAGAATAAAACAAATATCAGGTGTTCTGTCAGGGATGGGAGAATAACAGAGTTGAAAGTTATCTTGGAAGTCTTCTTGACCAACCCCCTGCTCAAACAGGATACCGTCTACCATTCCAGAAAAGTGATTGTCCGGTCTCTTCTTAAAAGCCTCCAGTGATGGAGCACCCACAACTTCTGGAGGCAACTTCTGCTCCACTGGTTGATTGTCCTCACTGTTAGGAAGTTTCTCCTTAGTTCCAGGTTGCTTCTCTCCTTGATTAGTTTCCATCCGTTGCTTCTTGTCCTGCCTTCAGGTGCTTTGGAGAATAGCTTGACTGCCTCTTCCTTATGGCAACCCCTTAGATTAGGTTAGAATTCAGCTATTATTTTGCACTTCCATATTTTCATACAGCTTCCAGATCAGAGTTTAGTATGGTAGAAGCTGATGGATTCCACAAAGTTTTCTTTTTGAAGGGTTGCATGTTAACATACAGGATACTTGATCCTCACGAAAGATCCAGGAAATGGGTCTTTAGCAAAAATGGGTGAAAATGAAAGAAATACTTAAAAGTCTGAACTTACTGGATGGGATGCACAAAAAATGCTGTGGGCAAAAAAAAATGAAAAAAAATGAAATAAATTCTAATCCAGAGTAATTTATGCTACAGGAGCTAAAATAGGCTGCAAGGTAAATAAGAGCTTCTCCACTCCAAAAATTCAAATTCTGACATTTTGACATTTGAATTCTCTGCCTAATCTCCCTCTAAGAGACATAAATAGTGAGGAAGCATAGCACCCAAATCTTGCAGAGCATTTTATCTCCAAAAATACATGAAGTTGAAAGGATTAAATTCCAAAATATCAGATTAACAATGGAATACCGGAAGCCTGGATATAAAAGTTGAACTGCCAAGTTAATCTGATTTTTTTTAAAAAAAAAAGACGGTTCACTTTAATCTTTAAATGGTCAAGAATTATTATTCCTTTTCACTTTTCTCTTTCTGTTTTTAAAGATACACGCAGCAGTCTGGGCAGTTTTGTGGCATTCCTGTACCTTACATTCTTGTTTCTCCATTAGATGGTTGAAAGAAAAAAAAATCATCTTCATTGGGGTCCAGTCCAAGCCGGGAATAAACAAAATGGAGACTGCTTTAGAAAGAAGGTTATAGTTTATTGAAGGGCAGAGCCAGACAAAAGGATGGCTCTGGGAAAGCTGACCACATGTAGCAAGGAGTGGTGGGTTTTTATACCTTCTTGGGCTTTTGTGTTTGAGGTTGTTTCCTGTTCCTGTGTCATGAACTTTGACCTGAGTTTTTGAATGTGTCCTTTTGGTATTGGTGGGTTAATCCTATTATGTCCTAAAGGCCTTGGTGGAGCGGTGGGCTAATGCCTCCTTAAGTAACACCAGCTGCCTGCAATTAGTGCAGGTTCGAGTCCCACCAGGCTCAAGGTTGACTCAGCCTTCCATCCTTCCGAGGTAGGTAAAATGAGGACCCAGATTGTTGGGGGCAATAAGCTGACTTTGTAATAATGCCGCTTGGGGGGGGGGCAAAATCCCTAATAAAGCAGGCATATACATAGAATGAAGGCTATTGCTAAGCACATTGGTTTGTGCTTAAATTGTAAGCCGCCCTGAGTCTTCGGAGAAGGGTAGGATATAAATGGGATTAAAATAAAAAAAAATGTTTCCTGAGCTTAGAGTTTGGGTGAGGGGTGTAGATTTCAGGGGTCTTTGTCTTTCTAATCCCATCAGCTCAAGTTTCCTGGTCTTAATCTTCCTGAATGAATCACCAAATCTGTGTTTCTACACAGCTGGTTTCTGCTTAGGGCAGGGAGAGGGGGTGATTACTGGGGGGGCTGGTCTTTTAAGCTTTTCTTTCTCCATGACTGCATTCCTTTGGGAAATATAATATTCTGCTTTTTAATATTCCCCAAAATATTTCTTTCTCCAGGGGAGCAGGGTGCTGTCCTCCTACAAGATCCTATGTTCCAAATTTCTGATTTAGCGTCGGCAAAATTCCCTCGATCCTCGTTGTGCCAGAGTGCTGGTATATATTGCGGCGTTACATTACATTCCCCCATTTCAACACCGGGTCTCCTTCTCCTTTCCCACACGAGCAGCTGAGTTGGCACTCGGTAAATAATCATAAATAATAATAATATAACTCCAATTTAATGGAATAATTTGCTGCCTAATCACAGCAATAAAGGGAGTCCATTATCGCCCCCAAAATGTTTGCAGAAAATGAGGTTTTCCGCTAAGTGATGAGACCAGCTGCTACTTTGGGCTTATCATTTTGCCCAAGCGTTTTGCTGGCCAAAAAGCTTCCTGGTGCAGGGACATCAATCTCTCTTCCCTCTTGGCTCTGGAATCTGTTCCATAGAAAGGTCCCCTTTGTTGCATCGGTGATCAAGGATGGGGTTCAGGAGGAGCGGAATGAAGCAGCAGAAAAGTTAAGCTCAGAAGAAGAAGAGAAACACTGCCAAGAGAGAAATGAAGAGGGTCTTCAGAGAAGGAAGATCAAAGTATGAAGACTTAGCCTGCATGCTTATTTTGGATGGCAAGAACAGAGGCCGACTCTACACCGTAGATGGTAACTTGAAAGATTACAGGGCTTAATAACAGAATAGCAGAGTTGGGAGAGACCTCGGAGGTCTTCTAATCCAACCCCTGCTCAAGCACTGTCCCAGGGTCATGCAATCCTTTTTTGCCACCTTCTGACAAGCAAGGTCAATGGGGAACAGAACAGAAGAGAACAGAACAGAACAGAATAGAATAGAATAGAGCTGGAAGGGACCTTGGAGGTCTTCTAGTCCAGTGCCCCGCTTGAGCAGGAGAACCTATATCATTTCAGACAAGTGGCTGTCCAGTCTCTTCTTAAAAATCTGCAGTGATAAGAGCATCCACGATTTCTGGAAGCAAGCTGTTCCACTGGTTAATTGTCCTCACTGTTAGCAAATTTATCGTAGAATAGAATAGAATAGAATAGAATAGAATAGAATAGAATAGAATAGAATAGAATAGAATAGAATAGAATAGAATAGAATAGAATAGAATAGAATAGAATAGAATAGAATAGAGCTGGAAGGACCTTGGAGATCTTCTTGTCCAGCCCCCCACTCGAGCAGGAGAACCTATACCATCTCAGACAAGTGGCTGTCCAGTCTCTTAAAAACCTCCAGTGATGGAGTGTCCACGATTTCTGGAGGCAACCTCTGTTCCACTGATTAATTGCTCTCACTGCCAGGAAGTTTCTCCTTAATTCCAGGTTGTTTCTCTCTTTGGTCAGTTTCCAGCCATTCTTTCTTGTCCTGCCCTCTGGTGCTTTGGAGAACAGTTTGACGCCCTCTCCTTTGTGGCAGCCTGATTTGCTTATCAACCAGGTTGCCAACTTAACAGCTGCAGTGATTCACTGAGCAGCTGTGGCGAGAAAGGATGTACAATGGGTTAAAACTCACTTAGCAAATGTTTCATTTAGCAGCAGAAATATTGGGCTCCATTCTATTCTATTCTATTCTATTCTATTCTATTCTATTCTATTCTATTCTATTCTATTCTATTCTATTCTATTCTATTCTATTCTATTCTAGTCTATTCTAGTCTAGTCTATTCTGTTCTGTTCTGTTCTGTTCTATATTCCAATATCTATTCTATTCTATTCTATTCTATTCTATTCTATTCTATTCTATTCTATTCTATTCTATTCTATTCTATTCTATTCTGTTCTGTTCTGTTCTGTTCTGTTCTGTTCTGTTCTGTTCTGTTCTGTTCTGTTCTATATTCCAATATATATTCTATTCTATATTCCAATATTCTATTCTGTTCTGTTCTGTTCTGTTCTGTTCTATTCTATTATATATTCTATTCTGTTCTGTCCCATTCCATATTTTCTATTCTATTCTGTTCTGTTCTGTTGTTCCATATATTCTATTCTGTTCTGTTCTGTTCCGTTCCATTCCATTCCATATTTTCTATTCTATTCTATTCTATTCTATTCTATTCTATTCTATTCTATTCTATTCTATTCTATTCTATTCTATTCTATTCTATATTCCAATATATATTCCATTCTATTCTATTCTATTCTATTCTATTCTATTCTATTCTATTCTATTCTATTCTATTCTATTCTATTCTATTCTATTCTATTCTATTCTATTCTATTCTATTCTATTCTATATTCCAATATATATTCTATTCTATTCTGTTCTGTTCTGTTCTGTTCTGTTCTGTTCTGTTCTGTTCTATTTGCACATTCTCCTAACTGCTCTCAAAACCAGCAATTCCTCTGTGCTAAATCTTTTTGTCAGATATACCAGCAGTCCTCAAACTAAGCAAAGAAGCCCCTAAGTTAGACATGACTCAGTTTGCTCTCTTTTTCCCATAGTTGTTAAGTGAATAATTGCAGTTGTTAGCTGAGCCAGGTATTGGTGAATGAATCCAGATTTTCCCATTGACTTTCCCTATGGGAGGTAACCTGTGAAGGTTGCAGATGGTCATCTGGACACTGCACTCATCATAAATGCATGCTTCTTGCCTGGTGCCTACATTTGGATGATCAATCACAGTAGGGCTGGAAGGAACCTTGGAGGTCTTCTAGCCTAACTCCCTGTTCAATCAGGGGACCCTATGACATTCCAATCAATCAATCAATCAATCAATCAATCAATCAATCAATCAAACAGAATAGATCTGGAAGGGACCTTGGAGATTTTCTAGCCCAATTCCCTGCTCAAGCAGGAGACCCTATGCCATTTCAATCAATCAGAATAAAACTGGAAGGGACTTTGGAGGTCTTCTAGTCCAACCTCTTGCTCAAACAGGAAACCCAATCCCATTTCAGACAAATGGTTGTCCAACCTCTTCTTAAAAACTCCCAGTGTTGGAGCATCCACAACTTCTGGAGTCATGTTGTTCCACTAGTTCATTGTCCTCACTGTTAGGAAGCTTCTCCTTATAGTGATCATATGCCTGTGACCATGGGGATGCTAAAATGTTCATAAGTGTGAGGATCAGTTGTAAGTCATTTTTTTCCAGTGTCATCATAGCTTTGAATGGATGCTAAATGAAAGGATGTAAGTCCAGGATTATTTCTATGAGCTCCTGATGGAGTTTTGCATGTTTGTAACAAGGTGAGCTATAGTCTACAAGACAAGTTGTCTTTCAAAGCCACAATTGTATGGAAAATGTAGGAAAAAAATCACTTTTGAAATGATATCCATTTACTTCAATCTTCACTAAATTTTCCAAACTACTTTAAGTTTTTTCCCCCTGTTCAAAACAGAATTTGAAATAGAAGTCTGTAAAGATCTTAACAGTGCATTTTTTAAATTAGTTTCAGAATCAATTGTTTTAGACTTTAAAAAAAAATAAGTGAATTGATGCTTTAATTGTATCAGCTACATCAACAACCCTACAGAGACGATCAAAATTATTTACTGAGAAGAACAACACCCTAGTGCAATGGAGGATTGGGGCGGGGAATAAGGAGTGGGAATAATTCTTACCTGTTTCCATGAAATGAATTTGACTTGGATTCCCCCAAGTTAATCCCAAAGGCGAAAAGAATTTCAGCAAAAGATTTGCAAAATGTTTATCTATCTGTTTATTCACTAGATAGCCATGGGGTGCATGCAAACATTTGCTTTTTATGGTACAATAATATCTCTAGTGATCTGCTGCCTCCTGCTTTTCTTTTTTGCTTAAATCTTTTGAAGACACTAAAAAGAAATATTTCCTACGATATATACAGTGGTGGGATTCAGCCAGTTCGCACCACTTCGGCAGAACCAACAGCTAATTTTTTGTTGCCCAGGCAGCACTGGATAGATAGATAGATAGATAGATAGATAGATAGATAGATAGATAGATAGATAGATAGATAGATAGATAGATAGATCAGAGAGAGAGAGAGAGAGAGAGGAGAGAGAGAGAGAGAGAGAGAGAGAGAGAGAGAGAGAGAGAGAGAGAGAGAGAGAGAGAGAGAGAGTAAACAGACAGACAGACAGACAGATAGATGATAGGGAACTTTTGCTCTCTCCAGGTATGTATTTGGACTCCTGTATGAGCCGTATTTATGTGGTACCTTCCTACTGGTTGATTGGTGTGTTGATAGCCGGCAATTGGCTGTTGTTTCCTTCTGCTGCCAAGTCCTTGGCTCCTGAGCGCCTGATAAGGCCAAGGAGAGAAGCAACCTAGAACTAGGAATAAAATTTCCTAATGGTGAGAACAATCAACCAGTGGAAGGCCTTGACTTCAGAAGTTGTGGGTGCTCCATCATGGGGGCTTTCATAAAGAGAGAGGACAGCCACCTGTCTGAAATGGTATACAGTAGACACTCCTGCTCCTTACAGCTCTGTTATTTTATGTCCTAATTTGGATTCCTGCACAGAGCAGGATCTTAGTGTTGCTGGGGTCTTAAGTCATCCTCTCCATCCTGAAACCAGAAGTGATGGCACAGAGAGTTGGTAGGTGTTCTTTATTCATTTATGTCTGAGGACGTCTATTTAAGCAAGAAGAGAAGCAACCTAGAAACTAAGGAGAAATTTCCTAATGGTGAGGAGCAATCAAGCAAAGGAACAGCTTGCCTTTAGATGTTGTGGGTGCTCCATCACTGAAGGCTTTCAAAAAAAAGGCTGGACAGCAATGTATCTGGAATTATATAGGGCCTCCTTCTGGAGCAGGGGGTTGGACTAGAAGACCTCCAAGATCCCTTCCAACTCTATTGTTTTATGTTCTATGTTCTACACTTGTGGCAAATAAGCACTCCTGTTGACTGGAAAGTGGCCAGTTTCCCAAGCTTCAATCATTTCCCTGGCTATTTTTATACCTGCTCGACCAACAATCTTAGTAGCTGCGAAATAGTAATTGGGCTCCTTTCCCAACCATTTGCAAATCTTAGAGGAAGGTGTGGTTGCCATTGTGCATTAAAGGCAAAAATTCATCTGAGGAATAATGATATCTGCACAGCACCGGCTTAAAACAGATTTCCAATTCCATATCCATTTCAGGCAATTGTGCATAAAAATATGCATGAAAAAATGCAACAGCCATTTGGATCAGCACTGTGGAAAATTATTAACTCCTTTTGTGAGTGAGGGTCTATCGTGAATCCTGGAAAATGTTTGGGTGGGATGCTGGTGAGGAATATTGCCAATAAATCCCGGCAAAAATAAGCTACACTTTTTTGGAATATCGGTAGTAGAAAAACAATCAATAGGTATTTTCGAAGAGAAGGGAAAGAACCTGCTTGAACTATGGAAAGCTTTTTCAACTCAGCCTTCTAAGAAGTAGAGATGAGAATAATAATAATAATAATAATAATAATAATAATAATAATAATAATAATAATAATAATAATAATAATAATAATGTCTTTTCTGTAGATTCTTGGTTTATTTTTCCCCCCTTTGAATCAAAATATTAAAGAGGGAAAAAATCAGCTTTTAGATCTTGACATATGCACCCTTCAGATCTCATTTATGAGAATTCTAATAAGAGAAGGTGGGGGGGGGAGAAATCTATATACCTTGGGCATTTGCTAAATCAAGAACCTTTTAAAATTACATTTAGAGAGTTGTGAATCAAAACTCAGTTTCTCCTTTCATCATGAGGGGCTTTTGTCACGAGGGAGACAAGATTGGGGGGGGTGTTTCTGAAAAGGAGAAACTGCTTTTGTTTACATCCAGAGATTAAAAGAAGCAAAATGTTAGAATATGCAGTAGAAAACCCTATGATAGATAAGGTGTCAAGGAGAATGCTAGGAAATACAACAAAGCTTTCCAAAGATAAATATGCGCTGTTATCTCCACTTTTAAATATGTATGACTACAACTTTGTCTATTCTTTTTCCCGTATTCGATCATCTATAAACTGTTCTCTTACAAGGCCAGTGGAATAATAATAAAAAAGAAGATGACAAAGAAAGTAGGAGCAGCAGATGAAGTCCCAAAAGACAGGGCTGAAGCTTTGAAGATCACACCCAGAAAGCAAGAAGTGTTTCCAGAAGGAATAAAGCCAGGGTAAGGTGTGGGGATACATCCTTGATGTTAGCCCTTCAGGTTAGCACAGGTAGAAAATAGGAGAGAGAGAGAGAGAGAGAGAGAGAGAGAGAGAGAGAGAGAGAGAGAGAGAGAGAGAGAGAGAGAGAGAGAGAGAGAGAGAGAGAGAGAGAGAGAGATACAAAGATACAGAGATCGAGATAGACAGATAAATAGAATAACAGAATAATGGAGTTGGAAGGGACCTTGAAGGTCTTTTAGTTAGCTGCCTACTCAAGCAGGAGATCCTATACCCATAGGATCTACATATAGACACTATACCCATATAATATACACAGAGGGTCTATATGTAGACCCTATACCCATAGATACATACTAGTTAGATATGTAGATGATAGATAGATAGATAGATAGATAGATAGATAGATAGATAGATAGATAGATAGATGACAGATTGATAGAATAACAGAATAAGAATAATGGAGTTGGAAGGGACCTTGAAGGTCTTCTAAGCTAGTGTTGGGATGAGGAACTCATCAAGTTGTTTAAAACTATGACTTTCAAGACCAACTGTACAAGGCTTTGGGAGCTAAGTCCTTGGGGAGTTGCTTCGGGAAAGTATTGGGAATTTCATCTGTTTCACTATAAAGCAGTTTGACCTTTGTCATATTTGTCAGGCACAAAGAACCAGGGAACAGGAGTTTAGTTCAAAGCATTTCAAGTTTGTTAAATGCTACGTACACACAAGAATATCATCTACTAGCAGTTGAGGCAAAGAGTCAACAGAATTCACTGGAGGAGGGCTGGATGAGTCTCTTATGGCAATGCAATGACTGCAAACTGATGGTGCGTTGACGCCATCTTTGGGCTTCTCCTGGTCATCTCCTATAGCATTAAGATGCACAGCTGCTTAAGCCATTGTTTTTCCCCATTCAAACTGTATAGATGCTCAGCAAAGAGTGTGGAATCATTTTGTAATTGTAGTTGTCGGCCTTACTTTTTTTCTGTCTCCCTCATTATGCATCACCAGTCCTTAAACTTTGAATTGTAAGCCTTCCAGAGTCATTGGCTTGGCTATAGAAATTGGTTGGTTGATTGATTGATTGATTGATTGAATGAATGAATGAATGAATGAATGAATGAATGAATGAATGAATCAAGGTTCCAACTGATGAACCCAACCAAGCACCTTCGAGACTCTCCAATCTCTTAATACAAAACTTAACATCATTTCAGCATATTTGCAAGCAAAAACAGTTTTTGTAAACCTCCACCCCAATCCATATAGTAAACTGTAGAATTCCGTCTCCTCCTGTTTGTGCAGTTCATGTTGTCCAATTAAGTACTACAAAACTGTTATGAGAAAGTGTCTGAGGTCAGACATCTGGCAAACTGTCCTTGGTTCTCAAGGTCTGACTTCTTAATCTCTGGAACTGGCATTCCACTTCCTCCTTCCTTCTCTCTCTCTTCCCCCACCCCACAAGTATGTTAGCAAGCTGAGAAGCAATAATTGTTGCAACAGCAAAATCATGCTTTCAACTTGACAGAAGGGAAGGAAGGAAGGAAGGAAGGAAGGAAGGAAGGAAGGAAGGAAGGAAGGAAGGAAGGAAGGAAGGAAGGAAGGAAGGAAGGAAGGAAGGAAGGAAGGAAGGAAGGAAGGTGGTGATGAGATTTACTGGTGTCACACTAGAATGGAATGGAATGGAATGGAATGGAATGGAAGAGAAGAGAAGAGAAGAGAAGAGAAGAGAAGAGAAGAGAAGAGAAGAGAAGAGAAGAGAAGAGAAGAGAAGAGAAGAGAAGAGAAGAGAAAAGATTTAAAGAAAAAAATCAACATTCCAAACCAATAAAATACCGACATCGTAAGAAAAGAAACACACGCACATTCACACACACACATCTTTGAACCATGATAACTACCTTTCCAGAGCACACACCCTGATAAAATATTGACTCTGTTCCCCTCTTCTTCCTTTTCCAAGTTAACACAGTAAGAGAGATTAAAAAAAAAGAGAGAGAGAGATAACCTCTTATGCTTAAGTCTTTGATACAAACTGCAGGGGGAGAGGGAGAAAACAAATATTCTCTAATGACTAGCTCCTTGATAGTGTGAGTCCAGCTCATTTATTTTTCCAATACAACAAGGATGAAAGAGAGTCTTACCTTGTGCATGTAGCTGCTGACCCAACAGAAGCTTTGACCAGGAAAAAAGAAAAAAGAAAAAAAAAGACTTAAATGTAAGGCAGGAAGAGTCTCTACATGCCTCCAATCCTTAGAAAACCTTCCAGAAGCTGCTTGAAGCTAAAAACCAACCCATTAAGCGCTATCCGTACAGTTTCCAAAACATCACAATCTCAGCATGTCAGCCACGTCAAAGAAATTGTTTCCCAGAAAAAGAAAAGGGGGAAATATTTGGGTGACAGAAGCCTTGGGAGAGTCTCTTCCACCCACCACCAAGAAGAAGCTGCTGAGAACATAGCAGATAGACTAATAGAGTTGGAAGGGACCACGGAGGTCTTCTAGAGCAACCCCTAGCTCAAGCAGGATGTTGAGACTCTAGAAAGAGTGCAGAGAAGAGCAACAAAGATGATTAGAGGAGTGGAGGCTAAAACAGATAAGGAACGGCTACTGGAATTGGGAATGCCTAGTTTAATGAAGAGAAGGATGAGGGGGGACAGGATAGCCATGTTCCAAAGTCTCAGGGGCTACCCCAAAGAAGAGGGACTCAAGCTCTTCTCCAAAGCCCCTAAAGGCAGGTCAAGAAGCAATGGATGGAAACTCATCAAGGAGAGAAGCAACCTAGAACCAAAGAGTTAGACAGTTAGAACAATTAACCAGTGGAACAACCTGCCTCCAGAAGTTGTGAATGCTCCAACACTGGAAGTTTTTAAGAAGAGATTGGACAGACATTTGTCTGAAATGGTATAGGGTTTCCTGCCTGAGCAGGGGGTTGGACTAGAAGACCTCCAAGGTCCCTTCCATCACCATCATCATCATCATCATCATCATCATCATCATCATCATCATCATTATTATCATTATTATTATTATTATTATTATTATTATTATTATTATTATTATTATTATTATTATTATTATTATTATTATTATTATTATTATTATTATTATTATTTACATTTCAGACAAATGCCTTTTTTAAAAAAAAAATGTCCAGTGATGGTGGTTGGGCTAGAAGAAGACCTCCAAGGTCCCTTTCAACTCTGTTATTCTCTTACTCCAAGACTTGAGATTGAAAATCTCGGAATTCTCAACGAGCTTGAAGGCTCACCATACCGAGAAGGCCTCCTTAGATTAATTTCTTCTGATGCCAACAGGGTTGATTTCTCAGAAGAAGAAGAAAAAAGTGAGCGTAATTGAACCCAAGAACGTTGTTGAATAACTTGCCCAGCTCCATCGTTCCCATTCTCATTCGTTTTGTCAGCCTTACTCAAGTTAATTGCCCTTTAGATATGCTGAATTATTTCCCTGGCGTCCCTTGGCTCCCTGGCTTCCTTGGAAATCACCCCAATTCTTCTTTGGAAGGATGGAACAATGAAGCTCAAATGCTTTGGCCACCTAATGCGAAGAGAGACTCCTTGGGAGAAAAGCCCGATGTTGGGAAAGAGGGAAGGCAAAAGAGGGAAGAGGATGAGATGGTTAGATAGTATCATTGAGGCAATGAACATGAATTTGGGCAAATTCTGAGAGAGAGTGGAGGATGGAGGGGCTGGGGCTGGTGTTCTATGGTCCATGGGTTTGTGATGATTTGGACATGTGTTAGCAACTGAACAATACCAGGGAACTCTGCCGTCACCCCTGAAACCTAATTTCAGGTGCCCTGCTAATTCAGTGATTAGATTGCAGTATTGCAGGCTAACTCTGCCCACAGCCTGGAGCTCGTGTCAACGCTGCTAACATCGAATGTTAATAATAATAATAATAATAATAATAATAATAATAATAATAATAATAATAATAATAATAATAATAATAAGAAGAAGAAGAAGAAGAAGAAGAAGAAGAAGAAGAAGAAGAAGAAGAAGAAGAAGAAGAAGAAGAAGAAGAAGAAGAAGAAGAAGAAGAAGAAGAAGAAGAAGAAGAAGAAGAAGAAGAAGAAGAAGAAGAAGAAGAAGAAGTTGGAAGGGACCTTGGAGGTCATCTAGTCCAACCCCCTGCTCAGGCAGGAAACCTTATACCATTTCAGGCAAATGGCTGTCCAGTCTCTTCTTAAAAACCTCCAGTGTTGGAGCATTCACCACCTCTGGAGGCAGGTTGTTCCACTGGTTAATTGTTCTAACTGCCAGGAAGTTTCTCCTTAGTTCTAGGTTGCTTCTCTCCTTGACTAGTTTCCATCCATTGCTTCTTGTCCTGCTTTCAGGTGCTTTGGAGAATAGCTTGACTCCCTCTTCTTTGTGGTAGCCCCTGAGATATTGGAACACTGCTATCATGTCACCCCTCACTCTTCTCTTCGTTAAACCCAATTCCAGCAACCGTTCCCTATATGTTTTAGCCTCCAGCTCCCTAATCATCTTGACAAGAGACGAAGAAGTAGCCATTTCATATGTTAAACGTGTATTGCTTTAAGAGATTGGGAGGGGGGGAAGAGGAGGATTGCACTCCTCAAGGCCATCTGAAATTAAAGAAGATAAGAGCTTGGCGGGTTTTTTAACGGAAGGGAAACTGATTCTTTAAATTAATAGGAGAATATGATTCATGACAAAATTAGAAAGGTGGAGAATTGTGTTTTAATATATTGTGCAATGGGGTAGAGATTTCAGATTCCAACGTCCTTCGAGCAAGCATGAATAAAGGACTTTTAAGGTAAACAATGCCTCAGAGAAACTTGAAAAGCCCATACGTCGGAAACTTGACAGTTCGATCCTGACTGGCTCAAGGTTGACTCAGCCTTCCATCCTTCCAAGGTCAGTAAAATGAGGGGCCAGATTGTTGGGCTCACTATGCTGACTCCGTAAACTGCTCAGAGTGTGGCCTTCATGCCTAAGGCAGGACTAGAACGCACCGTCTCCTCGTGATTGATTCAAAATCACTCAAATGGCTTCATGCCTAAGGCAGGACTAGAACTCACCGTCTCCTGGAATTGGCTCAAAGTCACCCAACTGGATTTCACGCACAAGGCAGGACTAGCCCTGACAGGTTTCTATCCTGGTGCCACGAACAATTAATTCCCCCAAAGCGATAATTCCTTGCGGTTGCAGGAAAGTTAACTTTAAACTTTGATTGACTCGTACTTCAGTCTAGCAGCACTTCCTATGCACTTTCAGCCCTGAATGTGTTATAACAAAAGGGGAAAACTCAACAGCAAACCAACATGCTTGATAAGCCCAGTGCATTTTGTGGTGTCCCTTTATTATGAACTAATTAGATAACAGAGCTCTCCGTCATAAGAGACCTTAAATAAAGACTTTGTGGAGTCTATTGTTCACCTCCCCAAACTTTCGGCTCCTTTCTCCTATTTTCTCCTGCAACTTCCAAATGTCAGCTGCTTTATACCGCTGGATATCCACATTAAAAACCATGCACATATGCCAAGCTGCTGTCGAAGCTACGAAATGCCACCGTGCACTGAGGTTCTTACGCAGACAGAAATATCCGGCACAAAGTTTACTCATCAGCTTATCCAATATTGCCAAATATCAAAAGTCAGAGGATGTCAAATGCAGAATAACTGCTTGGTGATTATTTGACAAGCGTTCAAAAAAAAAAAAAAAAGCAACACACACACACACACACACACACACACACACACACACACACACAGATATATTGGAGCAAGAAATCCAAACACTGGGATAAGGTAGAAAACTAAAACAGTTTTATTAGAAATCAAGCTTTCATTGGCTAACTACCAACGTCATCAGGATACGATCATTGGAGTGGGGAAACGGCATTCATATCATCAGCGTTTCTGCGCTCCACTGATAGAACGCATCACCGGTCTGTTCGTTTTAAGCAGCCGTATTCTTTCGAGCTGTCTCGCCTTCATTCCTGTGGGGTGCGATTGTCTCTGAGTGTCTGCTGTCAGAACGGGGTTACTGTCAGTTCCATTAGCCATGACCATGGCTCTTGTCATTGGCCGTGTTCTCATGCTGGAGGCTCTAAGTGTTTGTTCTTCCTCTTTTTTTACATTCCGCGGTGAAGGGTGATTGTGTGACTGTGCAGTTCTCATCCTGGTTTAACGGAGCGTTCTGTAAGTACTCGCTGAGCCCTGACAGCCCTGCAGCTCCAGCCATCTCTTGCTCAGGCTTGTGCGGTGCTACCACTTGTCATTGCCCATGTTCTCATGCTGGAGGCTCTAAGTGGTTGTTCTTCCTCTTTTTTTACATTCCGCGGTGAAGGGTGATTGTGTGACTGTGCAGTTCTCATCCTGGTTTAATGGAGTGTTCTGTAAGTACTCGCTGAGCCCTGACAGCCCTGCAGCTCCAGCCATCTCTTGCTCAGGCTTGTGTGGTGCTACCACTGGTTCAGCTCGTTCCCCTCCCCCACTACCACTTTTATAGGATGGTTGCATACCACCTGCCAGGCGCCAACGTACCACTGGTGGTACCCGTACCACTGGTTGAAAATCCCTGCCTTATGCCATTTCAGACAAATGGCTGTCCAGTCTCTTCTTAAAAACTTCCAGTGCTTCAATCAGTCCAGCTTAAAGCAAACCAATAGATCATATATTTTCTCCAGCCTGCAGTTAAAGGGGAAGAATAATATCGGTCTGCAATTATAACATTGATCATAGAACAATAGGTTTGGAAGGGACCTAGGAGATCTTCTAGTCCAGGAGTCTTCAAATTTGGCCCTTTTATGACATGTGGACATCAACTCCCAGAATTCCTCAGCCAGGCACACTGGCTGAGGAATTCTGGGAGTTGAAGTCCACAAGTCATAAAAGGGCCAAGTTTGAAGACCCCTGTTCTAGTCCAACCCTCTGCTCAAGCAGGAGACCGTATTGTCCACTCTGAACAAATAGCTGCCCAGTCTCTTTTTGAACATCTTCAGTGATGGAACACCCACAACTTCTGGAATCAAGCTGTTCTCACTGTCAAGAAAGTTCTCCTTAGTTCTAGATTGGTTCTCTCTTTAATTATCTTCTACCCATTGGTTCTTGTCCTCCCTTGGGTGCTTTGGAGAATTGATCAATCCTCTCTTCTCCGTCTCATGGAATATCTTCAAAATAGTGTAATTAGAAGTGTCCCCAGTTGAGGAACCAATCAGGAACCAGCTTCCTTGGACTCCTGTGACATGGACCAATCAGAGATTGCCTTGCTAAGTGCATAGAGAAGACCAGTCAGTCCCTCTTCAGATTCCTGTGAGAGACCAAGAAGTACAACACAACTCACTCTCCCAAGATGCCAGTCACTGCTGCTAGCAAAGCACCAGTAAACTAGACCATGGTCATTCATCCTGAAAACCCATCATTGTTGGATTGTCATGAATCTGTTTGATTTAAATGAATCATCTGAGGGAGAAAAAAAAAGCAACAACATTGAGAATTATCACCAGTTCAGAGAGCAGTTGAAACTAAGGTGAAAGCTGCAATTTCTCTGAGATGTAACAGGATGTTCAAAAGCTTTGTTATCTATTCTAAGGGAAGCCTCTGTTGACTTGGAACTAACAGAGAAGGACAAAATTCTCCACAAGAGAATCTGCTTACATGATGAACCACTGAGCAGTTAACTGGGGTGCAGAAGAATCAGATGTCCTGAAATTACTTGATGCCTTGGTAAGGCCACACTTGGAATCCTGCATCCAGTTTTGGTCGTTGTTGTTGTTAGCTGCAAAGTCGTGTCCGACCCATCGCAACCCTATGGACAACATTCCTCCAGGCCTTCCAGTTTTGGTCACCACGATGTAAAAAAGATGCTGAGATTCTAGAAAGAGTACAGAGAAGAGCAACAAAGATGATCAGGGGACTGGAGGCTAAAACATATAAGGAACGGTTACTGGAATTGGGTGTATCTAGTTTAATGAAGAGAAGGACCAGGGTTGACATGATAGCAGCATTCCAGTATTTGAGGGGTGGCTCCAAAGAAGAAGGAGTCAAGCTATTCTCCAAAGGACTTGAAGGTAGGACAAGAAGCAACAGATGGAAACTAATCAAGAGAGAAGCAACCTAGAATTTAGGAGAAATTTGCTGACAGTGAGAAAAATGAAACAGTGGAACAACCTGCCTCCAGAAGCGGTGAATGCTCCAACACTGGAAGTTTTTAAGAAGAGGCTGGACAGCCACTTGTCAAGAATGTATAGGGTCTCCTGGTTGAGCAGGGGATGGGATTAAAAGACCTCCCAGGTTCCTTGCAACCCTGTTATTCTATTTCTATCTATCTGTCTGTCTGTCTGTCTGTCTGTCTGTCTGTCTGTCTGTCTGTCATCTGTCTCTCTTGTTTAACTATTATCTATCTATCTATCTATCTATCTATCTATCTATCTATCTATCTATCTGTCTGTCTGTCATCTGTCTCTCTTTTTTAACTATTATCTATCTATCTATCTATCTATCTATCTATCTATCTATCTATCTATCTATCTATCTATCTATCTATCTATCTATCTACCTACCTATCCATCCATCCATCCATCCATCCATCCATCCATCCATCCATCCATCCATCCATCCATCTATCTATCTATCTATCTATCTATCTATCTATCTATCTATCTATCTATCTATCTATCTATCTGTCTATCTATCTATCTATCTATCTAAATTCTAACTCACCCTTGCTTGGGAAATGAAGAGTTGCTGTATCCTTGGTCATCTTTTGGCCTTGACTTTTGAGTTGCACCTTGTCTCTTCATCCTAGAACATTCAAAGGTGAAATCCTACTGGATTCTGTCTCTATACAGACCAGATCAACCATCCCGTCCATACTAATGTCTTCTCCATTTGTATGTGACCTTCACACTAACCCCCTGTCCCTGTCAAACCAATTTGAAAAGTCTCATTGGAAGTTGGGTGGGAAGCCGTGAAGGTTTGGAATTAAATTCACTGACAAGAATAGTTTGGGGAGGGGTAGAACGGGGTCAGAAGAGAAACTCCAAATTTCATTCTCATAACAATATTCTGTCTCTTGTGGACCAAGGGTTTTTTTTCCCCCATTTGTTTTTCCTTCTTTCACTATAGATTGCCAGAGAAGACACTGATCGGTTTTGACAATGGTCAGGATGAATTACTTGCAAACAACTTTCGAAGTTAGGCTAACGGCCTCAAATTACTCACCCATGACCTAGAATATCGTTACATAGATACCCTGATGTTGAAATAGGTTGGTCTTTCTGCTTTCAAAACCTTCATTCCTCCTTGTTAACTTCTTTAGGAGCAGCTGCCTGTATCTAAGAAATTCTGCAATGTGTTCTTCTTAAGATATCCCATTAAAATTTATCCTGTCCGATCAATAATTCATTTATTTTTTTTATCCACTCAGTCCACCTCTCTCTATGTGTGGGTCTCCCTCAAAATGTTCCTTCCAACGTCTTTCAAATGATTACGGTGTGTGACATGATAGGAGTCTTCCAATATTTGAGGGGCTCCCACAGAGAAGAAGGGATCAACCTACTCTTCAAAGTATCTGAGGGCAGGACAAGAAGTAACCAATGGAAGCTTCTCAAGGAGAGATCCAACCTAGAATTAAGGGGAAATTTATTTATTTATTTATTTATTTAGATTTATATACCGCCCTTTTCCCGAGGGACTCAGGGCGGTTTACAGGGCAAATTAAAACAGTGCAATGTACAAATTAAAATAAAATAAAATTAATAGCCCCCAAACAGTTTAAAATTTAAAATTTAAAACCATTAAAACCCCTCAGTCCAGGCCGGCTAAATCAAATAGCCAAGTTTTTAGGTCCCGGCGAAACGAGCAAAGGTCGGGGGCGATCCAGAGTTCCACAGGCAGCTGATTCCATAGGGCAGGCACGCCCACCGAGAACGCTCTCCCCCTGGGGATCGCCCGCCGGCACTCCCTGACTGGCGGGACCCTGAGGAGGCCCTCCCTGTGGGAGTGCACAGGACGATGGGAAGTTGATGCTGGCAGCAGGTGCTCCCTAAGATAATTTCCTAATTTCCTGACAGTGAGAAAAATTATGGAATGGCTTGCCTCCAGAGGTTGTGGGTGCTCCATCCCTGGAACATTTGATTGAATGATTGAAATGGCATAGGGTCTCCTGCTTCAGAAGGGGGTTGGACTAGAAGATCTCAGAGGTCCCTTTCAGTTCTATTATTGATTGATTGATTGATTGACTGACTGACTGACTGATTGATTGATTGATTGATTGATTGAAATGGCATAGTCCTCTGCTTGAGCAAGGAGTTTAACTAGATGATCTCAGAGGTCCTTTTCAGTTCTATTCTGATTGATTGATTGATTGATTGATTGATTGATTGAAATGGCATAGGGTCCTCTGCTTGAGCAGGGAGTTGGACTATAAGATCTCAGAGGTCCCTTTCAGTTATATTATTGATTGATTGATTGACTGACTGACTGATTGATTGATTGATTGAAAATGGCATAGGGTCCCCTGCTTGAGCAGGGAGTTGGACTAGAAGATCTCAGAGGTCCCTTTCAGTTCTATTATTGATTGACTGATTGATTGATTGATTGATTGACTGACTGACTGACTGACTGATTGATTGATTGATTGAAATGGCATAGGGTCCTCTGCTTGAGCAGGGAGTTGGACTAGAAGATCTCAGAGGTCCCTTCCTGATCTATTCTAATTGATTGATTGATTGATTGATTGATTAAAATGGCATAGGGTCTCCTGCTTGAGCAGGGAGTTGGACTAGAAGACCTTCAGGGTCCCTTCCAGATCTATTCTAATGATTGATTAATTGATTGATTGATTGATTGATTGATTGATTGAAATGGCCGTTGTGGGTGCTCGAACATGAGACTGGACTTCAGACATTTGTCTGAAGTGGTATAAGTTTTAAGGGGATTAGACTAGAAGACCTCCAAGGCCTCTTCCAACTCTGTTATTCTGTTATGATATTTTTGAGCATGGAAGTCCAGCTGGAAAGGGGTCAGCTGGGGTGACAGACCAGAAGAAGAGTCAACTTTGTTTGCAGGACCAGAAAGAAAGGAATTGATGCCCCCTGTGAATCCTGATGGATCCACTGTGTCTTGCACATTGATTGTCCCATTCATCACACAGGAATGCTTTCACAGTTTGGCTGCCGTTGGGATTAATGGAGGCCCTTTTGACAGCACGAGAGCATCTTTTATAGACTGGGTATTTCACACCCATAAAAAAAAACAGTTGAAGCCAATTTGAAAGGAAATGTCAGCACCCAGCAGTAGGGCAACAGGAACAGAGAGAAACTTGGTCTGAATTTTAACAGGAGCCGAGATGAATCTCGCAAACCCCGAAATAATACCTAGATTAAGAACAGAGAGCCTTGCTGGAAGAAAGAAAAGATTAACCTTATGCTAGTTCTTTGGTTGCCATGTTGACCAGTCAATGCTTATGGGGCAGAGGTCTTCAAGCTTGGCCCTTTTATGACTTGTGGACTTCAACTCCCAGAATTCCTCACCCAGGATAGAAAATATGGAATGGAATGGAATGGAACGGAACGGAGCGGAGCAGAGCAGAGCGGAATAGAATAGGATAGGATAGGATAGGATAGGATAGGATAGGATAGGATAGGATAGGATAGGATAGGATAGGATAGGATAGGATGGGATGGGATAGGATAGAATAGAAAAAATGAAATGCTTGAAGTCTGTTGTGAAAACATCTTGCTTGAATCTGATCGGTCAAGGGTTGTGTCAGCAATGGGAGGCATTTAAGGGATAGAAAAGTTGATTTTGGTGCAGAATTCTCAGTTCTGGCTATGAATTACCGCCATGCACTTGACTTCTAATAAAACTGTACCTTTGTCAACAAATGGATCGTTTCTATTTCGAGGTTGAAATTGAGGCAGGTCTGACAGCAACCATCATAAATACATGCCAGTTGCCGAGTCCTAAAATGTTGATCATGTGACCACCAGGAGGCTGCGATGGTCATTAAGTGTGAATACTGGTGATAAGTCACTTTTTTTTTTAGTGCCATTGTAACTTTGAATAGTTACTATTGTGCTTCCCCCAAAATAAGACACAACCGGAAAATAAACCCTAGCATGATTTTTCAGGATGCTCATAATATAAGCCCTATCCTAAAAATAAGCCCCAGTTAAGTTCAACAGCCAGATGCATGCATTTGGTACTGTATTTCCCCGAAAATAAGACCTAACCGGAAAATAAGTCCTAATGCATCTTTTGGAGCAAAAAATAATATGACTTCATCTTATTTTGGGGAAAACTTGGTAAATGAATGGTTATGCTGTATGTATGACATTCCATTCCATTCCGTTCCATTCCATCCTGTTCTGTTCTGTATCCTATCCTGTCCTGTCCTGTCCTGTCCTACCCTACCCTACCCTACCCTACCCTACCCTACCCTACCCTACTCTACTCTACTCTACTCTACTCTACTCTACTCTACTCTACTCTACTCTACTCTATTCCTGTTCTGTTCTGTTCTGTTCTGTCCTGTCCTATCTTCTATTCTATTCTATTCTATTCTATTCTATTCTATTCTATTCTATTCTATTCTATTCTATTCTATTCTATTCTATTCTATTCTATTCTATTCTATTCTATTCTATTCTATTCTATTCTATTCTATTCTCATTATTTTTGCCATGTACTTAGAGTTTTGGATAAAGAGACAGAAGGAATATCAGGCAGGGTGTCTCTCTCTCACACACACACACAAACCTCTCTCTCTCTCTCTCTCTCTCCCCCAGTCTCTATTGATTTCTACCCTAGAACTCATTTCATACCACAGCCCTCAAATTAAATGATGTATTTAGTTCCAATACAACTTGGTCTACTAATTGAATTCTTTAAGCTTGCAATTTATGTAATATTAATGGATACTTTCAGAAAGCCACTAATTACGGGCTGACCGTTATTTTTTTTTAACCTGTTTTTTTTTGTTTTAAAAAAAAATTGAACCCAAGCAGTATAATAAAAAAATAAGAGAGAAGAAAGAAACAATCTTTATCTGTCTTTCCCCCCTCCCTCTCCTTTCAGTAGGAATTGTGCGGTTTGAATTAGAAGAAAATGGGACGCATCAGGACTGTTTTGCAGAGCGCCTGATGCTACATTATCCATCTAATCACCTATCTGTTAAAAAAAAAAAAGACCAAATAGCTAAAGGGATCCAACCCTCCAATTTTTGGAAACTATCCCTGAACAAACCCAAAGCAAGTTATATCATTTCTCTTTTACTTTTTGATCTTTTCATATGACTACCGTATTTTCTGGCGTATAAGACGACTGGGCATATAAGACGACCCCCGACTTTTGAGAAGATTTTCATGGGTTAAAAAGTCGTCTTATACGCTGGAAAATACGGTAGATTTTTTTTTAGTGCATGCCATTTTCCTAACAGCTGAAGAAATGTCTATATACAACATCATTTAAATGCCCTATGAAAATCCAAAGGTAAATAAAGAATTAATATATAATTATTTTGTAATGGTGCAAACTAACAATAGCTTAGTCAAACAGGGTCCCTCTCCCTCTCTCTCTCTCTCACCCTCTGTCCCATCCTCCCTCCCAACCTCCCTCTTTCCCTTTGTTCCTCTTTCTCAACTTTATTACTCCTCATCTCTCTCTTTCTGTCTAGCTCTTCCTCTCTCCTTTTCTCTCCTTCTACTTCTCCTTTCCCTTCCATCTTTCTCCACCTGGGTGGCTAAAAAGAGGGAAGGAGGGGGAAGGGAGGAAGAAAGAAAGAAAGAAAGAAAGATAGATAGATAGAAAGAAAAAAGGGGAAGGAGGGAAAAAGAAGAAAGGAAGGAAAGAAAGAAAGAAAGAAAGAAAGAAAGAAAGAAAGAAAGAAAGAAAGAAAGAGGGAGAGGAAGGGAGGGAGGGAGGAAGAAAGGAAGGGAAAGGAACAAGGAAAAACGAAGACACAGAGTGAAAGAAAGAAAACGATGAATAAAAAAGAAGGAAGGAAGGGAGGGAAGGAGGAAGGAAGGAAATAACTAGGATGCATACCTAACTAATGGAAGCCAGTGTAGCAACAAAACCATTATGTACAAAAAGCCATTCATTTCTTTATTTGTTTGTTTGCTTGTTTGTTTATCAAACAAACAAGCAGGGGCAGGGGCAGGGGCCGTCAACACAAATTTAATAGAAGGCCTCTGATTACTTTTTTATCAAAAATTTTTATGGGGTTAGGGAGAGGGGTGGGAGATAGGGGTTGTCTGGCTATGGGGGGTGGCCAATCAACCATGGCTCAGGCCAGACTTGGGTCCGACCGCTCGGGGGGAGAACGAGGTGTGGTTGTCTCCAGGGCTCATGAGCGGGTCGTGGGATTACCGATTCCCACGACGGGGAATGGCAGCAGGTGGATAGACAGAGGGCCGTATCGTTACCGGGAGGGCCGTCTCCGCTATTTGCAAGCGGTGAGGCGCTCCGACCCTCTGCCTCTTTCCCGAGGCTCCGGGAGCGAGGATGTGCAGCCTCCTGAGCTCCGGGTGGTGTACCTGAACGCCAGGTCCGTGGTTAACAAAGCTCCCCTCGTTAGGGATTTAGTTGAGGGTGAGCATGCGGACCTGGCTTGCATCATGGAGACTTGGTTGGGCCCAGAGGGTGGGGTCCCTTTGGTTGACCTCTGCCCACCAGGCTTCTGGGTGCTACATCGGCCACGAGCTCATGGTAGGGGTGGGGGTGTGGCGGTGACTATTAGGGAGACCTTATGTCCGCGGGAGACCACCGTTTCTCAGATAGTCGGGTGTGAGTCTCTCTTTGTGAGATTTGGTTCTGGGGCGCAGTTGGGCTTGCTGCTGGTGTACATTTCGCCTAGTCGCGCAGCGGCAGCCCTGCCCGAGCTGCTCGATATCCTCTTGGGGTTGGTGGTTGAGTTTCCCAAACTTATAGTTTTGGGAGACTTCAATCTACCATCCCTGGGAGGTTCATCTGAGCTAGCTCGGGAGTTCATGGCTTCCATGACGGCCATGGACCTGACGCAAGTAATTTCTGAACCAACTCATGAGGGAGGCCACACTCTTGACCTGATTTTCTTATCTAGACGGTGGTTGGATGATCTTGGTGGGGGCTCTCCATTTATTATGCCCCTGTCATGGACCGATCATCACCTCCTGCGGATGGTCTTCCATTTTGCCACCCCCCGCCGTGGGGGTACGGAGCCAATTAGATGGTACCGCCCCCAGACGCTTAATGGATTCTGATAGATTCCAAGCAGCGCTGGGGTCCCCACCTGCCTCCATCGCTCACAACTCGGCAGATGCCTTAGTGGAAGCCTGGGAAAGGGCGGCCACTGAGGCACTTGACTGGGTTGTACCCTTGCGGCCCCTGACCCGGTGCAGATCCCAGCGAGCTCCATGGTTCTCCGCGGAGCTCTGGGAGATGAAGCGTCAGAAACGGGGCCTAGAGAGCTGCTGGAGGTCTAGCCGTTCTGAATCCGACCGGTTGCGGTTAAGAACCCATATTAGGTCTTATCTCGCAGCGATGAGGGTGGCGAGGTGTAATTACTTCTCCACCCTCATCGCGTCCGCAGATAATCGCCCGGCCGCCCTGTTTAGGGTGACTCGCTCCCTTCTTAATCAGGAGGTGAGGGAGGATCCCTTGCAGGGTCATGCCGAGGAATTTAGTCAACATCTGTCGGATAAAATTGCTCGGATTCGGACCAGTTTGGACTCCAGCTGGGCAGAGTCTGGCAATCAGGACACGGGTGGTCTTGTCAACATTATCTGGGAGGAGTTTGATTCTGTGACCCCTGATGAAGTGGACAGGATTATGGGGAGGCTGAGCTCCACCACATGTTTATTGGATCCGTGCCCTTCCTGGCTGGTTTATGCAGCTAGGGAGAGGACACGAGGCTGGCTCCAGGCGGTTATATCTGCTTCTTTGAGTGAGGGTTATTTCCCCACCGTCTTGAAGGAGGCGGTGGTGAGACCCCTCCTCAAGAAGCCTGCCTTGGACCCAGCTGTATTGAACAACTTTCGTCCAGTCTCCAACCTTCGCTTTCTTGCGAAGGTTGTTGAGAGTGTGGTGGCGCATCAGCTCCCTCTGGTCCTGGAGGAAGCGGATTATCTGGACCCTTACCAATCGGGTTTCAGGCCCGGGTACAGCACGGAGACGGCATTGGTCGCTCTGGTGAATGATCTCTGGAGGGCTCGGGATAGGGGATATTCCTCTGTTCTAGTCCTATTAGACCTCTCGGCGGCTTTCGATACCATCGACCATGGTATCTTGCTGCGGCGTCTCAGGGGATTGGGAGTGGGAGGCACGGTTCTTCAGTGGTTCTCCTCCTATCTCCTGGGACGCTCGCAGTCGGTGTTGGCAGGGGGGCAGAGATCGGCCCCTAGGTCTCTCGTTTGTGGAGTTCCTCAGGGGTCGGTTCTCTCGCCTCTCCTGTTCAACATCTACATGAAACCGCTGGGTGAGATCATTCGTGGTTTTGGAGTTGGGTATCATCAATATGCTGATGATACCCAACTTTTCATTTCGACCCCAAACCACCCCAGTGATGCCCTCGCTGTGATGTCCCGTTGCCTGGAGGCGGTTCGGGTCTGGATGGGGAGGAACAGACTTCAACTCAACCCTGACAAGACTGAGTGGCTGTACATTCCGGCATCCCGGGACATTCAAAATGTTCCATCCCTTTCTATGGGGGGTGAGCTTCTACCCCCCGTGGATAGGGCTCGCAACTTGGGAGTCCTCCTAGATTCACGACTTACCCTAGAAGACCATATAGTAGCCGTGACTAGGGGGGCCTTCGCCCAGGTTCGCCTGGTGCGCCAGTTGCAGCCCTATCTGGACCGGGATGCCTTGTGTGCGGTCACTCATGCGCTCGTGACCTCTCGCCTAGACTATTGTAATGCTCTCTACATGGGGCTTCCCTTGAAGACCACTCGGAGGCTCCAACTGGTACAGAATGCGGCCGCGAGAGTTGTCCTGGGAGTTTCCCGGTACTCCCATGTTACACCTTTGCTCCGTGAGCTGCATTGGTTACCAGTTGTCTTCCGGGTGAGGTTCAAGGTCTTGGTTATGATCTTTAAGTCCTTACATGGCATGGGTCCGGGATACCTCGAGGACCACCTGCTGCCGGCGTCAACTCCCCTCCGCCCTGTGCGTGCCCACAGAGAGGGCCTCCTCAGGGTTCCTCCAGTCAGGGAATGTCGACTGGTGGCCCCCAGGGGGAGGGCCTTCTCTGTGGGTGCCTCGGCACTCTGGAACCAACTGCCGGTAGAGCTCCGGACGGCATCGGACCTCCGATCCTTCCGTCGCGGGTTGAAGACCCACTTGTTTGAGTTAGCTGGTCTGGCCTGAAGGGGAATCTGGGTTTTTAATTGGTTTTATTATTTCATTATTGTTGTATTTTAACTGGGCATAGTTTAATTTTCTTTTAATTTTTGTATACCTATTTATATATGTCCTGTGAACCGCCCTGAGTCCCTAGGGAGAAGGGCGGTATAGAAATCCAATAAAACTAAACTAAACTAAATTTGTCACCAGTCTTGCCATTCAAGGAAGTCCTGAGCATTAAAGGGGGAAGGGAGAATACCTGCCTTAGGTATGATTAAATTCCAGCAACATCCAGGGTAGGATTTTTGTTGTTGTTAGTTGCGAAGTTGTGTCTGACCCATTGCAACCCCATGGACAACATTCCTCCAGGCCTTCCTGTCCTCTACCATCTTCTGGAGTCCATTTAAGCTCATGCCTACTGCTTCAGTGAATCCATCCAGCCACCTCATTCTCTGTCGTCCCCTTCTTCTCTTGCCCTCAACCTTTCCCAGCATGAGGCTCTTCTCCTGTGAGTCTTTCCTTCTCATTAGGTGGCCAAAGTACTTGAGTTTCAACTTCAGGATCTGGCCTTCTAAAGAGCAGTCAGGGTTGATCTCCTCTAGGACTGAACGGTTTGATCGCCTTGCAGTCCAAGGGACTCGCAGGAGTCTTCTCCAGCACCATAGTTCAAAGGCCTCCATTCTTTGGTGCTCAGCCTTTCTTATGGTCCAACTTTCACAACCATACATTGCAACTGGGAAAACCATGGCCTTCACTATACATACTTTTGTTGGCACGGTGATGTCTCTGCTTTTTAGTGTGCTGTCTAGATTTCCCATGGCTTCCCTCCCCAGGAGCAAGTGTCTTTTAATTTCATGGCTGCAGTCCCCATCTGCGGTGATCTTGGAGCCCAGGAAAATAAAATCTGTCACTACCTCCATTTCTTCCCCATCTATTTGCCAGGAATTGAGAGGGCCGGATGCCATGATCTTGGTTTTCTTCATTCTGTCACCCAAAAACTGTTTCCAAGATTCAACCTTTAAGCATTTCCTAATGCGGTGGCTCAGTGGGTTAGGATGCTGAGCTTGTCAATCAGATGGTCAGCAGTTTGGCAGGTCGAATCCCGAGTGCCATGTAACAGAGTGAGCGCCTGTTACTCGTCCTAGCTTCTGCCAACCTAGCAGTTCCAAAGCACGTAAAAATGCAAGTAGAAAAATAGGGACCACTACGGTGGGAAGGTAACAGCGTTCCATGCACCTTTGGTGTCTAGTCATGCCGGCCACATGACCACGGAGATGTCCTTGGACAAGCGCTGGCTCTTCGGCTTTGAAAGGGAGATGAGCACTGGCCCCTAGAGTTGGAAACGACTAGCACGCATGTGTGGGGGAACCTTTACCTTTAAGATCTATCCATGGAAGCCAGTTTGGCTGTTGAGACCTTTATTTTCTAAGCGGTTTTCTCCTGGCTTGTGAGAGGCTCCATCAGTGCCTAGTTACACATCAGATTGATTGGGAAGCTTGGCTGTTTTTGCAAGCCTCTGCTTGGTCTGTTTCCAAGTGACATTAACAATCTGTTAATGGGTTTCATTATTCCCAAAGCATGCACGATAGGTATGTTCAACCTGGAAACCTTCCTTAGAGGAATAAAGAAGAATAGGACTTATTGTGTTGATCTGTTTCTCTAGTATTCCAATACAGTATCTGAGGAGCTACTACTAGTGGTAAGAAGAGAACTTATTCTCCAAAGCAACTGAAGGCAGGAAAAAGAAGCAATGGATGGAAACTAATCAAGGAGAGGGAGAATCTAGAATTAAGGATAAATAAGGAGTGATGACTATTGACCATATAAGAAAGATGCTGAGACTCTAGAAAGAGTGCAGTGAAGAACAACCAAGAGGATTAAAGAGCTGGAGGCTAAAACGTATGAAAAATGGTTGCAGGAATTGGGTAGGTCTAGTTTTATGAAGAGAAGGGCTAAGGGTGACATGATAGCAGTGTTCCAAGATTTGAGGGGCTGCCACAAAGACAAGCAGGTCAATCTATTCTCCAAAGCATCTGAAGGCAGGACAAGAAGCAACAGATGGAAACTAATCAAGCAGAGAAGCAACCTGGAACTAAGGAGAAATTTCCTAACGGTGAGAACAATTAACCAGTGGATTGACTTGCCTTCATAAGTTGTGGGTGCTCCATCACTGGAGGCTTTTAAGAAGAGACTGGGCAGCCACTTGTATGGAATGGAATCTCCAGCATCTGCAGGGGGTTTGACTAGAAGACCTTGAAGATCCCCTCCAACTCTTTTATTCTGTTACTCTGTTTTAGTAAGTCTTCCCTGGGATAGTAGCCAAGCAAGACAGCAAGAACGATGTCTAAACATTGATTATCAACATAGGAACCTGAGAAATCTCATAAACAGCCACAGAGACAAACATATCTTCATTTGCTTGTTAGTTTATTTGTATTCCACCTTTCTTCTAATCATCTCCTGTGGAAAACATATCCAAACAAATCCTCCTCCTCCTCCTATTTTCCTCACAACAACAACCCTGTGAGGAAGGTTGAGCTTCGCAAAGAGAGGGACTGGCCCAAAGTCACCCAGATGACTTCTGTGCCTAAGTCAGGACTAGAACTCAACATCTCTTATGGGTTGCCTAAAAGTCACCCATCCGACTTTCATGCTTAAGTCAGGTTCTATTCTATTCTATTCTATTCTATTCTATTCTATTCTATTCTATTCTATTCTATTCTATTCTATTCTGAGAAACCTATATGCAGGTCAAGAAGCAACAGTGAGAACTGGACACGGAACCACTGATTGGTTCAAAATTGGGAAAAGAGTCCGGCAAGGCTGTATACTGTCGCCCTGCCTATTTAACTTATATGCAGAGCACATCATTAGAAAGGCAGGGCAAGATGAATCAAAAGTTGGAATTAAGATTGCCGGAAGAAATATCAACAACCTAAGATACGCAGATGATACCACTCTAATGGCAGAAAGTGAAGAACTAAAGAGCCTCTTGTTGCAGGTGAAGAAGGAGAGTGCAAAACTTGGGTTGAAACTTAACATTAAGAAAACCAAGATCATGGCATCCGGCCCTCTCAATTCCTGGCAAATAGATGGGGAAGAAATGGAGGTAGTGACAGATTTTATTTTCCTGGGCTCCAAGATCACTGCAGATGGGGACTGTAGCCAAGAAATTAAAAGACGCTTGCTCCTGGGGAGGAAAGCCATGGCAAATCTAGACAGCATACTAAAAAGCAGAGACATCACCCTGTCAACAAAAGTGCGCATAGTCAAGGCTATGGTCTTCCCAGTTGCAATGTATGGCAGTGAAAGTTGGACCATAAGAAAGGCTGAGCGCCAAAGAATTGAGGCCTTTGAACTGTGGTGCTGGAGAAGACTCCTGCGAGTCCCTTGGACTGCAAGGCGATCAAACCGGTCAGTCCTAGAGGAGATCAATCCTGACTGCTCTTTAGAAGGCCAGATCCTGAAGCTAAAACTCAAGTACTTTGGCCACCTAATGAGAAGGAAGGACTCACTGGAGAAGAGCCTAATGCTGGGAAAGATCGAGGGCAATAGAAGAAGGGGACGACAGAGAATGAGGTGGCTGGATGGAGTGACTGAAGCAGTAGGCGTGAGCTTAAATGGACTCCAGCAGATGGTAGAGGACAGGAAGGCCTGGAGGAATGTTGTCCATAGGGTCGCGATGGGTCGGACACGACTTTGCAGCTAACAACAACAATTCTATTCTATTCTATTCTATTCTATTCTATTCTATTCTATTCTATTCTATTCTATTCTATTCTATTCTATTCTATTCTATTCTATTCTATTCTATTCTAATTTTCTATTCCATTCCATATATTCTATTCTATTCTATTCTATTCTATTCTATTCTATTCTATTCTATTCTATTCTATTCTATTCTATTCTATTCTATTCTATTCTATTCTATTCTATTCTAATTTTCTATTCCATTCAATATATTCTATTCTATTCTATTCTATTCTATTCTATTCTATTCTATTCTATTCTATTCTATTCTATTCTATTCTATTCTATTCTATTCTATTCTATTCTATTCTGTTGGTGTTGTGTAATTTATCAATATGGTGAATAGGCCTACGAAAAGACACCTCAATAGATCAGTAGATTATTTTCACTCCAGGTAGAAAGACTAATTTATTTATTTTTCCCCCTCTTTGCTGCAATTGCTTGATCTGATCTGCCTCCATCTACAGACATGAATGCAAGGCTTTTGTCTTCTCGCCTACAAGGATTTAATGGGAGATCTTGTCAAATACTTCGCCGAAGACAAGATACACTATCTCCACGCCATCCCTGCAGCCCACTAAAGAGGTCAGTCTATCAAACAAGGAGATACGGGCTAGTCCCTGCATGAGGATTCATGATGAAGCATCTGGCTAACACCGAGCAGTGCCTTCTTGTCTAAATTCTCCCAAACTGAATGATTAATAAGCTGTTGCCCGGTCTTCGCGTCAGGCTGATTGATTTGCACTTGCCAGGCTCTGCTTTCTTTCTTTTTTTTTCCACTTTCTCCCTTCCATTGTGTTGTGCCCTATCTTTACAAATTTCCCAAAGGTCACAGAAAGGCTCTCCAAAGGGAGAAATGGAAGCGTCTCGGAGCTTCTGAAATGAAATTGGTCTGGTTAGATTTGCTTAATGGCCACAGGGATGCCATTTACATTCATGTCATGGCAACAGTTGCAAAATTGAATCCTGACATCTGCCATGACTTACAACAGAAATCCTGGGTAGCGATGTGGCAATAGGTTGAGGTACACCTATAATGTAGGCATTGTAGGGTGGGGTCGCCTTCCATTGTCATCTTTAGAAAACTCTTCCGTGATCCAGAATAATGGTAAAACAATCTGAATGATGGTCACCTTCGAGTACTGGCCTCAGTTCAGCCCAACATTAATGTTGCTAAGATAGATATTTGTTAACTGAATCATGCCCGCAGTTTATGATCTTTCCTGACACGGTTGTTAAATGAATCTGGCTTCCCACGTTGACTTTGCTTGTCAGAAGATGGCTGGGAAAGTTGTAAAGGGATAGGATGGGATGGGATGGGATGGGATAGGATGGGATGGGATGGGATGGGATGGGAGAGAAGAGAAGAGAAGAGAAGAGAAGAGAAGAGAAGAGAAGAGAAGAGAAGAGAAGAGAAGAGAAAATATGGAATAGAATAGAATAGAATAGAATAGAATAGAATAGAATAGAATAGAATAGAATAGAATAGAGGAGAGGAGAGGAGAGGAGAGGAGAGGAGAGGAGAGGAGAGGAGAGAAGAGAAGAGAAGAGAAGAGAAGAGAAGAGAAGAGAAGAGAAGAGAAGAGAAGAGAAGAGAAACTATGGAATAGAATAGAATAGAATAGAATAGAATAGAATAGAATAGAATAGAATAGAATAGAATAGAATAGAATAGAATAGAATAGAATAGAATAGAGGAGAGGAGAGGAGAGGAGAGGAGAGGAGAGGAGAGGAGAGGAGAGGAGAGGAGAGGAGAGGAGAAGAAGAGAAGAGAAGAGAAGAGAAGAGAAGAGAAGAGAAGAGAAGAGAAGAGAAGAGAAGAGAAGAGAAGAGAAACTATGGAATAGAATAGAATAGAATGAGAAGAGAAGAGAAGAGAAGAGAAGAGAAGAGAAGAGAAGAGAAGAGAAGAGAAGAGAAAATATGGAATAGAATAGAATAGAATAGAATAGAATAGAATAGAGGAGAGGAGAGGA
This sequence comes from Vipera latastei, assembly GCA_024294585.1. Lineage (NCBI taxonomy): Eukaryota > Metazoa > Chordata > Lepidosauria > Squamata > Viperidae > Vipera > Vipera latastei. Next base: position 5,734,734 of record CM044355.1, read on the forward strand.
GAGGAGAGGAGAGGAGAGGAGGAGGAGAGGAGAGAAGAGAAGAGAAGAGAAGAGAAGAGAAGAGAAGAGAAGAGAAGAGAAGAGAAGAGAAGAGAAGAGAAGAGAAGAGAAGAGAAGAGAAACTATGGAATAGAATAGAATAGAATAGAATAGAATAGAATAGAATAGAATAGAATAGAATAGAATAGAATAGAATAGAATAGAATAGAATAGAATAGAATAGAATAGAATAGAACAGAGGAGAGGAGAGGAGAGGGAGAGGAGAGGAGAGGAGAGGAGAGGAGAAGAGAAGAGAAGAGGAAAGAGAAGAGAAGAGAAGAGAAGAGAGAGAAGAGAAGAGAAGAGAAGAGAAGAGAAGAGAAGAGAAGAGAAGAGAAGAGAAGAGAAGAGAAGAGAAACTATGGAATAGAATAGAAGAGAATGAGAAGAGAAGAGAGAGAAGAGAAGAGAAAGAGAAGAGAAGAGAAGAGAAGAGAAGAGAAGAGAAGAGAAGAGAAGAGAAGAGAGAGAAGAGAAGAGAAGAGAAGAGAAGAGAAGAGAAGAGAGCTGGAAATAATATGTTCCTCTTTGCTGCCACATAGAAGCATCTGAATTTGGGGGACTCAGATTTTATGAACTTAAAACAGGAAAACAGCTTCCTTCTTTCCTATGTCTATCAGTGGATGTTCTGAACTCTTTCTCTAAAATGCCCAAGGTTCATCCTTGTGATCTCAGTGAAAAATGGAACTCATTCATTTGGTGGTTTCCTTGAAATGGCACCTTGGTGTTTAATCATTCCTTTTCTGGGTTTGCTAACACCGTTTGGGAGAAATCAGAGCAGGATGATCCATCCGTTCAGAGCTAACAAATCAATAAAGTAATGTTTACATCACTTCTCTGTTCTCTTTATTGCTAGAGGAACAGCTAGTTAGGGGAATGGAAAGAGTCTTGGCAAAGATGTTATTTTTTTCGGTACAATTAGCCACCATCACATCCATCTAGCATAATGACTGGAATTACAGAAGAAAACACATACTCTGAAGCATGCTAATGAGGAATGAGAGATGCCTAGCTTTCTTAGCCAGCAGCTGGGAAGAACAAGGCTAGATGAAGAAACAAAAAAGCTGAGATTTAGAATAAATGGAATGGAATGGAACGGAATGGAACGGAACGGAACGGAACGGAACAGAACAGAACAGAACAGAACAGAACAGAACAGAAAAGAAAAGAAAAGAAAAGAAAAGAAAAGAAAAGAAAAGAAAAGAAAAGAAAAGAAAAGAAAATAGAATGGAACAGAATGGAACGGAACAGAACAGAACAGAACAGACAAAAACAGAACAGAACAGAACAGAACAGAACAGAACAGAACAGAACAGAACAGAACAGAACAGAACAGAATAGAATAGAATAGAATAGAATAGAATAGAATAGAATAGAATAGAATAGAAGTTGGAAGGGATCTTGGAGGTCTTCTAGTCCAGCCCCCTGCTCAAGCAGGAGAACCTATACCATTTCAGACAAGTGACTGTCCAATCTCTTCTTAAAAGCCTCCAGTGACGGAGCACCCAGAACTTCTGGTGGCAAGTTGTTCCACTGATTAATTGTTCCCTCTGTTAGGAAGTTTCTCCTTAATTCCAGGTTGCTCCTCTTCTTGATTAGTTTCCACTCATTCCTTCTTCTCCTGCCCTCAGATGGTTTGGAAAATAAGTTGAGCCCCCTGTTCTTTGTGTCAGCCCCTCAAATACAGGGAGACCTTGACTTACAACCGCAATTGAGCTGAAAGTTCTTTTTTGGGGCAGCCCCTGAGATATTGGAAGGCTGCTATCATGTCACCCTTCATCTTTCTCTTCATTAAACTGGACATACCCAATTCCAGCCGCCGTTCCTTATATGTTTTAGTCTCCAGTCCCCTGATCATCTTTCTTGCTCTTCTCTGCACTCTTTCTAGAGTCTCAACATCTTTTTTACATCGTGGTGACCAAAAGAATATATATAGCTCAGGGCTGAACTCTGAGGTCCTTGGTGCTTTGTGAGCTTGGCCGTGTACTGATGATGTTACCTAGTTGGGTAATGAAATGTCTCCCATAAAGTAGCCAAGGTTGGAGAGCAACAAAGGCCCACAATTCAGATTCTCATCTGCATTATTTAACATCCAAACTGTTAGGCTAGATTTCACTCATTTTGTTGTTCTACCTGTAAGATTAACCCGGAAGCTAGTCTGTAGCACAGGGACAACTTAATCTTTTGAAACGATTGACAGGCACCAGTGTGTATATCAAGCATTGTTTGCTATCCCACTTAGTGTGTTTCCTCTGATTTACTGTTGGCCGACTGACCACAGTGCCTGGGTAGAGAGAAGACAAATTGACACAAGTTTAATTAAAATTCAAGACCTTCAATTCCATTGAGGGTGCAACTAACTTGTTCTTACATGACAAGGATCCCAACAGATGTTCCTCACCCTTTTTCTGAAGGAATTCTGTCTACAAAACAAAACCCAAACCCAACAGCCCACCGACCCACCCACCCATGCAATGCACAAACACAAATTCTTGTTTGGAAGAATCCCCTAAATAAAAGGTTCATCTACATTGAAATTTCTTTCTACTGTCATTCTTAAGTACCTCTGGGCTTCTCTGAAAGACAAGCCATCAAGGGGGAACGAAAACAGTTGTCTTCACTACCTCAGAAAACCATTAGTGACAACATAAGGAGGAGGGAGAAACGGTGGGATTACACAGTAAAGCTAATTAAAATACAGAGCTTAAGCATTCCACGGTCATACAACGTTTGCTTCCTTGTGGATGACATTTTTTTTTTATTATTATTATTATTATTATTATTATTATTATTATTATTATTATTATTATTATTATTATTATTATTATTATTATTATTATTATTATTTATGAGTTTTGTAGCAAGCTTGAGCAGCCCGGCAGATGGTTCATTTGGGACTCATTCCAAAATAAAATAAAATTTTAAAATCTATGCAGGTGTAAGACCCGGCAAATCGTTGGATGGCTCAAAAATCAGCCAAAGCTTTAGACATCCTAGAAGGAAAGCAGATCATTTCCATCTTCCTGCTGAAAATGCTAAATGGATGCATCCATGAAACCATAAAACATAGAAAAAGAGAGTTGGGAGGCGCCCTGGAGATCTTCTGGGCAAGGGTTCTTCAGACTTGGCCCTTTTATGACTTGTGGACTTCAACTCCAGAATTCCTCAGCCAGCGTGCCTGGCTGAGGAATTCTGGGAGCTGAAGTCCACAAGTCATAAAAGAGCCGAGTTTGAAGAGCCCTGTTCTAGTCCAACCCCTTGCTCAAGCAGGAGACCTTATACCACCTCAGATGAATGATTGTCCAGTCTCTTTCCAGAAAGTGAAGAAGAACTAAAGAGCCTCGTGTTGCGGGTGAAGAAGGAGAGTGCAAAAGTGGGCTTGAAACTTAACATTAAGAAAACCAAGATCATGGCATCCGGCCATCTCAACTTCCGGCAAATAGATGGGGAAGAAATGGAGGTAGTGACCGATTTTATTTTCCTGGGCTCCAAGATCACCGCAGATGGGGACTGCAGCCAAGAAATTAAAAGACGCTTGCTCCTTGAGAGGAAAGCATGGCAAATCTAGACAGCACACTAAAAAGCAGAGACGTCACCCTTCCAACAAAAGTGCGTATAGTCAAGGCTATGGTCTTCCCAGTTGCAATGTATGGCTGTGAAAGTTGGATGATAAGAAAGGCTGAGCGCCAAAGAATGGAGGCCTTTGAACTATGGTCAGTAGAAGACTCCTGTGAGTCTCTTGGGCTGCAAGGCGATCAAACTGGTCAGTCCTAGAGGAGATCAACCTGACTGCTCTTTAGAAGGCCAGATCCTGAAGTTGAAACTCAAATACTTTGGCCACCTAATGAGAAGGAAGGACTCACTGGAGAAGAGCCTAGTGCTGGGAAAGATTGAGGGAAAGAGAAGAAGGGGACAACAGAGAATGAGGTGGCTGGATGGAGTCACTGAAGCAGTAGGCGTGAGCCTCAATGGACTCCAGCAGATGGTAGAGGACAGGAAGGCCTGGAGGAATGTTGTCCATAGGGTCACGATGGGTTGGACATGACTACACAGCTAACAACAACAACAGTCTCTTTTTGAATCCCTCCAGTGATGGAGCACCACAACTTCTGAAGGCACGCTATTCCACGGCTTGATTGCTCTCACCATTAGGCCGTTTCTCCTTAGTTCTAGGTTGCTTCTCTCCTTGGTTAGTTTCCATCCATTGTTTCTCATCATGCCCTTTGGTGCTTTGGAAAATAGTTTGACCCCCTTGTCTTTGTAGGAACCCCTCAACTATTGGAACACCTCTATCATGTCTCCCCTAGTCCTTCTTTTCATTCATCTAGACATACCCAATGCCTGTAACTGTTCTCCGTAGGTTTTAGCCTCCAGACCCCCCCCCAATCACTTTTGTTGTTCTTCTCTTTGCTGTTTCCAGTGGAAGTCTAGCTAGATTCCAGGGACTTGGGTTTTGTTTTGTTTTTACTTTTTTTTTACCAAATCTGTTTAATCAAACTGGCAGTTATTACATTCATTGTGCCAATCCACAAATGGATATTGAATTTCGCTTCCTGAACAAAGCCACTTACTGTGTTCCACTCTTTCTTCCCCCCTCCATCCCTACTTCCTTCTCTGTTTTTCTTCCAAAGATTCAGTTTTCATTGTCAATGTTTTAATGAGAACACGTGCCTATTATTAGATGCTTACACTGTAATACTAAAGACAGGGCAGGGAGAAATTGGATTGCCTATAGAATCCATTCCTTGTTGATTTCTCTCCCATATCTCCCTCTGTCTTCTTGTCAGTCAAATGTTCAGTAATTACAATGAACGCTAGTGTGAAGGAGCAGTGAAGTTCTGTGTGAATAGAAAGAGAGGCCTCTTACAATACGAAAGTAATTAAAATAAATGAATAAATATATGGCTCCACATCCTTGGAAAAACCATCTGAGCAAACCCCAAAGCAGCAGAAGCCCATCATAATTGCAGCAACAACTGTTTTCCTTTCTGTGGACTTTTACTTCTTATGTTAGACTGGTTCTGGAAGATAGTAGGAGAAGCTGTGTCTCTCTTCCATCCTGTCCAGTGGACTTAACCATTCTACTGCTTAATTGTCCTCACTGTTAGGAAGTTTATCCTTAGTTCTAGGTTGCTTCTCTCCTTGATTAGTTTCCATCCGTTGCTTCTTGGTTTGCCTTTAAGTGTTTTGGAGAAGAGGTTGACTCCTTTTCTGAAAGCCTCCAGTAATGGAGCACCTACAGTTTTGAAGGCAGGTTATCCCAGTGATAGATTGAACAACAATGTGTTGCAAAAAAACCCCTAATGCATCACACCGAGAAATACCTAAAAGCCATTAGAATAGAATAGAATAGAATAGAATAGAATAGAATAGAATAGAATAGAGTAGAGTAGAGTAGAGTAGAGTAGAGTAGAGTAGAGTAGAGTAGAATAGAATAGAATAGAATAGAATAGAATAGAATAGAATAGAATAGAATAGAATAGAATAGAATAGAATAGAATAGAATAGAATAGAATAGAATAGAATAGAATACTCCATGGTATGGTCCATTGGAGACTTTCTAGTTTGCACTTTGGAAAAAGTGCAGAGAAGAACAACTATGATGTTTAATAGCCTGGAGACGAAAACATATGAAGAAGGATTGCAGGAATTGGGTATGGCTAGTCTAGGGAATAGAAGGACTAGGGGTGACATGATAGCAGTCTTCCAATATCTCAGGGGCTGCCCCAAAGAAGAGGGAGTCAAGCTATTCTCCAAAGCACCTGAAGGCAGGACAAGAAGCAATGGATGTAAACTGAACAAAGAGAGAAGCAACTTAGAACTAAGGAGAAGCTTTCTGACAGAACAATCAACCAGTGGAACAACTTGCCTTCAGAAGCTGTGGGTGCTTCATCACTGGAGCACCCAAAGGTGCTTTGGGACAACCGTAGATATTCATCAGTGGAAGTTTTTAAGAAAAGACTGGATAGCCACTTGTCTGAAATGGTATGGGGTCTCCTGCTAGAGCAGAGGGTTGGACTAGAAGACCTCCCAGGTCCCTTTCAGCTGCATTCTGATTGATATTGAAGGATACAGATATAACAAACAGGTCAGGTTTTGATTGCATTGCTGACTTTTTTTATTTTTAACCATATCCTGTGAAACCTCCTGACATATCACTGCTCTGCCTTTAGTATACATTTTACCCCCCAATCACACACACAGATACACACACACACACACACACACACACACACACACACACACACACACACACACACGTATTTCTGATAGTTATTTGAGGCCTGGAGCTCTTCCAATCTTAGCCAATGTGTGGCCCAGCTCGGTGCAGAGGGATGAGGAGACATATGGATGAAGAGAGAAAAGCTTCAGAGCTTAAAATTTTCAATTACCCAGGTGACTTGGATTGGTTCCATGAAAATATAGTCTGGGAAGGGAAGCGATTGGCGATGTCTTGTTTAATATTCATTCCTGGAAATATAAGCACCACATAATAATTTCGAGAATGGTACAAATGTTCTTCTGTCTTGTATACGAGATGCTCCTGAGTGCATAATGACAGAAGCTTTTGTCATTTCCACTTGAGTCCAGCTAGGAATTAATGCCTCTGGAAAAGAAAAAAAAAAGACTGTTATAATGCAACATGATGTGGAGCAATCTCTCGGCAAATTGTGACGAAGATGACAGTACATCACGGCGGCGAAGAAGCAAAGCTGGAAGTGCCATGCAAAACGATTGCTAATACACCTTCGCCTTCCTTCTTCATTAAAGCCAGGGAAATGAGACTCGGTGGGGTGGCTGCTTGGCCCTGCCTTTGTTGAACACACTTCAGGACGGTCCCCGGGGCCGATTCAGAAAGCTGCTCATCAATCTGAAGGGGAAGGAGATAAGAGGGCTGCGTTGGCTAGTTGTCTCGTGATGTTACTATGTGGCATATTAAACATATTTTTGCCCGTGTGATGTTCTAGAAGGCCTCCCTCCCTCCCTTTCATTTTCCTTCCTTTTTCTTTCCTTCCTTCTCTTTCATTTTCCTTTCTTCTTTCCATTTCCTCCCTTCATGCATCCATTCCTCCCTCTTTCCTACCCTTCCTTCCTTCCCTTTTCCTTTCCTTCCTTCCTTCCTTCCTTCCTTCCTTCCTTCCTTCCTTCCTTCCTTTTTCCTTTCCTTCCTTCCTTCCTTTTTCCTTTCCTTCCTTCCTTCCTTCCCTTTTCCTTTTCCTTCCTTCCTTCCTTCCTTCCTTCCTTCCTTCCTTCCTTCCTTCCTTCCTTCCTTCCTCCCTCCCTCCCTCCCTCCCTCCCTCCCTTCCTTCCTTCCTTCCTTCCTTCCTTCCTTCCTTCCTTCCTTCCAAAGTCATTTTTGAAACTAACTGGCCAACTTGTTAATCAGGCACCTTTCCATGCCAGATGATTATGAAGATAAGATGAAGGAAGAGGAGGAGGAGGAGGAGGAAAAGAAGAAGGAGGAGGAGGAGGAGGAGGAGGAGGAGGAGGAGGAGGAGGAAGAGGAGGAGGAGGAGGAGGAAGAGGAGAGGAGAAATGTAATATAGCCATAAAATGCCATGATTACTCTCTTTTGCTATGGAAGATGATACAGATGATACACCAGTGATACAGAAGGGAGGAGGAGGATTTAAAGTATTTAATGTCATCTATTGATTTATATAATAATTTAATGCAATACTGTTGATCTGATATTTAAATTAATAATGCGGTAATACTCTGTAAAGAGAGGTGGGCTATTGGGTTAAAGTGTATTTAAAATGTACCTGCTATAGGAACAGTTCTGAATGGACCCCGTATTGGACCTGTATTGGAAACAAGCTGGAAACAAACCCCACACTGGAAAGAAGCTGGTCTCCAATGCAATGACCAAGATAATGATGCTGCACGGCTACATCTTCTCCCGTCAAGCAACCCAGTTTGGGCCACTGGAAGCTTCTGCGTTGTCCTGAAGTGTAGCCCCATGGACAGTCCATTACAGTTGTCTACGCAAAAAATGACCAGGGCAAGAATCCCTGTTTCCAGCATTAAGATCTTGTTTCCACTGATTCTGACCCCATTCAAGTGTAGCTTCAAGGCATAAAATCTGCTAACATTAGAGGAACATCAAGGGATTGCAATGGTTTGCAAACAGAGGCAATCAATGCAGGAGAGGGATCAGCAGACAGAAGTCCAGATTTACTACAGGTGGAGTTTTCTGTTGGCTCACGGATGGCTGGAGAACACTTTAACTCAGCCTTGAGGAAAGACAGGTAGCTGAGTGTATCTCTTCATTATTTCAGGCCTTTGTTCCAGAATTAATAGCAGGAGAAGGAAATGATCCCCTTGTGTTCAGCATTCTGTTTCTTGCTTTAAAAAGTCCTTTTTCACCAGTCCCATTCTTTGGCAGACCGACCTACTCCAGAGGGGTGCTTGATTATTCCCAGGATTTAGTATTATGACTCCAAAAGTTCCATTAGTAAGGCAGGGAAATCTGTCTTTTGATTCTCTGAAAGTTTTTTTTCCCCTGATAAACCTGCTGCTGTGTTTGGAACGTGTCATTCTCAGGTCATTGCTGAATTGTGTTCCAGTATTCCACTATCTGGAGGGACGCGGTGGCTCAGTGGGTTGGGACGCTGAGCTTGTCGATCAGAAGGTCGGCAGTTTGGCAGGTCAAATCCCGAGTGCCGTGTAGCAGAGTGAGCACCTGTTACTTGTCCCAGCTTCTGCCAACCTAGCAGTTCGAAAGCACGTAAAAATGCAAGTAGAAAAATAGGGACCACTGCGGTGGGAAGGTAACAGCGTTCCGTGCACCTTTGGCGTCTAGTCATGCCGGCCACCCCCTTCATGGATTACTGCCTTGTCGTGGCGAAGGGGCTTGCGTAATTCAATGAAGCTATGAGCTATGCCGTGCAGGGTCACCCAAGACGGACAGGTCATAGCTGAGAGTTCTGACAAAACGTGATCCACTGGAGAAGGAAATGGCAACCCACTCCAGTATCTTTGCCATGAAAACCCTATGGACAGTACCAAAAGGCAAAACGATATGACGCTGGAAGATGAGCCCCTCAGGTCGGAAGGCATCCAATATGCTACCGGGGAAGAGCAGAGGGCTAGTACTAGTAGCGCCAGAAAGAATGAAGCGACTGGGCCAAAGCCGAAAGGACGCTCAGCTGTGGATGTGTCTGGTGGTGAAAGGAAAGTCCGATGCTATAAAGATTTTTTCTCCATAGGAACCTGGAATGTAAGATCCATGAATCAAGGAAAGCTGGACGTGGTCAAACAAGAGATGACAAGACTGAACATCGACATCTTAGGTATCAGCGAACTAAAATGGACAGGAATGGGTGAATTTAATTCAGATGACCATCAGGTATACTACTGCGGGCAAGAATCCCTCAGAAGAAATGGAGTAGCCTTCATAGTCAATAAAAGAGTAGGAAAATCAATACTGGGATACAATCCTCAAAATGACAGAATGATCTCAGTTCGAATCCAAGGGAAACCATTCAATATCACAGTAGTCCAAGTCTATGCCCCAACCACCAGTGCTGAAGAGGATGAAATTGACCGGTTCTATGAAGCCCTACAGCACCTTATAGAAGTAACACCAAAAAATGATGTCCTTATCATCATGGGGGATTGGAATGCTAAAGTAGGAAGCCAAAAGATAACTGGAATAACAGGCAAGTTTGGCCTTGGAGTACAAAATGAAGCAGGGCACAGGCTGATAGAATTTTGTCAAGAGAATATGATGGTCATAGCAAACACTCTTTTCCAACAACCCAAGAGACGGCTCTACACATGGATATCACCAGACGGTCAACACAGAAATCAGATTGACTATATGCTCTGCAGCCAAAGATGGAGAAGCTCTATACAGTCGGTAAAAACAAGACCAGGAGCTGACTGTGGCTCAGACCATGAGCTTCTCCTTGCAAAGTTTAGGCTTAAACTGAAGAAAGTAGGGAAAAGCACTAGGCCACTCAGGTATGAATTAAATCATATCCCTGTTGAATATACAGTAGAGGTGACAAATAGATTTAAGGAATTAGATCTGATAGACAGAGTGCCTGAAGAACTATGGACAGAGGTTCGCGACATTGTACAACAGGTAGCAACCAAAACCATCCCAAAGAAAAAGAAATGCAAGAAAGCAAAATGGCTGTCTGAGGAAGCTTTGCAAATATCTGAGGAAAGGAGGAAAGCGAAAGGCAAGGGAGAAAAACATAGATATGCCCAATTGAATGCAGAATTCCAGAGAATAGCTAGAAGAGATAAGAATGCCTTCTTAAATGAACAGTGCAAAGAAATAGAAGAAAACAATAGAATAGGGAGGACCAGAGATCTTTTCAAGAAAATTGGAGAGATGAAGGGAACTTTCCATGCAAAAATGGGCATGATAAAGGACCAAAATGGCAGGGACCTAACAGAGGCAGAAGAGATTAAGAAGAGGTGGCAAAATTACACAGAAGAACTATACAAGAATGAGCTTAACGTCCCAGATAATCACAATGAGGTGGTCACTGACCTCGAGCCAGACATCCTAGAATGTGAAGTGAAGTGGGCCTTAGAAAAGCTGAGCAACAACAAAGCTAGTGGAGGTGACAGTATTCCAGCTGAGCTATTCAAAATCTTAAAAGACGATGCAGTAAAAGTGCTACACTCAATCTGCCAGCAAATTTGGAAAACTCAACAGTGGCCACAGGATTGGAAAAGATCGGTTTACATTCCAATTCCAAAGAAAGGCAGTGCCAAAGAATGTTCAAACTATCGCACCATTGCACTCATTTCTCATGCTAGTAAAGTCATGCTTAAAATCCTACAAGCTAGACTTCAGCAGTATGTCGATCGAGAACTACCAGAAGTACAGGCAGGATTTCGAAGAGGCAGAGGAACTAGAGATCAAATTGCTAACATACGCTGGATCATGGAGAAAGCTAGGGAGTTCCAGAAAAACATCTACTTCTGCTTCATTGACTATGCTAAAGCCTTTGATTGTGTGGATCATAACAAACTGTGGCAAGTTCTTAAAGAGATGGGAGTACCAGACCATCTTATTTGTCTCTTGAGAAACCTATATGCGGGTCAAGAAGCAACAGTGAGAACTGGACACGGAACCACTGATTGGTTCAAAATTGGGAAAGGAGTCCGGCAAGGCTGTATACTGTCGCCCTGCCTATTTAACTTATATGCAGAGCACATCATGAGAAAGGCAGGGCTAGATGAATCAAAAGTTGGAATTAAGATTGCTGGAAGAAATATCAACAACCTAAGATACGCAGATGATACCACTCTAATGGCAGAAAGTGAAGAAGAACTAAAGAGCCTCTTGTTGCGGGTGAAGAAGGAGAGTGCAAAAGTTGGGTTGAAACTTAACATTAAGAAAACCAAGATCATGGCATCTGGCCCTCTCAATTCCTGGCAAATAGATGGGGAAGAAATGGAGGTAGTGACAGATTTTGTTTTCCTGGGCTCCAAGATCACTGCAGATGGGGACTGTAGCCAAGAAATTAAAAGACGCTTGCTCCTTGGGAGGAAAGCCATGGCAAATCTAGACAGCACACTAAAAAGCAGAGACATCACCCTGTCAACAAAAGTGCGTATAGTCAAGGCTATGGTCTTCCCAGTTGCAATGTATGGCAGTGAAAGTTGGACCATAAGAAAGGCTGAGCGCCAAAGAATTGAGGCCTTTGAACTATGGTGCTGGAGAAGACTCCTGCGAGTCCCTTGGACTGCAAGGCGATCAAACCGGTCAGTCCTAGAGGAGATCAATCCTGACTGCTCTTTAGAAGGCCAGATCCTGAAGCTAAAACTCAAATACTTTGGCCACCTAATGAAAAGGAAGGACTCACTGGAGAAGAGCCTAATGCTGGGAAAGATCGAGGGCAATAGAAGAAGGGGACAACAGAGAATGAGGTGGCTGGATGGAGTGACTGAAGCAGTAGGTGTGAGCTTAAATGGACTCCAGAAGATGGTAGAGGACAGGAAGGCCTGGAGGAATGTTGTCCATAGGGTCGCGATGAGTCGGACACAACTTCGCAGCTAACAACAACAACATGCCAGCCACATGACCACGGAGACGTCCTCAGACAAGCGCTGGCTCTTCGGCTTTGAAACGGAGATGAGCACCGGCCCCTAGAGTTGGAAACGACTAGCACGCATGTGCGGGGGAACATTTACCTTTACCTTTATTCCACTATCTGAGGGGCTGCCACAAGGCAGAGGGGGCCAGGTTGTTCACTAAAGAACCGGAGGGAAGGACGAGAAACAATGGTTGGAAACTAATCAAAGAGAGAAGCAACCTGGAACTAAAGAGAAACTTCCTGACAGTGAAGACAACCAACCAGTGGAACAGCTTGCCACCAGAAGTTGTGGGCGTTCCATTCCTGGAGGTTTTTAAGAAGAGACTAGACATTCATCTGTATGTGCTGGTATAGGTTCTCCTGCTTGAGCAGGGGGCTTGACTAGAAGACCTCCAAGGTCCCTTCCAGATTCTATTCTATTCTATTCTATTCTATTCTGTTCCGTTCCGTTCCGTTCCGTTCCATTCCATTCCATTCCATTCCATTCCATTCCATTCCATTCCATTCCATTCCATTCCATTCTATTCTATTCTATTCTATTCTATTCTATTCTATTCTATTCTATTCTATTCTATTCTATTCTATTCCCTATGCACAGTCACCCATGCACTTGTGACCTCCCGGTTGGACTACTGCAACGCTCTCTATATGGGGCTGCCCTCGAGGACCACTCGGAGGCTTCAGCTGGTGCAGAATGCTGCTGCGCGAGTTGTGATGGGGGTTTCCCGATACTTCCATGTAACACCTCTACTCCGTGAGCTACATTGGCTTCCAGTTGCCCTCCGGGTGAGATTCAAGGTGCTGGTGATGACCTATAAAGCCCTAAATGGCTTGGGTCCGGGATATCTGAGAGAACACCTGCTGCCGGCATCAAGCTCCCTTCGTCCTGTGCGCTCCCACAGGGAGGGCCTTCTCAGGATGCCGCCTGTAAAAGACTGCCAGCGGATAACACCCAGGGGGAGGGCCTTCTCTGTGGGTGCACCTGCCCTTTGGAACCAGCTGCCCGTGGAGCTTAGGACTGCCCCCCGACCTTCAGTCATTCCGCCGGGACCTGAAGACCTGGCTCTTTGAGCTTTCCGGCCTAGCCTGAGAGTTTTTTTTTCCCGTCAGGGATCACATTTAATTATTTTAACTGTTTTTAACTCTTTTTTTTTTATTAAAGAGTTTTACAAAAACAAAATTTTACAATATATCCCCAAATCCCTCCCACCCCAAACCCACCCACTTCCCCCCCCACTTCCCAGAGCTAAATACAGGATTATAGTTACAATAATCATATTCTAAATAAAAATTATGCATAATATACAATTAACCAAATTCATAATGTGCTTTAACTCCCCTTTAATATAACTACAAACAAAGTACCAATAACAATATCCCACTAAAATCTACTCATAAGCTAAATGGAACTTTTTAGTCCCATACTTGTTCTGAATATAATTTATCCATCTCCTCCAAACTGAAATATATCTTTCCTGTGAATGATCTTTCAAATAAGCAGAAATCTTAGACATTTCTGCAAGATTCGAAACTTTAAACACCCATTCTTCTATAGTGGGCAAACTATCCTTCTTCCAATATTGTCGCACCAGTAACCGTGCTGCTGTTATCATGTTCAACATCAAGTTAGTTTCTTTAACATCACAATCTACAACAATACCCAATAAAAACAATTGCGGAGAAAACTTTATCTTTCTCTTAAAAATCTGTTTTTAACTCTTGTATTGTATTGATGTTTTTAAATACTTTGTAAACCGCCCTGAGTCCTACGGGAAAAGGGCGGTATATAAATTCAATAAACTTAAACTTAAACTTATTCTATTCTATTCCATTCCATATATTCTATTCTATTCTATTCTATTCTGTTCTGTTCTGTTCTGTTCTGTTCTGTTCTGTTCTATTCTATTCTATTCTATTCTATTCTATTCTATTCTATTCTATTCTATTCTATTCTATTCTATTCTATTCTATTCTATTCTATTCCATTCCATTCCATTCTATTCTATTCTATTCTATTCCATTCCATTCCATTCCATTCCATTCCATTCCATATACTATTCTATTCTATTCTATTCTATTCTATTCTATTCTATTCTATTCTATTCTATTCTATTCTATTCTATTCTATTCTATTCTATTCTATTCTATTCTATTCCATTCCATTCCATTCTATTCTATTCTCTGGGGTCCTTCTCTTTTCGCCTTCCATCCTTCCCACCATCAGGGTCTTTTCCAAGGAGTCCTCTCTTCTCATTCAGCGGCCAAAGATTTGAGCTTCAGCTTCAATTATCTGTCCTTCCAAAGAACAATTGGGGTCGATTTTCTTTATGATTCTTCTTCTTCTTTCCCATCTAGATCAAACTTTGAACTGCCAGAATGAAGCCACCTTCTTGACTTTGTCATTGGTCAAAAATAAATCATGATCAGTAGCTGAGATATTAGCAATAGCTGAGATACCAGCAGATGGGCCATGCTCTGCATCTCTCTACATTCATACAGTGTTATCTGCCAAGAGCCTCTGTCTGAACATAATGGTCTTACATTTAGGCTCTCCAACTCTCAACCTCTTCAGGATCCTCCAAGTAGTATAAAGGAGGTCCGATCCTTCAGCCACATCCTCCTTTAATATTGTTCCTTGCTGAATGGTCTCTTCCCTCCATCTTTTAATTCGTCTTTGTCCTTGTGTCCCCTCAAGAATGTTAGGGCTTATATTTAGGGAAATAGGGTACTAAATTCATCCATCTGGATGACGTTCTTAACTGGGGCTTATTTTTTGGGGGGAGGGGCTTATATTACGAGCAATCCTGAAAAATCATGCTAGGACTTATTTTCCCGCTGAGTCTAATTTCCTGGAAAACATGGTACTTTGCAAGTGAGTTTTCCTTCTTTCTCTCTACTTACCTACCTCATTATTTGACAGGTAATCTAGTGGTTTATGCTTGGAATCAAGTTCTAAAGGTCTGGAAGATTGGCCCCCTCTCCCCCTCGATTTTAATTTAAAGCCCTTCTGATAAATTGAGCCAGTCATATATTCTTTCTAGTTCTTGTGGAGGTTGACTCCACCCCTTGCCAGGAGCCCTTCATGTAGGTAATATAAACCATGGTCTAGTACAAGGGTAGGCAACCTTGGCTCTTTTATGACTCATGGACTTCAACTCCCAGAATTCCTGAGCCAGCCACGCTGAGCGGAAAGGGAGAGGTTTCCAAGCTGAGCCAGGCTGGTTCAGGAATTCTGGGAGTTGAAGTCCATGAGTCATGAAGGGGCCATAGTTCCCCCATGCTGGCTCAAGAATTCTGGGAGTTGAAGTCCACGAGTCATAAAAGAGCCAAGGTTGCCTGCCCCTGGCCTAGGCCTAGCCGCTTTATGACTCGTGGATTTCAACTCCCAGAATTCCTGAGCCAGCCATGCTGAGGGGAAAGGGAGAGGTTTCCAAGCTGAGCCAAGCTGGCTCAGGAATTCTGGGAGTTGAAGTCCATGAGTCATAAAAGAGCCAAGGTTGCCTACCCCTGGTCTAGGAAGCTGAAGTTCTGCTGAGGACACCAGATTTTAAGCCAGTGGTTCATTTCTAAAATCCTTTGCTCCCTTGTTAGATGTTGGCCTTTTTCATAATAAAGATTGAGAGGGGGAAAAGGGGCTAATCTTCATGACGTATAAAGAGAAATTCAAGAGAAATTCTCAAGCTGCCTGGGAAAATGGTAGAAAAAACAAATGGTTTTGTAGGAGGAAAATATCTTTTTTCCCCCCATTAATATCATTAAGGAGAACAACTTCTAACACCTTCTTTGACTCTATTTTGCCTACTCAAAGGTGCCCGCATCTTGTTTTCTTCAAAGAAGACTTGTCTAATTTATACCAGATACCAGTAGTAATGATACTAACTAGAGAGAAGCAAAACTTGTGCAAAATTGCCCTCTGTCAATTGTGCCACTTAACTATACAAGCTTGTAACATTTACATATGTTAACAAGAAAGTACACCAGGTTGAAAAATTAAAAGCATTTAATTGAAGCTGTGGGGAACAGGGGAGGCAAACTTTAAATTGTCCAGTGCTGGAATCTACCTGCTACCTTTAATTAATGGATTTATCTCTCTCTGGCATACATCGTAAGCCAGTATAACCTCATTTTATGTTCTCATTAAAACATCCAGCTGCTGATGTTGCAACTCTGCTGTGATCTTTTCTAGGTGAGCTTAGAAAAGGTTAAATATCTTGAGGTCAAGAATCCAACACACCAAACTGCATGTTTATACTTCCCATTCACTTAGTGAGGAGGATAGTCCTGAATTTAAAAGATAGTTCATTGATGTCTTTCTAGGTTCACGGCCTATGTTTTATAAATAACTCCAGTTATTATTGACATGAATAGAAATGAGGAAGAGGTGCTGGAGAGGTTTTATAGGACATTGGGTGGAGAAATGATGAAATGCTTGCAATTTTATTTTATTTTTTAAAAAAATCCTAAATCGCCCAGTAACAAAGGTTTTCTGGACAGATAGAAACAATTGATGTATACCTCCTAGCATGATTAAATGAAGAAGAAGAAGAAGAAGAAGAAGAAGAAGAAGAAGAAGAAGAAGAAGAAGAAGAAGAAGAAGAAGAAGAAGAAGAAGAAGAAGAAGAAGAAGAAGATAGTATGAGACAATGATGAAGACATTTGACCAGTATGATAGAAACCAACTTCTTATGACGATGTTGATGATAAAGGTTAATATGGGACAATGGTAAAAGCTTTTGATCAGTATGATAGAAACCAACTTCTAATGATCAAAATGATAATGAAAGTTAGTATGAGACAATGGTGAAGACTTTTGACCAATATGATAGAAACCAACTTCTAGCCCACCCTTAGCCACAGAAGCTTACTGGCTGCAGAAGAAGAGGCAGAACCTGGGGGTGGAGTTAAAAGAGAAATGAGCCTAGAATCCCTACATAGCCATAAGAGAAGTCCAGCCTCCCTTGAATTCTGTTGACTCTGATTTAACTCCAAGCAGGTGCTAACTCTTCATTGAGAAGATTCCTGTGAATAGGCTTTTCAGCAACAAATCAGGTTTTTTGGACCTTCTGATATGGACCTGGTCTTTTGCCCTTGATGTTGGTCAACTTTGGGCCAGCCACTCTCCCACTACCAACAGGAATGCTAAACTATGCTATATAATCTGTTGCCTGTTGGATTAATTTTCTTTATTCTTTTTTTTTTATTAAAAAGTTTTACAATACATTTTATCTTTAACAAACCAAAAAAAGAAAAAAAACCCCTCCCAACCCCCTCCCCTCCCACCCTCTTCCCCCTCCCCAACCCTCCCCAACCCCTCCCTCCCTTTCCCCTCCCCCCCCCCGCTTCCCAGAGCAAAATACAGGGTATAAAAATACAAACAATCATGATCTAACTTACGCAAACAATCCTAAACTATTTAAACTACCGAACTTTAACTCATATAAGAAAACTCCAAATATATATATATATATATATATATATATATATATATATATATATATATATATATATATATATAAAACTTACACAAACAATCCTAAACTATTCAAACTATCAAACTTTAACTCATATAGGTAAATTCCAAACATACATATATATATCATATCAATGATTATTCAAATACAAAATAATACCTTCCAGTCTGATACCCAATAAAAACAATCCCAAATAAACCAATTTATATCAATTGTCTAAAACTATTCCTCATTCCAACTAAGCTTTAAATTCACATTATCCTAATGTGTTATACAACTTAAAATACCATAAATTACTTTCCAAACTTAAAATTTTTTTATATAATCACATCATTCTTATATTCTTATATTCTATTACCTATTCCAATATTACCCATAGAAATATTACAAGTTAGCTTCAATCACAAAGAAAACAATTTATATCAATTTTATAAAACTATTCTTCTATCCAACTAAAAGCTTAAAATTTTTCATCCAAATAACAAATCATAACCTACAGAATATCAATAAACACTACTACAAATCTTCCCAATTAACTTTTCATAATCATCTTAAAACTAAAGCAACACAAAATATTACGTAATTATTTTATAAGGGTAAAAAATATATCCCTAAATATTTAGTCCTTCTAGCAATTCCAATTCCCATAATCCTTATTACATTATTGTCTCTTACAGTTATGTGACTAAATCTTCAGGCTTGATTCATTCGTCCAGAAGTAGCACGCCTCTTCCAATTTCTGACCTTCTCCAGTGATAATGAAATTTGACCCACTCCTGTATCTTTCACATCTGTCTGTGTTAACCCTTCAGCCACTTGCGAGTTCTCTCTGGAACGTTGGGACTCTCTCTCACCTTTTTTCTTTGTAGATTCCAAAGATGGTATGGGGACTGCTTTTAAAACATTACTGTAGAAATCACGTGCCTGAATTTCCGTGGTAAAACAGCACTTCATACCTTCATAGGTCACCACCATACCCACTGGTATTTGCCATCTAAACTTGATATCACGTCGTCTCAATTCTTGTGTCAAAAAAGCAAATTCCTTCCTTTTTCTTAAAATCTTTGCAGGGATCTCTTTTAAAATCAGAACTTTTTGCTCAGCAATTACAAAATCAATATTGTAGGAGGCCTGGATAACTTCATTTCTAATCATTCTCTTTGTAAAATAAACCACCACATCTCTGGTTAGTTTCCTTTGTCTTGCGATCCACGAATTAACACAGAAGATTTTATCTATATCTTGCATTATTTCATCTGCTGGTCGCTTCAACACCCCTTCCAAAGCCTCAGAAACCATTTTCTTCAAATTGTCCTTAGGATTTTCTTTCAGACCTCTAATCCTTAAAGCAAATTCCATCTGATAATACTGTGTCTAAATCAAATCATAATCCATTTTCTCTATCACATTTTCAGTTTCTGTCATTTTGGCTTCCAATCTAATATCATTTTGAGCAAGATCTTCCACTCTTTCATCCAAAATCTCAATGCATTTAGCCATGCTGTGAATTGCAGATGTGATGTCTGCTCTCATTTCTGTTAATTTCTCTGTAAACTTCTCCTCCAACTTTTTCTCCATTATCTCAACAAATTGCTGCATTTGCTTTTCCATAGTCTCTTGCAACAGACTCTGCAAATCTTTTTTTTTATTAAAAAGTTTTATCATACATTTTATCTTTACCAACCCCCCCTACCCCTCCCCTTTCCCTCCCTCCTCACCCCTCCCCCCCCTCCCCCCCGACTTCCCAGAGCTAAGTACAAGGTATAAAAGACAAAAAAAAAAAAAGAATCATAAACAACCACATGCTAACAACCGTAAACTCTCAAATCTATCACTCTCTAGCTCATATAGAATAACTACAAACACTATTAATATAAAATATTCATTTCAAAAAAAAAAAAGAATTTAGGCAATCTAGCATGACTTGGGACGCGCTTCAAAGCTCCAGCCTTGTCCATCTGTACATCCAAAACACCATTCCAATCCCCCATAAAAATAACAGATTTATAATCCAACTGGGTAAGCTTTGTATAAAGTAAACTAAAAAAAGTCAGCTTATTATTAAGTAGGAGCATATAATCCAACTAAAAGCGTCTTTTTGCCTTCTAGCCACAACTCTATCATAACGTATCTTCCCTGCTTATCTACTTCAATTAAGTCTGCTGTTAAAGCACTTTTAACATAAACAACCACTTCATTTTTCTTATTCATTGCAGAAGCAACAAATCGCGTACCCAACCTTGAGTTCAGTAAATACTTTTGATCCACAACCCTAATATACGTTTCTTGCAAACATATAACATCTATCTTGAATTGTTTTAAATATTGAAAAACTTCTTCCTCTTCTGTGGTGAATTTAGTCCATTATCATTCCAAGTTAAAAATTAGGTTGTCATGCATATCATCCCAAAACTCTTGAAGCGCTACTTTGATAGGACTATCTTTTTTAGGCCGTGCTCCTCCCAGTGCTTGGCTATAAGTACGTTGTAAAAGTTCCATAGACTTCTGCTGATCTTGTTCTTTTATTTTTTATTTTTTAATCGTTTTAAAGCAGCGAGACTCTGCAAATCTTTTGCTGTAAAAGCTAATACAGATTCAGATGCAGAGAACAATGAAGTTTTCACCAAAGACTGCTGCCTCAGGGCAGAAACTTTAGAAGATATAGCCGCCATTTTCACCCTCTATTGTTAACTATGCACTTTCACTTACAGATTCAACAAAGTCCATTGAGTTAAAGATCAAAACATCATCTTCACCAAAATCTCCTGCATCGCTCTGCCTGCGTCCTCGTTCTCAAAAGCTCTTCCTTGCTAGCAGGGATGGTTGCGAATGCCCTGTTCTGCTCCAAAAAACCCGGAGCAGAGGCGCCTCGCAGTCCGTAGCATGCCCAGGCTTCGGGGGGGCTCAATCCTTCCGCCGCCAAAACTCTAAGTTCTGACGGCCCCGGAGAGCTCTACCCCTACCTGGACGCTCACCCCCTCCTCTTCTCCTGAGGTGGGGGCTTCTGAGCCACCAAACAGCTGATCAGCGCTGTTTTCGGCGGCTCTACGGAGCCGCGAGGCTGACAGCCAAGAAATGGCTGCCTCCGGCGTCGCCTTGCCATCTGGAACTAATTTTCTTTATTCTTTATTCACTAATTGCTAAATAGACTGCACACTGGGGTTGGAACTTGAGAAAATGGGGCTTCCCTATAGAAGATGCTTTGTGTGAATCTGGAGAAGAACAATGCATCTCACATATCCTAGGGTGCATATGATGTTCTTGAACACATACAGGGGAAGACCTCCTGCTGGCAAGATAAAATGCTGTTTAAAATAGAATAGACTAGAATGGACTAAAATAGACTGGAATGGAATGGAATAGGAACAGAACAGAACAGAGCAGAATATATGGAATACAACAGAACAGAATGGAACCGAACAGAACGGAATAGATTGGATGGGATGGGGTAGAATAGAATGGAATGGAATAGAATAGAATAGAATAGAATAGAATAGAATAGAATAGAATAGAATAGAATAGAATAGAATAGAATAGAATAGAATAGAATAGAATAGAATAGAATAGAATAGAATAGAATATCTGTATTGTCATTGTGTATCTCACAACAGAATTAAGTGCTGTCCACAGTGCACTCTACACACAAGTAAAAACCACAAGTAAAAACTTACATTATATACAAACATTTTTCACATCCTGTTCACCATTGCGCTGCTCCTAATATTGCACTTTAATGTTACACTATGAAGTAGTATTTAATATGGTTACAGCTCTGTGATAAAAACTATTTTTCAGCCTATTTGTCTTTGTTTTTATTATCCCGTACTGTCTTCCAGATGGTGATAGTTCAAAAAAAGAATGTCCGGGATGAGATGAGACTTCAAGAATGTTTTGAGCTTTCCTAAGACAGCAGGAATTGTACAGTTCTTTCTGAGGGGGGGGAGGAGGGGGCAGCCAATAATCCTTTGGGTGATAGTAATGACCCTCTGGAATGCTTTCCTACCTGCTGTTGTGCAGTTGGCAAACCACACACAAATGCAATAGGTTAGAATGCATTTATAGAACATAGAACATAGAATAACAGTTGCAAGGAACATTGGAGGTCATCTAGTCCCTGCATGAGCAGGAGACCCCTATACCATTTCTGACAAGTAGCTGTCTAGTCTCTTCTTGAAAGCCTCCAGTGATGGGGCACCCACAATTTCTGAAGGCAAGGTCATTCCACTGTTTAATTGTCCTTCCTGTTAGGAAATTTCTCATTAGTTCTAGATGGCCCAATACTGGGTGAATGTTATCTACCATTAATCCTATTTATTTTACATACTTTTTATATGTGTTATTTCTCCATGGCCTATTTTATACTTATTTTACTTGCTCATTGTTGAACGTTGAACCCACAAACTTCAGATGTTGTAGGTGCTCCATCATTGGAGGCTTTCAAAAAGAGACTGGACCATCATTTCTTTGAAATGGTGTAGGGTCTCCTGCTTGAGCAGCGGGTTGGACTAGAAGACCTCCATGGTCCCTTCCAACACTCTTCTTCTACATTTTGTGTTATATGTCTGTACTTTATTTGTGCTTCTGACACGAATAAAGATGAACCAATTGACTTGAAATTGATTACTCCAATGGCCAATTCATCAATTCAACTTAACAATTAAAAGAAGCATTTTGCAGTGAATTCCATTACAATCAATGCAGACCCATTTGCCCCTCCCCCAACATTCTGACATTCTCCAGAATTTTCAAAATTTCATCTGGAGGGTTAAGTATTTTGCACATTAAAAAAAGGAACATATTGTTTAGAGTAGCGAGAGAAGAAGAAAAAAACAACACTACAAAATATTCCCATAAGCAAAAAAAAACAAAAAAAAAAACAGTTTTAATACTAAACTACTGATAGGAAAGTTAAAATGGTATTAATTAGGAAGGTTTCACGTCCTTCCCTCCAGTCTTGGGGCCAAGAGAAGAATTTAGCAGATGGTCTAGAAATTCACCATTATCTCCAATTTATATGTTCATTTGCAGTATTTTGTCAACGCTGCTAACATCGGATGTTTTTGCACTGACAATAGAGTTAGATGATGCTGGGAGGGGGAAATGTGAATGAGAGTCCAGCTAGACATAACAACGCTAAACTTAGGGTGAGAATCAAGGCTACTGAGCCCAGAGCTGATAAAGAATTGGCAGGCTGAAGAGCTGGAGAGGAAGCCCGCCTGTCAAGCTAAATGTGGAACGTGATTTAGGACTGTAAATTGGAGGAGGGAATTGCGCTTTGATACTAGGTGCCCAGGGGAGGGGAATTCAGTTTTTGGCTTCGATTATGTAAGTGCCGATGTTATGCTACTCAAATAAAAGATCTTTTAAGGTAAACAAAGCCTCCACGTTCTTTTGAAGAGTTTCATCGGTCGGCACCTTGCTATTAAGCCAAAGCCCGACCACACTTCAGTACAATATTCCATTAAGAAAACGGAAGGAATACTTCTTGGTTTCAAGGCATTTTGCTGAACTCTTGTAAGTTGATCAAATCTTCAAAGTCACCGAAGAAAGCTCTTTTTTTAAAAAAAAAAAATTCTGGAAAGAAAGATGGAATTGTCAACTCTAACGTCCGAATCGAATTCCTGAAAAGGACGCGAAAGATTAAAAACAAAACAAAACACCACTGCGAAAACAGAAAGCTGGATTTTAAATAGAGTTGGGAATACATTGTTGTGTTTAATGGTGTTGGCTAGTTGAGGTGGGTTTTTAGAAAGAACGTCCCAGTTCCTTGCAACACAAAATTGTAATTTAATAGGTAATTTTCTCAGTTCCTTTTGAAAGTCAAAGTGCTTCTTCTTGGAGAAAATGCTGACTTTGGTTGTTGGTTTTTTAAGCCTCTGTCTTATATTTAAGAACAGGATTTGCCTGGCTTTTTCATAATGAGAGATTGAAACTCCTCCAGCTGTATCTTTGGCAAAAAATAATACAGTTATGCAAACCACCCAGTATCCAAATTAAATCTTTCATTTGATTCAACCAAACTGAATTGATTCAAAGGGTAAAGTCAGTTTGAGGAAATTTGACTCACTGATTTGAAACATCAAGTAATGATACTTGATCCTAAAATGTTGAGACTCTAGAGTGCAGAGAAAAGCAGTAAAGATGATCAGGGGACTGAAGGCTAAAACATATAAGGAACGGTTGCTGGAATCGGGTATGTCTAGTTTAACGAAGAGAAGGACGAGGGGGGACATGATAGCAGCATTCCAATATCTCAGGGGCTGACACAAAGAAGAGGGAGTCAAGCTATTCTCCAAAGCACCAGAAGGCAGGACAAGAAGCAAAGGATGGAAACTAATCAAGGAGAGAAGTTAAAGGTAAAGGTTCCCCTGCACACGTGTGCTAGACATTTCCAACTCTAGGGGCCGGTGGTCAACTCCGTTTCAAAGCTGAAGAGCCAGCCCTTGTCCGAGGACGTCTCCGTGGTCATGTGGCTGGCATGACTAGACGCCAAAGGTGCACAGAGCGCTGTTACCTTCCCACTGTAGTGGTCCCTATTTTTCTACTTGCATTTTTACGTGCTTTCGAACTGCTAGGTTGGCAGAAGCTGAGATGAGTAACAGGTACTCACTCTGTTACGCGGCACTTGGGATTCGACCCGCCAAACTGCCGACCTTCTGATCGACAAGCTCAGCATCCTAAGGAGAGAAGCAACCTGGAATTAAGGAGAAACTTCCTAACAGTGAGAACAATCAACCAGTGGAACAGCTTGCCTTCAGACGTTGTGGGTGCTAAATCACTGGGAGTTTATAAAAAGAGACTGGACAGTCACTTGTCTGAAATGGTATAGGGTCTCCTGCTTGAGCAGGCTGCTGGACTAGAAGACTCCCAGGTGCCTTCCAGATCTATTCTATTCTATTCTATTCTATTCTATTCTATTCTATTCTATTCTATTCTATTCTATTCTATTCTATTCTATTCTATTCTATTCTATTCTATTCTATTCTATTCTATTCTGTTCTGTTCTGTTCTGTTCTGTTCCATATTTTCTATTCTATTCTATTCCATTCCATATTTTCTATTCTATTCTATTCTATTCTATTCTATTCTATTCTATTCTATTCTATTCTATTCTATTCTATTCTATTCTATTCTATTCTATTCTAGTCTAGTCTAGTCTAGTCTAGTCTAGTCTAGTCTAGTCTAGTCTAGTCTTTAAAAGAATGCAGAAGGGCATTGTGGGGGCACATGACATGGATTTTGTAATTAGTTAATTAACATACTTTTTATTTTGACTTATTTTCTCTCTTTTAAAATGATGTTCAGGCTTTTTCTTTTGGTATCTGCTTATCTTTTTATTTCAAAACATATGACTGTATAGATCTATTCATACTATACATACAGATGGCAAATACATAAACATCAATTATATGATTATTATTAAAATTTTAGGGCTGCTTGGAATAAACTGAAAAGAATCATATTGTAGAGTAGAATGGGACAATGTAAAGTTATGTATAAGATGTGTCCTGATGAAAAAGACAGTTGCAAAAAATGTAAGCAGAAGGACTACAGAACAGTTAAGAATGAAATGGGGAGAGAAAATGCAGAGTAATTTTGATAGAAATAAGGAAATGTTTTGGAAGAGAGTAACAAGGGGAATAAATATCATTCAATGGTTTGGTGTGAAACTGAAATGAGAGAAAACTCTATTCAATTTTAAAGGATATCAGGATATATCAAAGAAGTGAAATATATCAAAGAAGTTTAAAATTAAATATCAAAGAAGCTGTTGGTGTAACTTTCCAAGAAAAAAGAAAAACAGATGAAAAGAAAGCCATGTTGGAAAGATTGCAAGAAATTGTCAGTTTCACATTTTTATGAGTACATCAAAATATTAATTACAAAGAGAAATTCAAAAAAGTAATACAAAAAAATGGGAGGAAAAAACGGGGGGGGGGGAAGACACCATTTCCCAACTCTCTGTAGAAAATAGGAATAGCTTTTAACATTCCTGAACTGAATAATAATAATAATAATAATAATAATAATAATAATAATAATAATAATAATAATAATAATAATAACAATAATAATATCTTTCTCCAGATAAGAAAAAAAAAGTTTGTTAGTACAAATTGGGGTCTTGCTTAATCTCTGTTCGTGAACTCTAAACAACTTTTACCTCGTGAATTATTTATTTATTTTATTTATTTAATTTAATTTTTATACCACCCTTCTCCCGAAGGACTCAGGGCGGTGTACAGGGCAATACAATAAAATACAATATATAAAAATTAAAAGAAATATTAAGTACAACAGCCCAATTCAATAGATTAATACAAAACGTTAAAATACCCCTAAACCCATCAGACCAGGCCGGCTTGTTCAAATAAATATGTTTTTAGGTCACGTCGGAAGGAGCGAAGGTCGGGGAGCCATCCGGAGCTCCACCGGTAAACGGTTCCACAGGTCTGGCGCGCCCACAGAGAACGCCCTCCCCGTGGGGGCCGCCAGTCGACACTCTTTGACCGACGGCACCCTAAGGAGGCCCTCTCTGTGGGAGCGCACTGGACGAAGGGAAGCTGATGCCGGCAGCAGGTGCTCCCATAAGTAACCCATGCCATTTAGGGCTTTATAGGTCGTAACCAGCACCTTGAATCTTACCCGGAGGACAACCAGAAGCCAATGCAGATCACGGAGTAGAGGTGTTACATGGGAGTATCGGGAAGCCCCCACCACCACTTGCGCGGCTGCATTCTGCACCAGCTGGAGCCTCCGAGTAGTCCTCAAGGGCAGCCCCATGTAGAGAGCATTGCAGTAGTCCAACGGGAGGTCACGAGTGCATGAGTGGACTGTGCGCAAGGCATCCCGGTCTAGATAGGGCCGCAACTGACACAGCAGGCGAACCTGGGCGAAGGCCATTCTGATGTGAGACCTCCTTTTAATGAACATGTGTGACTTACGGGATGCAAATATGTAACATGTTTGACTACATGTAAGTTATTTCCTATGCAAAGGGGCGGTTACGTTTATCCTGTCCAATCAACTTTCCTCTTCCATTTTTTCTTTGTTGTGTTAACTATCAAATGGAATGGAAGATGGGTCTCATAGAGAGATCCCATTTTATCAGGGTACCCTAATAAGCTGCTGACTTGGATATTTATTGGGGGGAAAATAAACCACCTGGGCATGAAAAACCAAAGGTACCAGTACAGATTAGGTGAAACCTGGCTCAAAAACGGTAACTGTGAGAGGGACCGTGCAATCCTAGTGGACAATCATTTGACTATGAGCCAGCCGTGTGCGGCGGCAGCCAAAAAAGCTAATACAATCCTGGGTTGTATAAACAGAGGCATAGACTCAAGATCACACAAAGTATGAGCACCGCTTTATAAGGCCTTAGTAAGGCCACACCTGGAATACAGTGCTGCAGCCAATTTTGGTCACCATATCACAAAAAAAGATGTTGAGAGTTTGGGGGAAAAAAAAAATCAGAGAAGAGCAACTAAGATGATCCAAGGCCTGGAGACTAAAAACATAGCTTGCAGAATTTGGGTTTGGCTAGTTTAGAGAAAAGAAGGACTGGGTGGGGGCAGACATGATAGCAGTATTGCAGTACTTGAGGGGCTGCCACAGAGAAGAAGGGGTCAACTTCTTTCCCAAAGCACCAGAAGGCAAGACGAGAAACTAATCAAGGAGAGAAGCAACCTGGAATTAAGGAGGGGAAAAAAAAACCTTCCTGACAGCGAGGACACTTAACCAATGGGACAGCTTTCCCTCAAAAGTCGTGGGAAAGTCACTGGAGGCTTTTAAGAAGAGACTGGTCATTCATCTATCTGAGATGGTATAGGTTCTCCTGCTTGAGCAAGGGGTTGGACTAGATGTCCTTCAAGGTCCCTTCCAGCTCTACTCTGGCTGAATGATCTAGAATCTTTTCCCTGCAGTTGTCATCTTTATTTTATTTATATTTTCCCCCCTCACGGGATCTGCTTCTTCTGCTTTTTGATGATTGGATAGTCACTCGTCTGAAATGGTATAGGGTCTCCTGCTTGAGCGAGGGGCTGGACTAGAAGACCTCCAAGGTCCCTCCCAGCTCTGTTCGGATTCTGATTTTAATAAACTGCTTTTAAATTATCTTCCCACTCAGTTGCTTATTGGGAAAGTTACCTGAGGTGGAACCCAGCTCCAGGTTCGGCTATCGATTGAGATCGGAGGATAGCGAATAGCACATCACAACGTAAGCAAACGAAACGCGAGGTCTGGGGTTTCAGAAGCATTTTAAGGCCAGCCTCAGTTTCCCCGTGTTTAAAGTGGGAGTCAAAGTCCAGGAGCGGAAGGAAAAAAAAAGCAGGTCAAGCATCTTGTCCATTTATAAACTGCCAAAGAAACATTGCCGTTACTAAATTGCCACCCAGATCAATTATGCAAATGGAGTAATTATGCAAACTGGAACCATTATGCAAATTGGCTTTAATGATCCCCACTGATTTTCCTCTGAGCAAATTTGCTGCCTGTTCTATTAATATATATATATATATACAATATTAATGTATATATTATTAATGTATGTATTTATTAATACATACATTTACACACACACACACACACACACACACACACGCACATTAATGCAGATGTAACGTAGATGCCAGGATAATTTCCGCCTCACCTCAAACCCCACACATTCTGTTGGAGAGCCAGGCTGTGATAAATATTGCTAACGCATTTATTCGGGTCAATGTGGACATTAATCGCAGGCAAGGATCAAAAAGTATCGCAAACAAGTCTACTTTTAGGTTTTTGTGGGTTTTTTTTCCCCCCTTAACTGTTGTTCTACATCCATCCAGTCCCCTGAGTGGTCGAGGCATCTATTCACGATATCAGGACAAAGTAAATATGACTATTCCAGACCAAATAGGGAAGACAGAATAAGCCTCCCCAAAATGAAGTCTCATTCTGCTTTTATAGCTCCAAAATTCTTATTACGATTTTATTTATTTATTTATTTATTTATTTATTTATTTATTTATTTATTTATTTATTTATTTATTTATTTTAATCCCATTTATATCCCGCCCTTCTCTGAAGACTCAGGGCGGCTTACAATTTAAAGCACAAATCAATGTGCTTAGCAATAGCCTTCATTCTATGTATATGCCTGCTTATTAGGGCTTTCGCCCCCCCCCCCAAGCGGCATTATTACAAAGTCAGCTTAATTGCCCCCAACAATCTGGGTCCTCATTTTACCTACCTCGGAAAGATGGAAGGCTGAGTCAACCTTGAGCCTGGTGGGACTCGAACCTGCACTAATTGCAGGCAGCTGGTGTTACTTAAGGAGGCATTAGCCCACTGCTCCACCAAGGCTCTTTTTCTAAATAGAACATAGAAAAACACGGTTGGAAAGGACCTCTATATATTGTTCCAGTCCCTCAACTTCTGAAGGGAATTTGCAATGGTGTTTTTTTTTTCCACCACTATATGGCCCTTGTAATAATAAAATGGAGTGTGAATTCAACTTATAATGACAACAACAACTTATGACCGAAATTCTGTTGTTGTATGTTGAAGACTACATCCTCCATGGGTCATAGTCTGAGCAACTTTGAAAAGCTGATCTTTCCTAGGTAGCCTTCTTTCACATGTTTCCATCTTTTTCTAGCTTTCACCAGCATGTTGTTGTTGTTGTTGTTGTTTTCCCAGCCCTTTTTCAGATGGACTTCCTGATCAACATCTATCACCAATAAAGGAGAATATTTACAGCTCAGGATTGAAATGTGGGGTCCTTGGTGCTCTCTGAGCTTGGTGGTTTCCTTGCAGATGTTTCATGACCCAAACTAGGTAACATCATCAGTGCTAGTAAGGAGCGCAGTTTGCAGGGAGGAGGAGGAGGAGGAGGAGGAGGAGGAGGAGGAGGAGGAGGAGGAGGAGGAGGAGGAGGAGGAGGAGGGAGGAGGAGGAGGAGGAGGAGGAGGAAAGGGATTGTGGGGGCCTTGATGCTCTGAGTTTGGTGGTTTTCTTGCAGATGTTTCATGACCCAAACTAGGTAACATCATCAGTGCTAGTAAGGAGTGCAGTTTGCAGGGAGGAGGAGGGGGAGGAGGAGGAGGAGGAGGAGGAGGAGGAGGAGGAGGAGGAGGAGGAGGAGGAGGAGGAGGAGGAGGAGAGGGATTGTGGGGGCCTTGATGCTCTGAGTTTGGTGGTTTTCTTGCAGACTTTTCATGACCCAAACTAGGTAACATCTTCAGTGCTAGTAAGGAGCGCAGTTTGCAGAGAGGAGGAGGAGGAGGACGAGGACGAGGACTGTGGGGTCCTTGGTGCTCTCTGAGCTTGGTTGTTTTCTTGTAGACGTTTCATTACCCAATGAGGTATCAACATCAATGTTCATCAGACTAGCACTCATGATGTTGCCTAGGTTGGGTAACGAAAGATCTGCAAGAAAATAGCCCAGCTCAGAGAGCACCAAGGACCTCCTTCCACATCTGTTAGTTTTATTTCTCCTCTTTTGATCCCCACTGAGACTTCTTCTTCTCTCTCTCTCTCTGATTTTTTGCACCACAATCTTCCTTCCTTCTTTCTTTCCTTCCTTGTCTAACTTACGCAATTTCCATCACTGAATCAGAGCTCCATTGTTTTTCTTCTACTACGACGAGGTCCTCGCACCAAGCTAACTTCACACAGCTCCTTGAATGTCTTTTTTTTTCTTTTCTTTTTTCCCCAGCAGCTTCTCTGGCAAAGGAAGAGCTTTAGAGCATCTCAGACTGAGTTATAAAGCCATAAACTCGGGTCGACTATGGCTTAGAGAAGGGTGGTTAAAACCCTGTAAGTATTTATTCTTTTCACTTATTCCTCTGATTATATATGACGTTCTTTTTGTTTCGGGCAATCGCCATGATTTTTATGCTGACATAAACTGCAATAAAAATAGAATCTGATTATCCTTCTCTTTTCCTAGAACAGCTGTATTATTCCATTAACTGGTTTCATTAATGTAGCTGCTCTCTGGAGACTGTGGTAGATCAAAAGATCGTCTTCAATCTTGTTTAGTTTCACCGTTACTAACAAAAGAGAATATTTGCAGCTCATGGTTGAACTGTGTGGTCCTTGGTGCTCTCTGACATTGGTTGTTTTCTTGCAGACATTTCATTACCCAACTAGGTAACATGATCAGTGCTAGAAGAGCATGGGGTTTCCTCTCTAATTAGATACAAGTGGCTTGCTATGTCATTCAGATTGGGCATGATCTGGCTCAAAAACAGTAACTGTGAGAGGGACCTTGGAGTCCTAGTGGACGATCACTTAACCATGAGCCAGCAGTGTGCAGCAGCAACCAAAAAAGCTAACACAATCCTGGCTTGCATAAACAGAGGCACAGAATCAAGATTACACGAAGTATTAGTACCGCTTTATAAAACCCTAGTGAGACCACACCTGGAATACTGCAGCCAATTTTAGTCACCATATCACAAAAAAGATGTTTAGAGTTTGGAAAAAAATTCAGAGAAGAACAACTAAGATGATCAAAGACCTGGAGACTAAAACATACGAAGAACGACTGCAGGACTTGGGTTTGGCTAATCTAAAGAAAAGAAGAAATAGGGGAGACATGATAGCAGCATTCCATTATCTGAGGGGTTGCCACAAGGCAGAAGGGGTCAGGTTGTTCACCAGAGGAGCAGAGGGAAGAATGAGAAACAATGGTTGGAAACTGATCAAAGAGAGAAACAACCTGGAATTAAGGAGAAACTTCCTGACAGTGAGGATAATTCACCAGTGGAACAGCTTGCCTCCAGAAATCGTGAGTGCTCCACGAGTACTGGAGATTTTTAAGAAGAGACTAGACAGTCACTTGTCTGAGATGGTATAGATTCTCCTGCTTGAGCAGGGGGCTGGACTAGAAGACCTCCAGGGTCCCTTCCAGATTCTATTCTATTCTATTCTATTCTATTCTATTCTATTCTATTCTATTCCATTCCATTCCATTCCATTCCATTCCATTCCATTCCATTCCAATTCCAATCCATATATTCTATTCTATTCTATTCTATTCTGTTCTGTTCTGTTCTGTTCTGTTCTGTTCTGTTCTGTTCTGTTCTGTTCTATTCTATCCTATCCTATCCTATCCTATCCTATCCTATCCTATCCTATCCTATCCTATCCTATCCTATCCTATCCTATCCTATTCTATTCTATTCTATTCTATTCTATTCTATTCTATTCTATTCTATTCTATTCTATATCCTGTCACTTATTCTATTCTATTCTATTCTATTCTATTCTATTCTATTCTATTCTATTCTATTCTATTCTATTCTATTCTATTCTATTCTATTCTATTCTATCCCATATTTTCTATTCTGTTCTGTTCTGTTCCGTTCCGTTCCGTTCCGTTCCATTCCATTCCATTCCATTCCATTCCATTCCATTCCATTCCATGCCATATTTTCTATTCTATTCTATTCTATTCTATTCTATTCTATTCTATTCTATTCTATTCTATTCTATTCTATTCTATTCTATTCTATTCTATTCTATTCTATTCTATTCTATTCTATTCTATTCTATTCTATTCTTGCCTTTTGATGCTTTGGAAAATAGTTTGACCTCCTTGTCTTTGTGAGAGTCCCTCAAATATTGGAAAACTGCTATCATGTCACCCCTAGTCCTTCTTTTCATTAGACAAGACTTACCCAATTCCTGAAGCCGTTCTTCAGATGTTGCAGCTTCCAGCCCCCTAATCATTTTTGTTGCACAAAAAGTGCATTTTCTCTGCACTTTTTGCAGAGTCTCAACAACTTTTTTATATTGTGGTGACCAGAACATTAGTGTATACAGTATTCCAGGTGAGGTCTTGCTAAGGCTTTGTAAAGTGATACTAATACTTCATGTGATCTTGATTCTGTCCCTCTATCAATGTAGCCTAGGATTGCATTGGTTTTTTTGGCAGCTGCAGCACTTTGCTGGCTCATATTTAAGGGATTGTCCACTAGGACTCTAAGATCCCTTCTCACAGTTACTACTACTGAACAAGGTTTCACCCAATCTGTACCTGTACATTTGGATTTTTTCTCAGAGTGTACAGTCTTATTTTGCGAGATAACCCAGGAGCAAACACAGTAAACAGTGGTCTATATTAAATGGTGGTTTATCTATCTACAATATCATTCACCAGGAACAATATACATACACGTGTTAATGCAGCAGGATCCAACACACAGCAGTTACAGCAGGAAACGGAAGAGAGAGAAACATCTGCGGAGCCTTCCCTTTTATACAAGGCTCTTAAAGAGACACAGACCCTGCTTGCTCTTAAAGAGACGCAGACCCTGCTGAGTCATTCCCATCATTACATCTTATGTTACATCAGCTGGTTAGCTTTTAAATCATTACCTTGACATTTTCCCCCCCTTTCTTGCCTAAATGTATAAAACCTTACTTTTATCTACATTGAATTTCATTTTGCTACTTAGAGCTCAATGTGTGGCTTATAGGAAATCCTGGGAATAATCTACGTGCTTAAATTAGGGGGCTGCATTTGCTCAACTACGGATTAAGTGACTCAGGTAAAGCCGCAAAGGAAGGACAAGGAAAAATCTCTCCATGCTTTGGATCCGAACTCTAAAAGGGAGGTTGATAATCCCTGAGTGCAAAGTGAGCACCTGTTAGCAACACCCCACAGTAGCTACATCTCTTCCCCTGGATTGTGCGGCAGCTGCAGGAAGCAGCTGTTGTGATCTGGGGGAAAGGTGTGTGGCTACCTGGAAGGTGTGGCTGACGGATGCTGTGTTCTTGCTCCTGTGAGCACTGAAGCACTTCTCTCTATCTCTCTCTTCTCTCTTTTCTGTCCCTCTCTTCTCTCTCTCTCTCTCGTCTCTCTCTCTCTCTCTCTCTCTTGGAAATTGAATTTGAAGCATTGCATGCACTGAGTTCTGATTTACCATGCAA
>CM044355.1:5768432-5783432 GCA_024294585.1 Vipera latastei
GACCTTGGAGGTCTTCTAGTCCAGCCCCCCTACTCAAGCAGGAGACCCTATGCCATTTCAGACAAGTGACTGTCCAGTTTCTTAAAAACCTCCAGTGATGAAGCACCCACAACGTCTGGTGGCAAGCTGTTCTCCTGGTTAATTGTCCTCACTGTTAGGAAGTTAGACTTAGCAGACTGAGACTCTAACCATGGCCAGTCATTCTCTTGGAACCCTCAGAAGTAGGCAATTGCAAACGGCTTCTGAAATATTCATTTCTTTATTTATATCCTGCTTGTATTATTTTTTATAAATAACTGAAAGGTTATTTATAAAAATAACTTTCATGCCTAAGGTGGGACTAGAACTCGCCATCTCCTGGTGATTAGCTCAAAGTCACCCAGCAGGCTTTTATGCCTAACGTAGGACTAGAACTCACCTGCTGATGGTCCCAAAGTCACCCAGCTGGCTCTCATGCCTAAGGCGGGACTAGAACTCACCATCTCCTGGTGATTAGCTCCAAGTCACCCAGCAGACTTTTATGCCTAAAGTAGGACTAGAACTCACCATCTCCTGATGATTGGCCCAAAGTCACCCAGCCAATTGTCATGGCTAAGGAAGGACTAGAACTCACCATCTCCTGCTGATGGTCCCAAAGTCACCCAGCAGGCTTTTATGCCTAAAGTAGGACTAGAACTCACCATCTCCTGGTTATTAGCCCAAAGTCACCCAGCCAATTTTCATGCCTAAGGCAGGACTAGAACTCACTATCTCCTGGTGATTGGCCCAAAGTCACCCAGCTGGCTTTCATGCCTAAGGTGGGACTAGAATTCACCATCTCCTGGTGATTAGCTCAAAGTCACCCAGCAGGCTTTTATGCCTAAGGTAGGACTAGAACTCGCCATCTCCTGGTAATTGGCCCAAAGTAACCCAGCCAATTGTCATGCCTAAGGCAGGACTAGAACTCACCATCTCCTGGTGATTGGCCCAAAGTAACCCAGCTGGCTTTCAAGGCAAAGGTGGGACTAGAATTCCTGGTCCCCACCCTGGTGCCTTAACCATGAAACCAAACTTTCTAAGGAAATCCAAAGTGTCCTAAGAAAGCAACAGAAAGTTGTCCAGGCTGTTGCCAGCAGTCCCCCCGTCTCAAAAACACACGCGCTCACACAAAATTTGTTTCTTTGTGTAGGTGTTGATATTGCAATACCCTATTTACAATTGGAAAAGGAGTCCGGCAAGGCTGTATACTGTCGCCTTGCTATTTAACTTATATGCAGAGCACATCATGAGAAAGGCAGGGCTAGATGAATCAAAAGTCGGAATTAAGATTGCCGGAAGAAACATCAACAACCTAAGATATGCAGATGATACCACTCTAATGGCAGAAAGTGAAGAGGAACTAAAGAGCCTCTTGTTGCGAGTGAAGAAGGAGAGTGCAAAACTTGGGTTGAAACTAAACATTAAGAAAACCAAGATCATGGCATCCGGCCCTCTCAATTCCTGGCAAATAGATGGGGAAGAAATGGAGGTAGTGACAGATTTTATTTTCCTGGGCTCCAAGATCACCGCAGATGGGGACTGTAGCCAAGAAATTAAAAGACGCTTGCTCCTTGGGAGGAGAGCCATGGCAAATCTAGACAGCACACTAAAAGGCAGAGACATCACCCTGTCAACAAAAGTGCATATAGTCAAGGCTATGGTCTTCCCAGTTGCAATGTATGGCAGTGAAAGTTGGACCATAAGAAAGGCTGAGCGCCAAAAAATTGAGGCCTTTGAACTGTGGTGCTGGAGAAGACTCCTGCGAGTCCCTTGGACTGCAAGGCGATCCAACCGGTCAGTCCTAGAGGAGATCAACCCTGACTGCTCTTTAGAAGGCCAGATCCTGAAGCTAAAACTCAAATACTTTGGCCACCTAATGAGAAGGAAGGACTCACTGGAGAAGAGTCTAATGCTGGGAAAGATCGAAGGCAAGAGAAGAAGGGGACGACAGAGAATGAGGTGGCTGGATGGAGTCACTGAAGCAGTAGGCGTGAGCCTAAATGGACTCCAGAAGATGGTAGAGGGACAGGAAGGCCTGGAGGAATGTTGTCCATAGGGTGGCGATGGGTCGGACACGACTTCGCAACTAACAACACAACAACAACATTTACAAAGGTTTCAGTATAGATTCTGACTAAGAAAAACAGAAAACAAAAAGACCATCTTGGCAATGGTTCTGTGTGTGCTTTGCCACCTCAAAGAACAGATATTACCCAGAGGGTCTAACATCTAACAAAACATATTACTTTTAAGGAATCTCCTTGATTATTTTTCCCCTTCCTAATTCATAAAAAAAAAATATCAGTTTTCGAGGCAGGAGCAGTATGAATGTTTAAAAAAAAAATCTGCAAGGCTCTGTACTCGGGTAAAGATGAAGGAATACGTGCATGTCATAGCAAGTTTTTTTTTTCCATCCTTTTTTAAATGGGTGCCTGGCTCATGTATAACCACATTAAATAACATTCCTCTTGGAAAATGCAAGAATCCACAGTTGCTTTTCATCTGACTTCAAGAAATACAGAGCCACATGGGGGAAGAGCAGCCAAGAAGGAGAGAGAGAGAGAGAAAGCCAGAGAGAGAGAGAGAGAGAGACAGAGACAGACAGACAGACAGACAGAGACACACACAGAGAGAGAAACAGAGAGAGACACAGAGACAGAGAGAAAGAGACAGACACACACACACACACACACAGAGAGAGGAGAGAGAGAGAGAGAGAGAGAGAGAGAGAGAGAGAGAGAGAGAGAGAGAGAGAGAGAGAGAGAGAGAGAGAGAGAGAGAGAGAGAGAAGGGCTGGCATAACACACGTGCAAGGAGACAATAAAAGATTTTAAAACTGATTCTGAGAGGCAGGTTGTGGACAACATAACATAAAATCCTTGACATAGGATCACAACTGAGGCCAAAACTCCTACTTGCTAAGCGAGAGTTGTTAAGTGAGTTTTGTCCCATTTTACTACCTTTCCTGCCATAGTTGTTAGGTGAATCTCTGCAGGTACTAACATGATTGATAAGGGATCTTGACAGACTCGAACACTGAGCGCTATCTAACAAAATGAAATTCAGTGGTGAAAAAAGTAAGGTTCTACATTTAGGCAAGAAAACCCAAATGTACAGGTATAGTATAGGTGGTACCTTGCTCAATAGTAGCAACTGTGAGAGGGATCTCGGAGTCCTAGTGGACAATCCCTTAAATGTGAGCCAGCCGTGTGCTGCAACTGCCAAAAAAGCCAACACAGTGCTAGGCTGCATCAACAGAGGAATAGAATCAAGATCACATGAAGTATTAATACCCCTTTACAAGGCCTTGGTAAGGCCACACCTGGAATACTGCATCCAGTTTTGGTCACCACGATGTAAAACAGATGTTGAGACTCTAGAAAGAGTGCAGAGAAGAGCAACAAAGATGATTGGGGGACTGGAGGCTAAAACATATGAAGAACGGTTGCTGGAATTGGGTATGTCCAATTTAATGAAGAGAAGGACGAGGCGTGACATGATAGCAAGTCTTCCAATATCTCAGGTGTTCCCACAAAGAAGAGGCAGTCAAGCTATTCTCCAAAGCAGCTGAAGGCAGGACAAGAAGCAATGGATGGAAACAAATCAAGGAGAGAAGCAACCTAGAACTAAGGAGAAATTTCCTGACAGAACAATTAATCAGTGAAACAACCTGCCTCCAGAAGCAGGAAGTGTTTTTAAGAAGAGACTGGACAGCCATTTGTCTGAAATGGTATACTGTTTCCTATCTGAGCAGGGGATTGCACTAGATGACCTCCAAGGTCCCTTCCAACTTTTGTTATTGTTATTGTTATTGTTGGAATCTGTCTGCCGCATTGACTTTGCTTGTCACAAGGTCACATGACCTCCCCCAAGACAGTGTAACATAAATATGAGCCAGTTGCCAAGTGTCTGAATTTTGATTGCATCACCATGCACACATGTGTGTATGCTTCTTCTACGTATCTTTTCTTAACATGTATATTTTTTTTGCATGCAGCTTTTTGAAAGGTGTGCTTTTGGCTAAGCCCATAATTTCCCCCACCCACCCTGTTCTGTCCCAGCCTACGTACGTCTTTGTTACTTCACAAAGACAAACCCCTCTTTTAACAAGTAGGCTGGAAAACCAACCCCTTTTATTTGACTTACAGACCTGATAATTGTCCCTAAGCAAAAGGGTGCACGAGTCAAACAGGAAATAGTTCACAGGCAAAACAAAGAAAACTTGAGCCCTTGAAACTGGAATCCTTTACAAACAGTTGCCTTCAGCAGCCAGCACCACCCACACCTTCCCTTTTTATTATGCAGCCCCAAGGCGTGGCTTCTCAATGCCTTCTCCTCCTCCCCTGGAGCTGCCCCATTGCCTCCCTCTGTCCTGCTCTAATTGCCTGTCAGTGTTTGTGAGTGTCTGTGATGTCTTCCAGCTGTGATTCCTCAGAGTCTGACTCAGCTTCCTAGCACTGCTGGGTCTCAGCCTGAGCACGAGTGGAGGGGCCAGGTTCTTCATCAGATTGTAAGTCCTGGAGCTCATCAGAGCCTTCCTCCGACTCTGATGGCTCTCCAGGCCCCTCCTCCTCCTCCTCCTCTGATTCCCCAGACTCAGCTGCTGGTCCACTGGCTTGCACGGAATCACAACACCCCCTTCCCAGGGTAGCCATTTACAGATGCAGTTGTTGAATTTATATTCTGAACTATTTCAGAATGGGAAGCTGGCCATCTCTTTGAATTATATACTCGACTGCCCGATACAGATTTCATCAGGGCCTCTCATCCTATGTTTCCTCCCTGATTCACAAAAGGGGGTCGTATGATCCCGGGACATTGCAACCGTCATAAATACAGGACACACCAGTGGCTGAGGATTTGATTGTTGATCATGTGATTGTGGGGATGCTGAAATGGTCATAAGTGAGGGTCATAAGTCAATTTTTTTCAGTGCCATTGTAACTTCAAGCGGTCACTAAATAAATGGTGGTAAATCAAGGACTGTTCTATATCACATGAGGACCAGCAATGCATATCAGGAGACCGATGAAGACAACTGGACTTTTATTGGATAGATTTATATTGCTACCCAGTTCACACATTGACATTATGACCAGCAACACATATCAGGAGTAAGATGGATATTGCATTACATTGTATTGTATTGTATTGGATGCTTGACGAAGAGCAGCAATGAATTCTGTGGCTGTCTCACCAGGCTGTTGCTCCTGCTACTCAAAAGTATGCCTCCATGCTATGATGGATAATTTGGGCTCAAAGTGGTCTCGGAGCTTTTTTTTCAAGTCCGCATAGGTGACAGACCTGAGCGGCGTCAGTGTGGTTAGGTTCTTGGCAATGTCGGAGGTAGCTGGGCCGCACACGCAGAGGAGGGTTACAGCCTTCAGCCCATCTTTCCTGACCTGGTTGGCATGGAGGTAATTCTTGACATGGGAAATGTAAGATGCCCATCTCTCCAGGTGTGTGACGTCACTCTTTGACTTTCCCCACTTTCTCCATGGTGAGTTGCTTGCATTTCTTGTTGCTCATGTTGCCTTGTGCTGCTGGTTTCTGCATATCCTTAGGCCATGGTGGATCATTAGGACGGATCCTTAGGGCGTGGTGGACTCCAGCGTATCTTGCTGGCAGACTGAGGGTGGGGGAAAATGCGGTCCCTGCCAGGCTTTGTGCTGGCCTCACCCCTAGTGACTTCAGACTCTTGTGATGAAGCAGCACATCCCATCTTTGTTGCCACTGTTATATTTTTGGTTCTTAGGCATTGAGCGAGACGAAGTGTTGAAACAACCAACAAGTTTATTAACTCCGAACAGAAGCAGCCCTAAAGGCTGCTGTGCAGCTATTTATACGGTTAGTCTCTAGGCGGCAACCAATAGGTTTAAAGTAACAATTTCGCACCCAAAACCTAATTATCAGCCTGGAGACAGCAAGTCTGGCTTTCAGTAACAGCAACCACTACATAACAGAGAAATCTAGGTCAGACATTAAGCAAGTGATCAGACATTAAGCAAATGATTTAAAACAATTATGGCTACTACATTGCAGTATCATAGATAGATGATAGATGGATGGATGGATGGGTGGATGGATGGATGGAGATAGATAGATAGATAGACAGATAGATAGATAGATAGATAGATGGATAGACAGACAGAAAGACAGACGATAGACGATAGACGATAGATGATAGACAATAGATGATAGTTGATAGATAAATGAGAGATGATAGAGATAGAGATAGTGAGTTCAAGATAGATAGATAGATAGATAGATAGATAGATAGATAGATAGATAGATAGATAGATAGATAGATGAAGATAGTGAGTTCAAGAGAGAGAGAGAGATAAAGTGATAGAGAGATGGATGGATAGAGAGATAGATGGATGAATGGATAGAGAGATAGTAAGATATAGATAGATAGATAGATAGATAGATAGATAGATAGATAGATAGATAGATAGATAGATAGATAGATAGATAGAAGGTTGGATAGAGATAGTGAGTTAGAGATAGAGAGATAGACAGAGAGATAGGTGATAGATGTATGGATGGATAGAGAGTGAGTTAGATAGAGAGTGTGGGATAGAAGGATAGAGAGATAGAGAGATGGAGGGATGGATACAGAAATAGTGAGACAGACAGACAGACAGACAGATAGATTTAAAACATTTAAATAGCTACCTATCTTCTAACCAAATCTGAATATATAAAATCATATTACAATTATAAAAATAAATGCATTAAAACATTAAAAAGAATAAAGACCTGGCACCGTCAGACGTCTAATGGGCAAATCCAATCTCATCCAAGATAATTTGTTTGCTGATTTATAGAAAAGTTACACCAAATAGAATTGGTGTATAATTAGGACATTGTTTACCATGTCAATCACTGTAGATGAATAGTGGAGCTATCTTAGTGAAGCTAAAATAGATTGTGGCTCTTTTCATCACGAAAATCCCTATCAGAGTTGAAAGCAAATCACTGGAGATTCCACAGGAATCACCCAGGATAAAAGAGGGAGAGGGAGAGGGAGAGGGAGAGGGAGAGGGAGAGGGAGAGGGAGAGGGAGAGGGAGAGGGAGAGGGAGAGGGAGAGGGAGAGGAGAGGGAGAGGGAGAGGGAGAGAGAGAGAGAGAGAGAGAGAGAGAGAGAGAGAGAGAGAGAGAGAGAGAGAGAGAGAGAGAGAGAGAGAGAGAGAGAGAGAGAGAGAGAGAGAGAAACGGAGCATTGGAGACTGTATGACTTTTTAATATACGTTCCCTATTCTTTTACCAATGGAAGAGAATATTTGTAGCTGAGGTTTGAGGAATGGGGTCCTTGGTGCTCTCTGAGCTTGGTGATTTTCTTGCAGATATTTCATTACTGAACCAGGTAATATGATCAGTGCTGGAAGGGAGTGGAGATATGAGGAGGAGGAGGGGGAGGAGGAGGGAGGAGGGGGAGAGAAAGGGAAGGGGAAGGAGGAGAAGAAAGCGAGGAGAGGGGGAAGGAGAAGAAGAAGGAGACAGGAAAGGGGAAGAGAGAAGGAGAAGGGGAGGAGGAGGAAGAAGTGGAGGAGGAGGAGAGAAAGGGAAGGGGAAGGAAAAGGAGAAGGAGGAGAAGGAGATCTTCAAAGTGACTCTGCTTTGTTCTTCTTTCTCTACTATATAAAAGAAAATAATCATAATTTTAATCAAAAATTGTCTCTTCTGTCTGATAACTGCTAGAAATCTTTGAGAAGGAAGGAAGGAAGGAAGGAAGGAAGGAAGGAAGGAAGGAAGGAAGGAAGGAAGGAAGGAAGGAAGGAAGGAAGGAAGGGAGAAGGAAGGAAGGAAGGAAGGAAGGAAGGGAGGAAGGAAGGAAGGAAGGAAAGAAGAGGAAGGAAGGAAGGAAAGAAGGAAGGAAGGAAGGAAGGAAGGAAGGAAGGAAGGAAGGAAGGAAGGAAGGAAGGAAGGAAGGAAGGAAGGAAGGAAGGAAGGAGGGAAAATGAGAGAAGGAGGGAAGGAAGGAGAGAAAATGAGAGAAGGAGGGAAGGAAGGAGAGAAAATGAGAGAAGGAAGGAAGGAAGGAAGGAAGGAAGGAAAGTTAAGTGACTTCAGTGGTATAAAAGATACATTTTTCATCAATTCACAGTTTCTGCACTGTTGACTTTCACCAGCTAACCATCATTTTAATAGAATCATGGTACTCATTTGTGCTTCTAGAGGTTTTTGATGAATTTGGCATGGGTAGCTTTTTCGGAGGATGTTGAACCCTGAAGGGATGGAAAATGGAAGAGTTAAATAAAATACAAACCTTTATTTATAAGCAAAATGAAAAGGAGGGGGAAGGAAGGAAGGAAGGAGGGAGGAGGCAGCGGAGAAGAAGCAGCAATCGCATTTGCACATCTTTTTAAGTGAAAACAAAGAAATGGGGGGGAACCCATCGTCAAGTTACCTTTTTCAAAAGACTGAGGAAACATTTCAGCGTGTTGAGTAGTGACCTCCAGGTTCATTCATTCATCCTGTTTTTCCTTTTTCCACCCCTCCTTTTTTTTCTCTTTATTTGTTTTTGAAACCTCCGTCGAGGGGGAAAAAAAATGTCGGCCAATTGTAAAGGTTTCATCTCCCTTGATGTATTTTTATTGAACGGCATCCAAGTTTAATATACTGTCCCCAGGTGCCTGTCACTCACAATGCCGGTTTCTTTTTTTTTTCTTTTTTTCTTTTCTTTTTCTTTTTCTTTTTTTTTTTTGCCTTTTTCTCCATGATTTGAGACGTGACAGTTTTTGAATGTTAGGAAGCGTGCAAGAAATGCCATGCAAACATCGGCGTCGAAATGCATTGTTTAACCAAGGGCTTCTGGTACTGGAGGGTGAATAGATGTATACTTTGCAGCTCCCTTGGGGAAGGGAGAAGATGGCATTTAAAAGAAGGTGACGGCAGCGAGAAATACATAAATGGAAATTACCATTTCTCCTTGGTTTTATCAGAAAAACAGAACTCTTTTCGGCTGGATGTTTCCCCAGCTCTCGCCTCGCCTATCTTTGCAACTGTCTCATCGGTTATTTCAGAATAAAAAAATAAATAAAAAGTCCCTGATAACAGAACAAATGGCCTTCCCCTGTTTGGATGAATTTCCTTCCTTCCTTCCTTCCTTCCTTCCTTCCTTCCTTCCTTCCTTCCTTCCTTCCTTCCTTCCTTCCTTCCTTCCTTCCTTCCTTCCTTCCTTCCTCCCTCCCTCCCTCCCTCCCTCCTTCCCTCCCTTCGTTCCTTCCTTCATATCTCCCTCCCTCCTTCTCTTTCCTCTCTCCCTACCTTTCACCTCCCTCCCTCCCTCTTTCCTCCCTTCCTTCCTTCATATCTCCCTCCCTCCCTCTCTTTCCTCCCTCCCTCCCTTTCACCTTCCTTTTCCTCCCTCCTTCCTTCCTTCCTTCCTTCCTTCCTTCCTTCCTTCCTTCCTTCCTTCCTTCCATCCATCCATCTCCCTCCCTTCTTCTCTTTCCTCCCTCCATCTCTCCTCCCTTCCTCCCCCGATAAGCCATCAAATGTACAAATTTGCAGATGGCCATGATTTTTTGCAAGGTACATTTTTCCTTCGGTCTAACTTCTGCGACTCTGGAGGAGGCTGGCTTATGCCACTCGGCTGCCATTAATGATTTCCCATCTCTTGTGCAGTTATTATTTACTTAACTTATGGCTATAGGAGATGACCAGGCCGCGCCTGAGGGAGGAGTCAAACGCATCATCTGTCATAAGTCCCTGCGCATCCTCAAGAGATCAAAGTCCAGCCCACCTCAAATGTCTTCTTATCTCCCACTTATTTTCCTTGACCGGTGAGTTGGTCTGATTCTTCTAGAAAGCTTAAGCTTGTGATAAATCTTTATACTTATGTGAACAGCCTGAGTGTCCTGATTTCCTCGGCACTTCACAACAACATATCTTACATGGACTGGCAATGTACATTAACATTTCACCCAGATTTGTAAACACAATAAAATGTATCTTAAAAAAATAAAATAAAATATGGAATGGCTTGCCTTCAGAGATTGTAGTTGGAGGTCATCTAGTCCAACCCCCTGCTCAAGCAGAAGACCCTATACCATTGCAGATAAATGGTTCTCCAATCTCTTTTTGTAAGCCTCCAGTGATGGAGCACCCACAACTTCTGGAGGCAAGCTGTTCCACTGGTTGATCATCCTCACCGTTACAAAATTTCCCTCTATTTCTACTTTGCTTCTCTCCTTGATCCGTTGCTTCTTGTCCTGCCCTCTGATCCTTTGGAGAATAAGTTGACCTCCTCTTCTTTGGGGCAGTCCCTTAGATATTAGAAGGCTGCTATCATGTCCCCCCTGGTCCTTCTCTTCATTAAACTAGACATACCGAATTCCAGCAA
Source organism: Vipera latastei (assembly GCA_024294585.1). Lineage (NCBI taxonomy): Eukaryota > Metazoa > Chordata > Lepidosauria > Squamata > Viperidae > Vipera > Vipera latastei. The sequence goes on from CM044355.1 coordinate 5,778,803, forward strand.
CCGTTCCTTATATGTTTTAGCCTCCAGTCCCCTAATCATCTTTGTTGCTCTTTTCTGCTCTCTTTCTAGAGTCCCAACATCTTCTTATATCATATATTTATACAATAAATTATATATTATACAATATTGTATTCTTCATCTCAAAGGGCACTTCCTCCCTTAAATCGTTCCATCCTAGTCTCCCTTCTACACAGCAATTCCCCAAAAGATTATGGAGTCAGCCATTCAAATATCAGTTCCCACTGTGAATTCACACACTACTTTTCTTTTTTTTTTAATCTTAAGTTTTCTCCGTTCTGATTCAAAGTCACCTGTGATTCTTTTGTTGGGATTGAGTTTTGGGGAAAAAAAAAATAACATTGCACAATATTTCTTCCAATGTACTGTACTTGCTTGGGAACACCATTTTTTTTTACCAAGTGTAAGAAAAAAAAACATAGGAAAAATGGGAATGCCATATTTTTGATGCAGTAGAGAAAGGATGCAGCTTCTGTCACAGAGCTGCTTTTCTCAGTTTGACCCTCTTATCCTTCCTGAAGTTGCTGCTAAAGCCTGTCTCAGATCAGAAAACTTTTTAGAAAATATATCAAACTTATAGTGGTAAATCTGGAGATGGTAAATTAGGCAAGTGCAAAATGGGTGGTGTCTTTACTGGAAATTACCCACACACACGCACACACACACTTCTTTTTTGCCCTCTAGGGTGGCTCTAAGTAGTGAGCAGATCCTTGCAATATTACTTAATTTTATATGATAGATAGATGGCTAGATAGATAGATAGATAGATAGATAGATAGATAGATAGATAGATAGATAGATAGATAGATTTATAGATAGATGGAGAGAGAGAGGCATAGATGGATAGACAGATAGATGATAGAGATAGATAGATAGATAGATAGATAGATAGATAGATAGATAGATAGATAGATAGATAGATAGATAGATAGATAGGTAGGTAGGTAGGTAGGTAGGTAGGTAGGTAGGTAGATAGATAGATAGATAGATAGATAGATAGATAGATAGATAGATAGATAGATAGATAGATAGATAGATAGATAGATAGATAGATAGATAGATGGAGAGAGAGGGGCATAAATGGATAGACAGAGAGAGAGAGAGAGAGAGAGAGAGAGAGAGAGAGAGAGAGAGAGGCATAGATGGATAGACAGATAGATGATAGAGATAGATAGATAGATAGATAGATAGATAGATAGATAGATAGATAGATAGATAGATAGACAGACAGATAGATAGATATGGATATAGACATATAAAAAGGTAAAGGTAAAGGTTCCCCCGCACATGTGTGCTAGTCGTTTCTGACTCTAGGGGCCGGTGCTCATCTCCGTTTCAAAGCCGAAGAGCCAGCGCTTGTCCGAGGACGTCTTCGTGGTCATGTGGCCGGCATGACTAGATATGACTAGATGCCAAAGGCGCATGGAATGCTGTTACCTTCCCACCATAGTGGTCCCTATTTTTTTACTTGCATTTTTATGTGCTTTCGAACTGCTAGGTGGGCAGAAGCTGGGACGAGTAACAGGCGCTCACTCTGTTACGCAGCACTCGGGATTCGACCCGCCAAACTGTCGACCTTCTGATCGACAAGCTCAGCGTCCTAACCCACTGAGCCACCGTGTCCCTTCTTATAGACACATAAGAAGATATAATAGATATATAGATAGGTATATTTAAAAATATGAAGCTAATAAAGTCTATCAGCAAGTATGTTGTTCCATTTAAAAAAAATAAATCCACATAACGTCTAACCTCCAAATTTTTTGTTTGATTTCATTTCATTTATTAAACAGATTTATATAGCTGCTCAACTCACACCTAGTGATTGCAGGCAGCTTACAAAAAATGGCTTTTTTCAATCTGGAACTTTATCCAGATATGTTTTTTTCCCCTTATAATACTTGTGGGGTTTGAGTTGCTGGATTGCACTTTCTTTACATATGTTTTTTTTTTAGTTCACTTTTACTTCTAAACTTCCCCCAAACTCCAGCCCCGAGGTATTCTAAGGTGTAAATGTAATCAAGAAATCAAGGTTATAAATTAGTTCATTGGTAAAATAACTCAATGAAGAATACTAACAATTCCCAGAGATCCTTTAATTGCACTGTAATAGAATTAACGGACCTACACATTGGAGATAACAAACTGGAGTGAAAAATGGTGATTTTAGTTCTGAAATTAATTTAATGAATTCCCCAAACGGCTTATGAATAAAGGCAGAGCAGAGCATGAGGAATGAACCAGATGGAATGCTTACTAGAGGACATAATAATCAAAAAGTGCATGGGAAATATGTTCATCTATAATTAAATGTTTGTCAGTAGAAACGGTGGAGTAATAGTAGAAAAGGCATTGATATTTTTCTTCCCTTTTTCCAGTTTTCAGGATCCACGGAAACAACAGACTTCATTATTGTTTAACCTGGAACAAACCCAGGTTTGCAAAAAAAAAAAAAAAAAAAAAAAAGGCCCCAGCAATTAATCTCCTCAGGTTATTTTTCCAAAAGGCAATCAGACTTTCTGTTTTTTGCTTTTCCTTGAAAACATTTCACTTCTCATCCAAGAAGCTTCTTCGGTTCTGACTGAATGGTGAAGAACGGAAGACATCCTTGTTCACCATTCTCCTTCCTTTCTCCACCATTCAGTTAGAACTGAAGAAGCTTCTTGGATGAGAAGTGAAATGTCTTCAAAGAAAAAAAACAAACAAAGTCCAGTTGCCTTTTGTAAGAAAAAACCTTTGGAAAAAACCATGACTAGGATGATTGAGAATCTCCAGTGACATCCAGCAATTGACAACTTCTAATGTGGACAACCTCTGTTTCTTTCTCCAGATCTTCTGAATTCTGAACTCAAACCCAGAGGTGGGATTCAGCCAGTTCGCACCAGTTCGGTGGAACCGGTAGCTAATTTTTTGCTGCCCAGGCCCAGAATGGACTTCCAGAAGCGGTATCCACACAGAGAACCACTTGTTCACATATTTGAATCCCACCACTGCTCAAACCTGTATAGATAGGTGTACATAGGTAAGGTAAAGGTAAAGGTTCCCCCGCACATGCGTGCTAGTCGTTTCTGACTCTAGGGGCCAGTGCTCATCTCCGTTTCAAAGCCGAAGAGCCAGCACTCGTCCAAGGACGTCTCCGTGGTCATGTGGCCGGCATGACTAGATGCCAAAGGCGCACAGAAAGCTGTTACCTTCCCACCGTAGCGGTCCCTATTTTTGTACTTGCATTTTTACGTGCTTTCGAACTGCTAGGTTGGCAGAAGCTGGGACGAGTAACAGGTGCTCACTCTGTTACGCGGCACTCGGAATTTGACCCGCCAAACTGCCAACCATCTGATTGACAAGCTCAGTGTCCTAACCCACTGAGCCACCACGTCCCTTAGGTGTACATAGATAACATCTATATCTGCGTAGATCTTGAAAATTAGAAACTTCACACTATCAAAGAAATGATAATAATGTAGGTTCTGCAGCTTAATTCTCCCCAATCTGTGTTGCTTATTCAGTGGTGATTGTGCATATGGGCCAAACAAATCTTGGATGAGAGAGTTCTGTTCAATCTCTGGTCAATGGTTGCAATAAAGTCTGTATCTATATCAGCTTAATTTACTCGTTTCTTTAAGAAAACATAACGGAGTCGTATAAAATCAGAAAGATCTCTACCACCCCAAATCGTAAGACTACGTCGGATTGACTTTGGCCAGGTCATGTGTGCAAATTCATTGGCGAAGTCAGCGATGCTCGGAATGGTTAGTGGAACAAGAAGAAGGGTCAAGCAAGAAGCACACTGGCTTGACAATATCAAAACTGATACAAAGAGAAATATCTAACAGCAGAAACAAGCTGTGCATCACGGTGAAAAAAAAGAAGGATTAGGAGAGACATGATAGCAGTGTTCCAGTATCCGAGGGGCTGCCACAAGGCAGAAGGGGCCAGGTTGTTCACCAGAGCACCAGAGGGAAGGATGAGAAACAATGGTTGGAAACTGATCAAGGAGAGAAGCAACCTGAAATTAAAGAGAAACTTCCTGACTGTGAGGACAATTAACCAGTGGAACAGAAGTTGCCTCCAGAAATGGTGGGCGTTCCATCGCTGGAAGTTTTTAAGAAGAGACTGGACAATCACCTGTCTGAGATGGTGTAGGTTCTCCTGCTTAAGTGGGGGGCTGGACTAGAAGACCTCCAAGGTCCCTTCCAGCTCTATTCTAATTCTAATTCTATATTAAGGTCAACCTATTTTCCAAAGCACCAGAAGACAAGACAAGAAGCAACGGAATGGATGGAAACTAGTCAAAGAGAGAAGCAACCTAGAACTAAGGAGAAACTTCCTGACAGTTAGAACAACTAACCAGTGGAACAACCTACCTCCAGAAGCTGTGAATGCTCCAACACTGGAAGTTTTTAAGAAGAGACTGGACAGCCATTTGTCCAAAATGGTATAGGGTTTCCTGCCTGAGAAGAGGGTTGGATTAGAAGGCCTCCAAGGCCCCTTTCCAACTGTGTTATTCTGTTATTCTAGTCTGCCCTTGTCACTAAAGGAAGGATGAACACAAAGGAAAGATGAAGGGAAAGTTAGAAAGAAGATTAAAAGTTTCCAGGATTGTTGAGTTTAG
>CM044355.1:5785932-5793432 GCA_024294585.1 Vipera latastei
GAAGTTTCTCCTTAGTTCTAGGTTGCTTCTTTCCTTGATTCGCTTGCATCCGTCACTTCTTCTCTTCCTTCAGGTGCTTCAGAGAATAGTATGAGTCCCTCTTCTTTGGGGCAGCCCCTGAGATATTGGAAGACTGCTATCATGTCACCCCTCACCCTTCTCTTCATTAAACTACACATACCCAATTCCAGCAACCGTTCCCTATATGTTTTAGCCTCCAGTCCCCTTATCAGCTTTGTTGCTCTTCTCTGTACTCTTTCTAGAGTCTCAACTTCTTTTTTACATCGTGGTGACCACAATGTATTGAGATACAATGCATTACAGTGGTACAAATGTAGACATGCAAATTATGATCCATTTGGTCTGTAATAAAAAGACAGTTCAGCCATCAATTGAGTCCGGAAGTGTTTATTGGTTTCTTTGTTCTGAAATATCCTAGCCATATTTAATTTCTTTGAAGCCTTTGTATAAACATCTATAACTGACCCTGGATCTAAACACAAGTTGTCAGTTGCTGTTGGCCATTCTTTGTCTCTATTTTATTTATTGCCTTGTGGCCTGCTCATTGCTTTCAGAAATGCTGAACATGTCAAATGTGCTTCATTTTAATCCTTATGATTCTACGCGTTAAGGGCCTGGAGACTAAAATAATAGGAAGAACGGTTGCAGGAATTGGGTATGGCTAGTCTGGAGAAAAGAAGGCCTAGGAGTAGCATGATAGCAGTATTCCAATATTTGAGGGGCTGCCTCAAACAAGAGGGGATCAACCTATTCTCCAAAGCACCAGGAGGCAGGACAAGAAGCAATGGATGGAAAATAATCAAGGAGAGAAGCAACCTAGCACAGCGGGTTGCCTATCTCAGGGGCTGCCCCAAAGAAGAGGGAGTCAAGCTATTCTCCAATGCACCTGAAGGCAGGACAAGAAGCAACGGATGGAAACTAGTCAAGGAGAGAAGCAACCTAGAACTAAGGAGGAATTTGCTGACAGTGAGAACAATTAACCAGTGGAATGACTTGTCTATGAAGATTCTCAGCCATCCAGCTCATGGATGTCCCAAAGGTGCTTTTTCAGAAGGCAACTGGACCTTCTTGTTTTTCTTTCAAGACATTTTGCTTTGAAGAGAAACGTCTTCAAAGAAAAAAAAAACAAGAAAATCCAGTTTCCTCCTGAAAAAGCACCTTTGGGCCAGTGAAACAACTTGTCTCCAGAAGTTGTGGGTTCCTCCATCACAGGGGATTTTTAAAGACGAGACTGGACAACCACTTGTCAGAAATGGCATTGGGTCTCCTGCTTGAGCAGGGAGTTGGGTTAGAAGACCTCCAAGGTCACTTCTAAAACTGTTATTCTGTTATTTTAATCTGCCCTCATGACGAATGGCAAAGAAGAACACCTTCTCTCCAAAAAGGGAAAGTGAGAGGCAAGATTAAAAATTTCCAGGACTGTGGAATCTAGGAATAGTCCAAGACTCAACAGTGAGAATTCAGTGGAACAGCTTGCCTCCAGAGGTTGTGGGTGCTCCGGTGGTTGTGGAGCTTTTAAGAAGAGACTAGACATCCATTTGTCTGAAATGTTAGAGGGCCTCCTGTTTGAGCAGCAACTTGGACGAGAAGACTTCCAAGGTCCCTTCCAACTCTGTTATTCTGTACGGGGTGTAAATTTTATTTCATTCTAGTAGCAATGACTGATTTTTGAACCAGAATGTCCCTAAGTCCTCTGTATATTAAGATTGCAGTTTTGACAATTCTACATCACTGTTCACGTTAGATGGAGCTGATAGAAGTTGAAATCCAAAACATATATGGCAGAGCGAAATTATCTGCGTTTATTTGAAACAATTACCTTTTCAATATTCCCCAAAATATTTCTTTCTCGGGGGAGGGATGCTGTCTGTCTGTCTGTCTGTCTGTCTGTCTGTCTGTCTGTCTATCTATCTATCTATCTATCTATCTATCTATCTATCTATCTATCTATCTATCTATCTATCTATCTGTTGTGATTCAGCGTCAGCCTGTAATGTCGGCAGCTGAGTCTGCTGAGTCTGAAGAGGAGGAGGAGGAGGGGTTTGGAGAGCCTTTGGTATCAGAAGGAGGCTCTGATACACTGCAGGACTCTCAGCCTGGCCCCTCCCATCATGTTCCTCCTCAGACATAGCCGTGTGAGCACGAGGTATTGCATGTAGATGATTCACAGATGGATCTATTCAGGGACGCTAGGAGCCAGAGGCAATCCAGCAGAGCAGAACAGAGGAAGGGAATGAGGCAACTTGGGAGAAGGCAATGAGAAGCCACGCCTTGGGACTGCTGATAAAAGGGGAAGGTGTGGGAGGTGCTGGTTGCTGAAGGCAACTGTTTGAAGATCTTCTGCTAAAGTCCTGGTCTGTTATTCCTGTTTAACTCTTGTTTGAACTTTTGGTTTAACTCTTGTTTGAACTTTTGATTTCTTGTAAATAAATTTGGTTGGGTTTTTCCAGCCTGTTGACTATAAAAAGGGGTTGTCCCTGACATTCAAACAGGGCCGGTCGTAGGCTGGAACAGGACACTATCTATCTATCTATCTATCTATCTATCTATCTATCTATCTATCTATCTATCTATCTATCTATCTATCTATCTATCTATCTATCTATCCATCCATCCATCCATCCATCCATCCATCCATCTATCTATTTATCTATCTATCTATCTATCTATCTATCTATCTATCTATCTATCTATCTATCTATCTATCTATCCATCCATCCATCCATCCATCCATCCATCCATCCATCCATCCATCCATCCATCCATCTATCTATCTATCTATCTATCTATCTATCTATCTATCTATCTATCTATCTATCTATCTATCTATCTATCTATCTATCTATCTATCTATCTATCTATCTATCTATCCATCCATCCATCCATCCATCCATCCATCCATCCATCCATCCATCCATCCATCCATCTATCTATCTATCTATCTATCTATCTATCTATCTATCTATCTATCTATCTATCTATCTATCTATCTATCTATCTATCTATCTATCTATCTCTATTTGTAGTTAATGGACAGATGATTTAGATCCATTTCCTTTTACAATCCCTTTGTTGTTGTTGTTTTCTTCTTCTTCTTCTTCTTCTTCTTCTTCTTCATAATTATTAGGACCACTTCAGTCAAACCAGAATTTATTACCATGATTTACTAACAAAATTATTTGCATGACTTCTGTCAATGTTATTTGCATACTATTATTATGAAAGCCGCTTATTTGGAGAGCAGAGATGATATACGAGGGTTTATAACAAGCGCGCCTTGTTATTTAGACTTGATTTTCATATGCAAAAGCCAGGGATACAAGCCCTGGAATGTACCAGTCCTATTTCTCATAGTGAAGCAAGTGTTCTATATCAGCAGGGGATATACAGAGCTGAAATTTTGCTTGACCGAAACCAGTTATAGGCAGTGGACAGATCTAGATAAGAAACCACAATTCATCTTTCAAATGTTGATGTTGTTATTCCTATCATTATTTTTTCTTTTCCAAGTGATGGGTGGCTGGAGATTTGGGAACAGGCCACTCTTTCTGCTCACAGACAGACAGATGGACACACACACACACACACACACACACACAAATCCTCTCATTTGAACTCCTCAAAGAACTCTGGCTGAGAAACCTTGATCCTATGGGAGTGAGGTGGGGAACCGGGAGAAAGGAAATATCTTCATCTTAACAAAATTCTTCAAGACAGTCTTAGAAAATACAGTAGAACATAGAACCCCCCACAGCAGACATGTCAAACCCGCGACATCATGTGCCATCGCGTGATGTGTCGGAACTTTTTCCCCCCACTGCCAGCAATGAGATGGGTGTGGTTTTGTCGTGATGCCTCCGGCCCGTGGGTCAACAGTTTGACACCCTTGGCCTAGAGCATTCCCAGACATTCTTTGGGCTTGATGAGATGGGTGCATGTGATCATAGAAAGAGATAACAGAATAATAGAATGGAGTAACGTAATTGGAAGAGACCCAGGAGGTCCTCCAGTCCAACCCCCACTCTCCACCCAAGAAGGAGGCCATAGAAGGTCTGCTTCTTAGGCAGGGGTTGGACCGGAGGACCTTCTAACTCTGTCATGCTATGAGGGATTCATTGCATTTCTTCATGCATTGTTTAGGGCATCACAGCACCCCCAAAGTTAGGACAACCCTATGTTGCCACTTCTCTTATTAGCCTTCATTTAAAGGCTGAGCTTTATGGTTTTCAGCAAAATCTCTACCGCGTTTTGTCATCAGATGCTTCCAGATTGTACAGAGAAGAGCAACAAAGAGGATCAGGCGAGTGGAGGCTAAAACAGATAAGGAACATGTCATGGTTCCGAAGAATGAGACAAATCAAACAAATTGCAGGCATATAATATATATATATATGTTTTCTGAGGTTTTCGTGGGTGTTTGTATGTAGGTCTTTGGTCATTCGGGTTTTTTCCCCACGTAGAATTGGAGGTATCAGGGCGACGTTTCGACGAAATCTCATCCGTCATCCTCAGGCTGGTGGCTTCAGCTTTGTTCTTCTGGGAGAAGTGTGTGGTAGTGGCTGTTTTTTTCTTCTTTTTTTAAACTGCCAGAGGGTGTGTGTTCTGTGGGTGGAGGTGTGCTCTGATTGGGTGGGGGGTTAGCTGTGTTCTGATTGGGTGGGAGTGTGTTTTGAATGGGGGCTGTGTTCTGATTGGGTGGGGATGTGTTTTGAGTGGATGGGCTGGTCTCAGCTGCCAGCCTTAGACCTGAACTGGTGAGTTGTGCTGCTTTTGTTCGGCTCCGTGTTTGTGGTGGTGCCATGTTTTTATAGTGGGTGTCAGTTTGCTTATTGTGTGGTTTGGAGGGGTTTAAAGTGGCTGATGTTGCAGCTGTAGTTAGGTTTCTGTTTTGTGGTTGTGTGTCGTTATCGTTGTGGGTTCAGATTTGCTTTTTGAATGGTTGTGTGGGGTGATGTCATGTGATGTTATCATGAGTTTGGGTCTGGTATCATTCTTGGTGGTTGGGACTCGTCTGTCAATCAAGGCGGGTTTCCAAATGGCTGGTAGGCGAGAGGTATCATCTTGTTTGTTCATGCTGTGGGGGCGTTTTTCTATCTCAATGGCTTCTCTGATTATTCTGTTGTTAAAATGTTCAATTTTGACGATAGTTCTGGTTTTTTTAAAATCAATTTCATGACCCGTGGCTTTGAAGTGTTGGAACAGGGATGAAGTTTGTTCTCCCTTTCTGAGTGAGTTCCTGTGCTCTTCAATGCGTGCACTTATTCTTCTGTTGGTCTGTCCGATGTATGTGGTGGGGCAGGTGGTGCATGGGATTTCGTATACTCCTTGGTTTTCTAACCCAATTATGTCTTTGGGGTTTCTTAGGATGGTGGATATTTTTTCTGTCTGTGTAGAATGCTGTTTTGATGTTGTGTTTTTGGAGGATCTTGCTGATTCTGTCTGTGGTCCCTTTTAAGTATGGGAGGAGGGCTTTGCCATTTTCTTGTTCTCTGTCTTGGGTTTTTGTGGGTGTCTCTCTTCGGATTAAATTGGTAATCATGTTTCTTTGGAATCCATTGGCTGTTAGTACATTAGTGAGAGTGTGTAGTTCGGTTTTTAGGTGTTGTTCGTCAGCTAGGTGTTTTGTTCTGGAGATGAGTGTCTTGGCTACGGAGTTGATCTGTGCTGGGTGGTGGTGTGAGAGTGCATTCAGATAGCGGTTTGTGTGTGTTTTTTTATGGTAGATAGTGTGTCCTAGGGAGCCGTTGGATATATATATTACTACTCCTTTTCAAATAAATACTACTCCTTTTCAAATAGAGTGATGCAGTATTTTTGGTTACACTTTTGAAAATTGGATTTAGTAATTCAGAACTTCAAAGTCCGGGGAGAGACTTAGATGTGTTTGAAGGACAATTTTGGGAAAGGTGATCTCAGCTGCTGAGTTCAAAGAAAGAAAGGAAAAAAGAAGAAGTCTGTATTTTTTACAAAAAGAGCTTGTCCTAAGACAGAGAGACACAAAAACAGCTGAAGGTTCCACTTATTTATTTATTTATCTTATTTCTTTAGAAACAAGAAATACATGGATAAGTTCTTCTTCTTCTTCTTCTTCTTCTTCTTCTTCTTCTTCTTCTTCTTCTTCTTCTTCTTCTTCTTCTTCTTCTTCTTCTTTTGTTTCCTTCCTTCCTTCCTTCCTTCCTTCCTTCCTTCCTTCCTTCCTTCCTTCCTTCTTTCCTTCCTTCCTTCCTTCCTTCCTTCCTTCCTTCCTTCCTTCCTTCCTTCCTTCCTTCCTTTCTTGATGTGTGAGTACCACAGGTTAATTTGTATTTCAGTCAGATTAATCTGGCATGCAGGAAGCATCTAGATGATTGCTATAAAAGTGTGTAAAGAAATATTCCTCTGGAGTGTCTATTATTAATTAGTTAATTAGCCACCAGGGCAATGGGCTTCCATCACTTGATGAGAACAATCTGTGAGATTCTGAACTCATTGACCTCCAATGGGTGATCTGACTCCAGGTCAATAGCCTGTTTGCTTTAAGCCTTGCAGCCATCTATAACTATTTTTAACAGATGAGCTTTCCAGTAACTATTAAGAACGTCTATTACACACACCTTTGATGTCAAGAACACGCTTGTGCCACCGATTAATCATTAAACAATCCTGGAAAGAACTATGTGAAGAAAATGCTTAATGGCTTAATCTCCAAACTTGTTGATCTCTTGAACACTTGCACAGAGATGAGGTTATGAGCTCTAAGTGTAAGCTTGTGAGCAATGACAAGGAAAGGAAAGCCTAAAGTTGGGCAAATTCCATCCCCTGTACCACCAATGTTTCTATGACTGTCAATGGACCATCTGCTCATTGAGCATCAATGGACCTATGACTCTCTATTCATTGGTGTTCAATGGATTCTCTGACTTTCTGCCCATCAGTCATCAACGGACTCTTTGTTCATTGGTCATCAATGGACTCTGTGAGTCACATGACCAGAAAACAGGAAGGAGGGGCTTAGACTGAAGGACTCAGCAACATTCTGAGTCACTGGCCACCTGCCCCATAGGGATGCATGGGGACATTTTTTTCCCCTCAGAATTTCCTAGCTCACTGAGGGTGAACCTTTTTGGACTCAGTTGTGTCAAAAATATATCTCCTCTCTCTCTCTCTCTCTCTCTCTCTCTCTCTCTCTCTCTCTCTCTCTCTCTCTCTCTCTCTCTCTCTCTCTCTCTCTCTCTCTCTCACACACACACACACACACACACACACACACACACACACACACACACACACACACTGAGCAAAAGGGGTGGGGGGAATCCTATTTACAATTCAGTGGACTTCTTCACACAAGTACAAAAGCTGATTTCACAGGACCACAAGTAGAATCTTCATCAAGATCTTCATCTATGGTAGGGTGCAACCCGCTCCCAAAACAGTAGCAATCACATCAAAGCCCTGCTTTTTAAAAATGTACGTTGTGTATGGCAAAATGTAAAAAAA
>CM044355.1:5803432-5839078 GCA_024294585.1 Vipera latastei
AAAGGCAGACACAGCAACACTTCTCTGTGCATTAATGATTCACCCGTGGAGATGGTTACCAGCATCAAATTCCTAGGTGTGCAGCTAACGAGTAGCCTGGCTTGGTCACTCAACAGTGAGACACTGGTGAAGTGGACACAGCAGCGCCTGCATTTTCTGTGTTGCATAAGAAAAGCACATCTTCTTTCCCCTGTCCTGACCATTTTCTACAGAGGGATGACCGACAGCATCCTGTCATACAGCATCACAGTCTGGTTTGGAAGCATCCCTGTGTTGTGATTCAGGGTCAGCCTGTGGGTTCGGCAGTTGGGTCGGACGACTCAGAGGAGGAGGGGGGTGTTGAAGAGCTTGCTGAGGGGGTTGAAGATCTTGCTGATGAGAGCCCTCAGCCAGGCCCCTCCCACCTGGTCACGACGGAGACCCAGCTGTGTGAGCCTGACAGCGTGGATGAAGATGACCCACAGCTGGCCCTGTTCAAGGACGCCCGACGCAGAAGGCAGTCAGTCAGGAGTAAACAGAGGGAGGCAATGGGGCACCTCGGAAGGAGGCACAGAGAGGCCATGCCCTGAACTGTATTTAAGGGGAATGTGTGGGAGGGCTGGTTTGCTGAAGGCAACCGCTTGGATTGTTCCTGCGTCTTAGCTCCTGTTTTATGGTTGGTGTCTTGTCTTGCTCTTGTTTTATGTGAATAAATTTGGCAGGCTTTATTCCAGCCTCTTGCCGTTTGTAAAGGGGTCGTCCCTGCTTTTGCTGCAGGGCCGGTAGCAGGCTGGTACAGAACACCCTGCTTCGGACAGGAAGGCAGTGCAGAGAGTGGTGAGGACAGCTGAAAAGATCGTTGGCAGTTCCATCTCTTCCATCTAGGACGTGGGATATAAGCGTTACTTGAGCAGGGTCCAAAAGATTGTCTAGGATGCTACATGTCCTCTTCACGACCTGTGTTCCTTGTTACCTTCTGGGAGGAGGGGGCTCCGTGGTATCCACAGCAGAACATCCAGATTCAGTCACAGTTTTGTTCCATACAGTATCAACCTTGTGAACTCTCAAGCTTCCTCCTTCCATTATGTATTCAAGATGTTGTTGTTGTTAGCTGCGAAGTCGTGTCCGACTCATTGCAACCCTATGGACAATGTTCCTCCAGGCCTTCCTGTCCTCTACCATCATCTGGAGTCCATTTAGGCTCACGCCTACTGCTTCAGGGACTCCATCCATCCACCTCATTCTCTGTCGCCCCCTTCTTCTCTTGCCCTCAACCTTTCCCAGACTCTTCTCCAGTGAGTCCTTCCTTCTCATTAGGTGGCCAAGGTATTTGAGTCTCAACTTCAGGATCTGGCCTTCTAAAGAGCAGTAAGGGTTGATCTCCTCTAGGACTGACCGGTTTGATCGCCTTGCAGTCCAAGGGACTCGCAGGAGTCTTCTCCAGCACCATAGTTCAAAGGCCTCAATTCTTTGGCACTCAGTCTTTCTTATGGTCCAGCTTTCACTGCTATACATTGGACAGTGATTAATATTTACATGTTACTTATATGTAAGGGTGTAGGTGTATACATACATGCATATAGTATGTTTTAAGTGTGTGTTATGTATGTGTACACTTTGAGAGCAAGCAACTAAATTTCACTTTTAATGTGTGCCGTTGTGCCCACAAGGGGGGGGGGAAAATGACAATAAAGGTTATTTAATCTGGCATTCCCATTGACTTTGCTTGTCAGAAAGTCACAAAAGGTGATCACATGACCCCAGGACATTGCAACCGTCGTAAATGTGAGTCAGTTGTCAAGCATCTGAATTTTGATCACATGACCATGCTGCAAAGGTCATCAAATGTGAAAAACAATAACTCACTTTTTTCAGTGCTGTCGTAACTTCAGTCACTAAATGAACTGTTGTAAGCCGAGGACTAACCTCTGTACCTGAAACAAGGAGGGGAAAAAATATCCCAATGTCTATTGCTTATATAGTCTCATTATTATTGTGAAGTTTCTTATCAGTGATATAAGAGGAGACTGGACATTCACCTGTCTGAGACAATATAGGTTCTCCTGCTTGAGCAGGGGGCTGGACTAGAAGACCTCCAAGGTCCCTTTCAGCTCTATTCTATTCTATTCTATTCTATTCTATTCTATTCTATTCTATTCTATTCTATTCTATTCTATTTCTATTCTATTCTATTCTATTCTATTCTATTCTATTCTATTCTATTCTATTCCATATTTTCTATTCTATTCTATTCTATTCTATTCTATTCTATTCTATTCTATTCTATTCTATTCTATTCTATATAAATATTTTCTTCTCTTCTCTTCTCTTCTCTTCTCTTCTCTTCTCTTCTCTTCTCTTCTCTTCTCTTCTATATAAATATTCTCTTCTCTTCTCTTCTCTTCTCTTCTCTTCTCTTCTCTTCTCTTCTCTTCTCTTCTCTTCTATTCTATTCTATTCTATTCTATTCTATTCTATTCTATTCTATTCTATTCTATTCTATTCTTAATGTGTGTAAGATTATCAAATAGCCAGCAGCGTGCTGCAGCTGCCAAAAAAGCCAATGCAGTCCTAAGGCTGCATCAACAGATAGACAGCATCAAGATCATGAGAAGTGACAGTACCACATTATCCCACACTAGTGAGGCCACACTTGGAAAACAGTGTCTAGTTCTGGTCATCACAATACAAAAAAAGATGCTGAGACCCTAGAAAGATTACAAAGGAGAGCACCAAAGTTGATGAAGGGTCTTGAGGTTAAACCATAGGATGAATGGTTGAGGGAGCTAGGTCTATCTACCCCAGGAGTCTTTAAGCTTGGCCCTTTTATGACTTGTGGACTTCAACTCCCAGAATTCCTCAGCCAGCATGCCTGGCTGAGGAATTCTGGGAGTTGAAGTCCACAAGTCATAAAAGGGCCACGTTTGAAGACCCCTGGTCTGGATCCAAGCCCGCAGTTTCAACAAAATGGCCGACTGAGGAATTCTGGGAGTTGAAGTCCACCAGTCATAAAAGGGCCAGGTTTGAAGACCCCTGGTCTGGTTCCAAGCCCGCAGTTTCATCAAAATGGCCAACTGAGGAATTCTGGGAGTTGAAGTCCACCAGTCATAAAAGGGCCAAGTTTGAAGACCACTGATCTACCCTAACAAAGAGAAGGATTAGTGGGGAACATGATAACATTTTCCAATACTTGAGGAGCTGTCCCATAGAAGAAGGGATTGACTAAGCCTCTGAAGCACTATAGGGCAGGACAAGAAGTAAAGTGTGGAAGCTTATTAAAGAGAGAGCCAACCTAGAAATGAGGAAAAATTTTCTGACAGTGTGAAACAATTCATCAGTGGAATAGCTTGACTTCTCGGTGCTCCACCATTAGAAGTTTTCAGAAATAAACTGGACAGTCATTTGATTAGTACAGTGTAAGGTCCATTGTCTCTTCCAACCCTATGATTTCATGTTATATATTCTACATTACGCAGAAATTGGGTATGTCTTGTTTAACAAAAAAGAAGGACTAGGAGTGATGCGATGGCAGTGCTCCAATATTTGAGGGGCTGTCATAGAGAAGACCTGGATCAACCTATTCTCCAAAGCACCTGAAGGCAGATGAAGAAGCAATGAATGGAAGCAAGGAGTGAGAAGAAACTTCCTGAAAATTAGAACAATTAATCAGTGGAATAGCTTGCCTCCAGAAGTTGTGAGTGCTCCATTACTGCAGGTTTTTAAGAAGAGACTGCACAGCCACTTGTCCAGAATAGTACAGAGTTATGTGCAGGGGACTTGATTAGAAGACCCCCCCCCCAAGGCCCCTTCCAACTTTGTTATTCTGTCTTTATTAACATTATAGCCATGATGTATCCTGCATGCAACTGTTAGAGCGTTAGTGGAAATTTTCAAATTGCTTATGTAGTGAAAGATCGAAAGAGGTTCAAGATCAGCTGAAAGACGTCTGACGTTCCTAACTGTGGGATACATTACAACAAAAACATGGACTCTTTCTTTTCCCCTTTTTCTTTTCTTTTTTCCACGAAACTACATTTTTAAAGGAGAGTTTAAGATTCCTGCTAGGAGGGGAAAAAAAGTAAGAAATAATTTTGATGAATGCATAAGAAATGGGCCTTTGTAGTGAGTAACTCTTCTTACGGAAAGTCTTTCAGTCTTTTGAGTAGCTGAATGCATTAAAGACACCAAGCTGGTTCTTGAAACTATTTCAACTCTTTCTTCTGAAAGTACCACTTTCACAGTGAAGGTCACAACAGAAAGGGCAATGAAGATGTCAACTTGGTATGTGGCAGCCATGGAAAAGGCAAAATCCATGCTGGGGCCATCAGGAAACGGACTGAAAATAAAACTGCCAACACTGTAATGTACTTAACTTAATGTATTGTACACCCACAACTGAAGTACTATCTGCAGTTCTGATTGTCACAATTGAGGGGTGGAGGGAAAGAACATACAGGGCTTGCCAAAATGCAGAAGAGCATCTCAAAAGAATGGAATGGAATAGAATAGAATAGAATAGAATAGAATAGAATAGAATAGAATAGAATAGAATAGAATAGAATAGAATAGAATAGAATAGAATAGAATAAGCAATAGGATATAGAATAGAATAGAATAGAATAGAATAGAATAGAATAGAATAGAATAGAATAGAATAGAATAGAATAGAATAGAATAGAATAGAATAACAGAATTGGAAGGAACCTTGGAGGTCTTCTAGTCCAGCCTACTGCTTAAGCAGGAGAACCTATACCAGGGGTCAGCAACCTGAAACAGTGAAAGAGCCACTCGGAACCGGTTCCCTCACAAAAGGAAAAACTGGGAGCCACAAAAAATGTGTGCACATGTGCGTACATGCGCGCATGCGCAGAACAGGGTTTGAAGAGTGGAGCCAAGGCGAGATATGCACCTACCCTGCATATTTGAATTGATTGGTTGAACTTTTTTAGTCCCACTTTTTTTTTTTTGGACTGCATATGGCAGAGGACTGGGAGCCGCAGGAGACGCATGCGGCTCCGGAGCCGCGGGTTGCAGACATGTGCCCTATACCATTCCAGACAAATGGCTGTCCAGTCTCTTCTTAAAAACTTCCAGTGTTGGAGCATTCACCACTTCTGGTGGCAAGCTGTTCCACTAATTAATTGTTCTCACTGTCAAGACATTTCTCCTTAGTTCTAGGTTGCCTTCTCTCTTTGGTTAGTTTCCATCCATTGCTTCTTGTCTTGTCTTCAGGTGCTTTGGAGAACATCTTGACTCCCTCTTCTTTGTGACAGCCCCTAAGATATTGGAAGAGTGCTATCATGTCACCCCTCGCCCTTCTCTTCGTTAAACTGGACATACCAAATTCCAGCAACCGTTCCTTATATGTTTTAGCCTCCAGGCCCCTGATCATCTTTGTTGCTCTTCTCTGTACTCTTTCTAGAGTCTCAACATCTTTTTTACATCATGGTGACCAAAACTGGATGCAGGATTCCAAGGGTGGCCTTATCAAGGCCTTGTAATGTGGTATTAACCCTACAGGTGATCTTGATTCTATCCTTCTGTTAATGCAGCCTAGCACTGTTTCGGCTTTTTTGGCGGCTGCAGCACACGGCTGGCTCATATCTACCATATTTTTCGGACCATAAGACGCACTTCCCCCCCCCCAAAAAAAAGTGGAGGGAAAACGAGGGTGTGTCTTATGGTGCGAAGGTGATCCGTATGGCCAGCCCCAACCTCTGCAAGTGGAAAGCAAGGGAGATTGCCAGGAGCACGAATTGGCATGTGCTGAGAAACGCCAATCTTGCGCTCTTGCAATCTCCCTCGCTCCATTTCAGCCTGCTTAATCTTGTAGCAAGGGAAGCTGAAACCGAGCAAGGGAGACTGCAGGAGCACAAGATCGGCCGATTCAGCTTCCTGGCAATCTCCCTCGCTCCGTTTCAGCTTGCTTTCTGCAAGAGAAAGCGGGGCCGCAGGGCTGCCTCCACGTATACTGCTCTAACGCGGAGAGGGAAGGACAAAGAGGGAGGGAAGGAAGAAAGGAAAGAAGGAAGGGACAATGGGAAAGGGAGGGAGAGAAAGAGAGAGAGAGAGGGAGAGGGAGAGAAAGAGAGGGAGAGGGAGAGAGAAAAGGAGAAAGAAATAGGTAGAGAGAGAGAAGGATAAATAAAGGGAGAGAAATAGAGGGAGAGGGAGAAAGAGGGAGAGGGAAAGAGAGAGGGAGAGAAAGAAAGGGGGAGAGAGACAAGGAGAAAGAAAGAGGGAGGGAAATAGAGGGAGAGAGAGAAAGAGGGAGAAAGAGAGAGAAAGAGAAAAATAGAGAGGGAGAGAAAGAGGGAGAGAGAGAGAGGAGAAAGAAAGAGGGAGGGAAATAGAGGGGGAGAGAGAAAGAGGGAGAAATAGAGGGAAAGAGAAAAATAGAGAGGGAGAGAAAGAGGGAGAGAGAGAAGGAGAAAGAAAGGGAGGGAAATAGAGGGAGAGAGAGAAAGAGGGAGAAATAGAGGGAAAGAGAAAAAGAGGGAGAAAAAGAGGGAAAGGGAGAGAAAGGGAGAGAGAGAGAAAGAAAGGGTGGGACAGAGAGGGAGAGAAAGAGAAGGAGAGAGAGAAATTAAATTAGTAACATGATTGTTAAGTGAATCTGGTTTCCCCACTAACTTTGCTTGTCAGAAGGTTGCAAAAGGCGATCACATGACCCTGGAACAATGTGACCATGATAAATATGAAACAATTGCCAAGCATCCAAATGTAAATCGCATGACCCTGGGGATGCTGCAACGGTCATAAGTGTGAAAAATGGTCATAAGTCACTTTTTTCAGTGCCGTCACTAAGTGAATCATTGTAAGTCGAGGACTACCTGTATCATTTTTTTTCCTTTTTTTGGGGGGTGGTCAAGTTTTTGACACCTTGTTGGGCCACTGGTGGTACTCGGACATTGCCTTGTCCTAATAGTGGTACAATGGATGAAAAGGTTGAAAAGCCCTGTTTTAGTATACCGGTACTATTTGGTTCAGAATATTTTTTTTCTTGTTTTCCTGCTCTAAAAACTGGGTGCGTCTTATGGTCAGGTGCGTCTTATGATCCGAAAAATACGGTAAGTGATCATCCACTACGACTCTGAGATCCCTCTCACGGTTGCTACTATTGAGCCAGGAAAAGGACTTTAAAACCTGCATTTTAGGAAAGATTATGACATTTTGGTCCCATCTGCTTAACAATAAGGAAAGGATGGTGTGGGCAGGACCAGGGTCTGTAACATTATGAATGGCATGGAGGAAATGGACAATGAAGCTGACTTGAGGGACACTCAGTCAGTTGTGTCAATGTAGAAAACTATATTAAACATTCCCAAATAGCTGATTAAGACTATGTTTGGATACATCCAGTAAAGGAAAGCCCACCATATCTCTTGGTCATTTTTCCACTGTCCAATTTAAAATTTAATTTAATTTAATTTAATTTAATTTAATTTAATTTAATTTAATTTAATTTAATTTAATTTAATTTAATTTAATTTAATTTAATTTAATTTAATTTAATTTAATTTAATTTAATTTAATTTAATTTAATTATTTAATTTAATTTAATTTAATTTATTGTTAGTTAATTGCTTTGAATCATTATCAACTCCTGGTAACTGCCCAGATAAGTTCCTGCAGCTTCCCTGATAAGTTTTTGGGAATGCTTTGCCATTCCCTCCTTCATAGGGCTGAGAGAGAGTGACTGGCCCAAGGTTACCCAGTGTAGTAGTAGAACTCACAGTCTCCTGGTTTCTAGCCTGGTGCCTTACACTACACCAAACCGACTTTCCAGTGAAGAATTCTGCATTGTTCGTTCTCTAAATCATCTCCAACTTTTCGTGATCCCATGGACCATAGCATGGGTCTTCAAACTTGGCCCTTTTATGACTTGTGGACTTCAACTCCCAGAATTCCTCAGTCGGCCAGTTTGATGAAACCGCGAGCTTGGATCCAGACCAGGGGTCTTCAAACCTGGCCCTTTTATGACTGGTGAACTTCAACCCCCAGAATTCCTCAGTCGGCCATTTTGATGAAACTGCGGACTTGGATCCAGACCAGGGGGCTTCAAACTTGGTCCTTTTATCACTTGTGAACTTCAACGTCCAGAATTCCTCAGCCAGGCATGCTGGCTGAGGAATTCTGGGAGTTGAAGTCCACCAGTCATAAAAGGGCCAAGTTTGAAGACCCCTGAATCATAGGGTGAAAGGCCCTCCTGTCCTCCACTATGTCCCAGAGTTTGCCCAAATTCATGTTCATTGTGTTGATGGCCCTATCTGGCCATCTCCTCCTCTGCCATCCCCTTCTTCTTGTGCCTTCAGTCTTTCCTACCATCAGGATCTTCTCCAATGAGTCCTCTCTTCTCATTAGGTGGCCAAAGTATTTGAGCTTCAGCTTCAGGATCTGTCCTTCCAAGGAACAGTCAGGGTTGAGTTCCTTTATGACTGACTGATTTGAAGCAGAAACCTGAACAAACTGCTATTCCGCTATTAATTGTTCTTGCTGTCAGGAAATTTCTCCCCAGTTCTAGGCTGGATCTCTCTTTAACAAGCTTCCACCCATTGTTTCCTGTCCTGCCCCGAGGCGCTTTGTAGAATAAGTTTATCCTTTTTCCTCTTTGACAGCTGGTCAAGTACTGGAAGACAGTTATCATGCCCCCCTCCCCAAAAAACTCCCCTTCTCTTCAATAGGCTGGACATACCTAGCTCTCTTTTACTCCTTTCTTATCTTTGGAAAACCAAGCAAGTTTACTCATTCCCCACTCAGGGAACTGGAGGCTGCAGGGAGATCATTAGGACACCAATTGACATTAATCAGCGGTTTGCACGATCCCAGTGAGAAATTTTCTAGAATATTTTACAGTGATGTAAACCTGGGTCATGGGGAAAAAAAAATCATCCTGCAATGTGAATTTGGATACATTTCAGTTTGGATATTTTGAGATATGTCTGAATCATTCTCAGTTTAGAGAACTGGTTTAATACAAGAGTGAGTTTTTTTCCCCATTATGCCTGTTATTGGTAATTAAGTTATTGATGCCGTGTGACATGGTTCCGATAAATGAGACAGTTCAAACGAAATGCAGGCATATTATTTATCTAAAAAGTCTTAATAATGAAACGAAACATCGGCACTCATGGAGGGAATGCCAGAATCTGAAATCTCTTCCCCTCACAAACCCATCGTAACACACACACAACCCCTGTCCTTATCTACACGTCATAAATCACATTGTCCAATTAGTTTTCCATATGAGGTTTCACTTCCCATTCTGCAAACATTGACACCGTGCTGTAGTGGAATATAGCCTGGATTCCCAGAAGGGAGGGCCTGCATTACAGGGGGCAAAAAGGGCTTGGACTGTCTGGTAGGCATGAAGAGGGGTAAAGCAGCTCCTCCATACTGATTCTTGGACTGTATCTAAAAGGTAAAGGTAAAGGTTCCCCTGCACATGCGTGCTAGTCGTTTCCGACTCTAGGGGCCGGTGCTCATCTCCGTTTCAAAGCCGAAGAGCCAGCACTTGTCCGAGGATGTCTCTGTGGTCATGTGGCCGGCATGACTAGACGCCAAAGGCGCACAGAACGCTGTTACCTTCCCACCGTAGTGGTCCTTATTTTTCTACTTGCATTTTTTTACGTGCTTTCGAACTGCTAGGTTGGCAGAAGCTGGGACGAGTAACAGGCTCTCACTCTGCTACGTTGCACTCGGGGTTCGACCCGCCAAACTGCTGACCTTCTGATCGACAAGCTCAGCATCCTAACCCACTGAGCCACCGCGTCCCTTCTGGAGTGTATCTATAGTTATGTAAATAACTGCTTTAGTTTGGCACGATTTTGCCTACAGAAGAACACTAGAAGAAACTACTCAGAACTTATTCCATGTATCTTTCTTGGTTTCTTGGGGAGGTCTGACCCACTCCTTATAAATTCATATAAATACATCAGGAACAATCTCCTTTTAGATTTATACTTTAATATTGAAGAATTAAGGACCAAAACTCTCCAGGCCTTCCATTTTCAAATTTTAAAATGTCTACATGATGTGTATTTTTTTAAAAAAAATAAAAAATAAAATCAGATTCAGAAGCATCCATGCCTTATTTTCTGGGCTCCGTATCTTTCTGTTTTTTGCCACATTATGGCCACTAAATTCTCAAAGACAATTTGAGGAACAATTTCCGAACTAAAGTGCTTAGGTCTTTGAGGAAAAGTTTAATTACTCTAATCTATACAGGCTGGAAAACATTGTGCTTAATGGGGTAATCTATTGAAGAGCATGGGATTTTAAGCAGCATAGACTCACAAGGCTTCGGAAGTGTCTCTCCCTCCTTGCACAGCGGAGAGACAATAAAATATATTTTTTTAAAACGTAAGTGGCATCAGAAGGAAACTTCAGATGTTTCATAAATCCATCTGACAAAATCTCATGTAACCACGTCGAGAGTTTTATGTTGCACATGGAATAGACTGTTTGGAAGTTGACGATGGGCCTCGACGGAGTACCGTATTTCTTTTATGCACTTTAATTGAAGCATGTTTGCATAGCGATGGCTGGCACGCCGCACTCTGCGTTTGTGGGCTATAAAGCCATGAGCATCGCTTGCCCTCTGGGTCCACAGATGAAAAACATAATAGCACCACAGTGTGATCCACAAAGCCGCTGGAAAGGCTGTTTTTGATATTCGTTCACTCTGTATTTCCAGCCATTAACAGTTTCTATGTTGTTGTTTTTTTCTCCAGAAGGTAAATGATTAACCTCGGTGACCCAGCCAAGGTCCAGTTGGGATAATTATATCCTGTCTCCTTAACAGAATCCAGCTGCCTTTTTTTTTTAAGAAAGAAAAAAAATCCATAAACTCTTTTCATATTCTTTCAGCTGGCTTTTAACTGATTGAAGCCATCACTTGACTTTTGGAATTTCATTCTGGTTTTCTTCTATTTGTCAATGATATTCCTCTCTTTTTATCTTCATATTATGGTTTAGTTAGTTAGCTGAATTTATTGGTTTCCCAGATACAATGGACTATTTGTGTGTATAATCCATCTATTCTATAGGATATGATAGAAGAAGGAGGGAGCGGCAGAAGAAAAGCAAGATCATGGCATCCGGCCCTCTCAATTCCTGGGAAATAGATGGGGAAGAAATGGAGGTAGTGACAGATTTTATTTTCCTGGGCTCCAAGATCACCGCAGATGGGGACTGCAGCCAAGAAATTAAAAGACGCTTGCTCCTCAGGAGGAAAGCCATGGCAAATCTAGACAGCACACTAAAAAGCAGAGACATCACCCTGCCAACAAAAGTGTGTATAGTCAAGGCTATGGTCTTCCCAGTTGCAATGTATGTCAGTGAAAGTTGGACCATAAGAAAGGCCGAGCGCCAAAGAATGGAGGCCTTTGAACTGTGGTGCTGGAGAAGACTCCTGCGAGTCCCTTGGACTGCAAGGCGATCAAACCGGTCAGTCCTAGAGGAGATCAATCCTGACTGCTCTTTAGAAGGCCAGATCCTGAAGCTGAAACTCAAATACTTTGGCCACCTAATGAGAAGGAAGGACTCACTGGAGAAGAGCCTAATGCTGGGAAAGGTTGAGGGCAAGAGAAGAAGGGCACAGAGAATAAGATGGCTGGATGGAGTCACTGAAGCAGTAGGCATGAGCTTAAATGGACTCCAGAAGATGGTGGAGGACAGGAAGGCCTGGAGGAACTTTGTCCATGGGGCCGCGATGGGTCAGACACGACTTCATAGCTAACAACAACAACAAGCCTAGAATCCTTACATAGCCACAAAAGAACTAAATCCAACCACTCTTGAATTCCATTGAGCCTTATCTTATTCCAAGCGGGTGTTAGCTGTTAGCTGAGAAAATTCCTGCATATAGACGTGACCCGGTCTTTCATTCCTGACATCAATAGTCTCAACATATGGTTAACACCTGCTTAGGTTTAGAAAAGAGTCAACATAATTCAAGAAAGGTTGGAGTTTGTTTGCTTCTGGCTACATAAAGATTCCATGCTAATCCCTCTTTTCACTCCAGCCCCAGGTTCTGCCACCCTTTGTTCTATAGATGTGCTGCCACAAGATGTCAGGATATGTTGCTGCCCTCTAGTCTGAATGAGATTTAAGAACAGAACAGAACAGAACAGAACAGAATAGAATAGAGCTGGAAGGGACCTTGGAGGTCTTCTAGCCCAGCCCACTTCTCAGGCAGGAGGACCTATACCATCTCAGACAGGTGATTGTCCAGTCTGTTTTTAAAAACTTCCAGTGATGGAGCACCCATGTTTTCTGGGGGTAAGCTGTTCCACTGGTTGGTTGTCCTCACTGTCAGGAAGTTTCTCCATAATTCCAGGTTGCTTCTCTCTTTGATCAGCTTCCAAACATTGTCCTTCCCTCTGGTGCTCTGGTGAACAGCCTGACACCCCTCTTCTTTGTGGCAGCCCCTCAAATACTGGAATACTGTTATCATGTCTCCCCTATTTCTTCTTTACTTTAGACTGGCCAAACCCAAGTTCCGCAGCCATTCTTCGTACATTTTGGTCTCGGTTGCTCTTCTCTGAATTTTTTCCAGACTCTCAACATCTTTTTTTGTGATATGGTGACCAAAATTGGCTGCAGTATTCCAGGTGTGGTCTCACTAGGGTTTTGTAAAGCGGTACTAATGCTTCACGTGATCTTCCTTCTATGCCTCTGTTTATACAACCCAGGATTGTATTAGCTTTTTTGGCGGCTGCTGCACGCTGCCGGCTCATAGTTAAGTGATCGTCCACTAGGACTCCAAGGTCCCTCTTGATCTGGACAGCTTCCCAGAAGTCAGATCTGTCAATGGTTATGACCTTAAGGACTGGGTGCTACTTGGCACAAGCCACCACTCCATCCTAAATGAACCATGCTCATTCTACAGTTGACACAGCCATGACAATGGAAAAAGAAGGAGGTCTTCATTTCCTGCCCAAAGCTTCCTAAATGAACCTAAGAGACCATCATGTGAGATGAAATGCTGGCTATATCTGATCCAGTCTCATTGCGTAGCTGTGTAGTGCTTTGGATTTGATCTCCAAATGGTAGTCTAAAAGGTCTTTTTTTGCCGCCCTGAGTCCTTCGGGAGATAGGGCGGGATATAAATCCCATAAATAAATAAATAAATAAATAAGAGGCAACTGGACTTTGTCTTTCCTTGAAGACGTTTCACTTCTTATCCAAGAAGCTTCTTCGGCTCTCACTGAATGGTGGAGGATGGAAGGATTTATATTCCTTGCAGTCATCTGGTCCTTAGTACTCTCTCTGAGAATCACTGAAGCCTCTTGGAGGTTTATCTGTGTCCTATGGGTCACCTGAACAGGGCAAAGAGGTGTGGAAAACTCCTGGAAATGCCGGAAGGACTGTGTTGTAAACAGGAGATAGGCAGTGTACCATCTCCAAATGATAATTCACACAACGTAATGGCACCTCCCTGCAACATTTTCAAGTGACCATGCCTTTTGCCATGTTTATATGGCTGCTGTGAAGTCTTGAAAGTGTTGCAGACCAAAACTTACAGAAGGTCTCCCTTGTGCACACTATACATATGTATAAATGCTTATGTAACAACAACAACAACAACAACAACAATAAAAATAATAAAAATAAAAGTTGAAAGGAACATTGGAGGTCATCTAGTCCAACCCCCTGCTCAGACAGGAAACCCTATACCATTTCAGACAAATGGCTGGCCAGTCTCTTCTTAAAAACTTCCAGTGTTGGAGCATTCACTGCTACTGGAAGCAACTTGTTCCACTGGTTAACTGTTCTCACTGTCAGGAAATTTCTCCTTAGTTCTAGGTTGCTTGATTAGTTTCCATCCGTTGCTTCTGGTCCTGCTTTCAGGCACTTTGGAGAATAGCTTGACTCCCTCTTCTTTGGGGCAGTCCCTTAGATATTGGAACACTGCTATCCTGTCACCCCTCACTCTTCTCTTCGTTAAACTAAAAGGTAAAGGTTCCCCCGCACATGCGTGCTAGTCGTTTCCAACTCTAGGGGCCGGTGCTCATCTCCGTTTCAAAGCCGAAGAGCCAGCGCTTGTCCGAGGACGTCTCCGTGGTCATGTGACCGGCATGACTAGACACCAAAGGTGCACGGAACGCTGTTACCTTCCCACCATAGTGGTCCCTATTTTTCTACTTGCATTTTTACGTGCTTTCGAACTGCTAGGTTGGCAGAAGCTGGGACGAGTAACAGGCGCTCACTCTGTTACGTGGCACTCGGGATTCGACCCGCCAAACTGCCGACCTTCTGATCGACAAGCTCAGCATCCTAATCCACTGAGCCACCGCGTCCCTTAAACTACACATACCCAATTCCAGCAGCCATTCCTTATATGTTTTAGCCTGCAGACCTCTAATCATCTTTGTTGCTCTTCTCTGTACTCTTTCCCAGAGTCTCAACATCTTTTTTGCATCGTGGTGACCAAAACTGGATGCAGTATTCCAAGTATAGCCTTACCAAGGCATTGAAAAGTGGTGTTAACATCTCACATGATCTTGATTCTATCCCTCTGTTAATACAGCCTAGCACCATGTTGGCTTTTTTGGCAGTTGCAGCACATGGCTGGCTCCTATTTAAGGGATCATCCACTAGGAGTCCGAGATCTCTCCCTGCATGAATACGGGGAGTTCCAAATTTCAAAGGCATGCTTCCTTCTCAAAAACGCCTTGAGGAAACTTGTTCTGTGGCATTTCGTTGCACAGCATCATGGGTCCCAGTTTCCAAACAAAGGAAATCTTTAACGCATAGCTGATCGATAGATCATACCCACACAACTTTCTGGAAAGTTGAAAATAATGCCGAGTTGATGGCTTCTGGTGGTCATTATTTCCAGATGTTCATAACTTCCAACTTGGAAGTCTCCCAAATTTCACTGGATCTCTGCAGCCTTGTGAATGAACAATAATCAGGAAAGGTAGTGCAGAGTCTATAATTCGAGACACAGATATTCATCTAAAGCAGCAGTTGGAAGGTGGGACTTTGCAGATGTTGCTGAACTGCCATAACCCTCACTATTAAGGAGCGATGTGGAAGTTTTGGAAGTGGGAGTTCAATAACATCTAAGAGGTTTTCATGCTCACTATGTTTCATTTTTCTATCTTTCAAGAAAATGCTTTCTAGTAACTACAGGGCCAGAGTACTCACTAGCTGTAAGACTGAAAGGAGAAAGTTCAGTTGTCCTTGCTGAATTTGAAAACAGGTAAGTTCTTACTGTAGTCCTTAGCATTAAGGATGGGGAAAATTCAGGTTTAATGAAATGTACATCATCTACTCTTCATAAACGCACTAACAAAGAAGGATATGCTCAGGATCCAGCCCTATTCTTTTCAGAATATTGTGGAACAGTTTGCATTTCAAAAATTGCATTTACTAGGGGAAAGTGCCTGTGGTCACCAAAAAGGAAGGGAGGAAGTGAAAGAGGGAGGGAGGAAGAAAGGAAGGGAGGGAAAGTGGGAGGGAAGGGAGGGAGGGAGGGAGAGAGGGAGGACAGGAGAGAGAGAGAGAGAGAGAGAGAGAGAGAGAGAGAGAGAGAGAGAGAGAGAGAGAGAGAGAGAGAGAGAGAGAGAGAGAGAAAGAAAGAAAGAAAGAAAGAAAGAAAGAAAGAAAGAAAGAAAGAAAGAAAGAAAGAAAGAAAGAAAGAAAGAAAGAAAGAAAGAAAGAAAGAAAGAAAGAAAGAAAGAGGGAGGGAGGGAGGGTTAGCAAGTGAAAAGGTGAAAACTTCCATCTAGATTTGATTAGGAAAAAATGCTTCCAGACCTCCATTCAATATAGTCAAAGCAAGAGATAAATTTCAGGAATCATGACACTATTGCAGTGAATGGAAACTAAGCAAGGAGACACCCAACCTAGAAATAAGGAGAAATTTCCTGACAGTGAGAACAATTAATCAATAGAAGGGCTTGCCTCCAGAAGTTGTGGGTCCTCCAACAGTGGAGGTCTTCAAGAAAACAAAACAGAACTGGACAACCATTTGTCCAGTATCTGGTATCTGGTCTCCTGCTTGAGCAAGGAGGTTTAGAAAAGAGTCAACATAATTCAAGAAAGGTTGGAGTTTGTTTGCTTCTGGCTACATAAAGATTCCATGCTAATCCCTCTTTTCACTCCAGCCCCAGGTTCTGCCACCCTTTGTTCTATAGATGTGCTGCCACAAGATGTCAGGATATGTTGCTGCCCTCTAGTCTGAATGAGATTTAAGAACAGAACAGAACAGAACAGAACAGAATAGAATAGAGCTGGAAGGGACCTTGGAGGTCTTCTAGCCCAGCCCACTTCTCAGGCAGGAGGACCTATACCATCTCAGACAGGTGATTGTCCAGTCTGTTTTTAAAAACTTCCAGTGATGGAGCACCCATGTTTTCTGGGGGTAAGCTGTTCCACTGGTTGGTTGTCCTCACTGTCAGGAAGTTTCTCCATAATTCCAGGTTGCTTCTCTCTTTGATCAGCTTCCAAACATTGTCCTTCCCTCTGGTGCTCTGGTGAACAGCCTGACACCCCTCTTCTTTGTGGCAGCCCCTCAAATACTGGAATACTGTTATCATGTCTCCCCTATTTCTTCTTTACTTTAGACTGGCCAAACCCAAGTTCCGCAGCCATTCTTCGTACATTTTGGTCTCGGTTGCTCTTCTCTGAATTTTTTCCAGACTCTCAACATCTTTTTTTGTGATATGGTGACCAAAATTGGCTGCAGTATTCCAGGTGTGGTCTCACTAGGGTTTTGTAAAGCGGTACTAATGCTTCACGTGATCTTCCTTCTATGCCTCTGTTTATACAACCCAGGATTGTATTAGCTTTTTTGGCGGCTGCTGCACGCTGCCGGCTCATAGTTAAGTGATCGTCCACTAGGACTCCAAGGTCCCTCTTGATCTGGACAGCTTCCCAGAAGTCAGATCTGTCAATGGTTATGACCTTAAGGACTGGGTGCTACTTGGCACAAGCCACCACTCCATCCTAAATGAACCATGCTCATTCTACAGTTGACACAGCCATGACAATGGAAAAAGAAGGAGGTCTTCATTTCCTGCCCAAAGCTTCCTAAATGAACCTAAGAGACCATCATGTGAGATGAAATGCTGGCTATATCTGATCCAGTCTCATTGCGTAGCTGTGTAGTGCTTTGGATTTGATCTCCAAATGGTAGTCTAAAAGGTCTTTTTTTGCCGCCCTGAGTCCTTCGGGAGATAGGGCGGGATATAAATCCCATAAATAAATAAATAAATAAATAAGAGGCAACTGGACTTTGTCTTTCCTTGAAGACGTTTCACTTCTTATCCAAGAAGCTTCTTCGGCTCTCACTGAATGGTGGAGGATGGAAGGATTTATATTCCTTGCAGTCATCTGGTCCTTAGTACTCTCTCTGAGAATCACTGAAGCCTCTTGGAGGTTTATCTGTGTCCTATGGGTCACCTGAACAGGGCAAAGAGGTGTGGAAAACTCCTGGAAATGCCGGAAGGACTGTGTTGTAAACAGGAGATAGGCAGTGTACCATCTCCAAATGATAATTCACACAACGTAATGGCACCTCCCTGCAACATTTTCAAGTGACCATGCCTTTTGCCATGTTTATATGGCTGCTGTGAAGTCTTGAAAGTGTTGCAGACCAAAACTTACAGAAGGTCTCCCTTGTGCACACTATACATATGTATAAATGCTTATGTAACAACAACAACAACAACAACAACAATAAAAATAATAAAAATAAAAGTTGAAAGGAACATTGGAGGTCATCTAGTCCAACCCCCTGCTCAGACAGGAAACCCTATACCATTTCAGACAAATGGCTGGCCAGTCTCTTCTTAAAAACTTCCAGTGTTGGAGCATTCACTGCTACTGGAAGCAACTTGTTCCACTGGTTAACTGTTCTCACTGTCAGGAAATTTCTCCTTAGTTCTAGGTTGCTTGATTAGTTTCCATCCGTTGCTTCTGGTCCTGCTTTCAGGCACTTTGGAGAATAGCTTGACTCCCTCTTCTTTGGGGCAGTCCCTTAGATATTGGAACACTGCTATCCTGTCACCCCTCACTCTTCTCTTCGTTAAACTAAAAGGTAAAGGTTCCCCCGCACATGCGTGCTAGTCGTTTCCAACTCTAGGGGCCGGTGCTCATCTCCGTTTCAAAGCCGAAGAGCCAGCGCTTGTCCGAGGACGTCTCCGTGGTCATGTGACCGGCATGACTAGACACCAAAGGTGCACGGAACGCTGTTACCTTCCCACCATAGTGGTCCCTATTTTTCTACTTGCATTTTTACGTGCTTTCGAACTGCTAGGTTGGCAGAAGCTGGGACGAGTAACAGGCGCTCACTCTGTTACGTGGCACTCGGGATTCGACCCGCCAAACTGCCGACCTTCTGATCGACAAGCTCAGCATCCTAATCCACTGAGCCACCGCGTCCCTTAAACTACACATACCCAATTCCAGCAGCCATTCCTTATATGTTTTAGCCTGCAGACCTCTAATCATCTTTGTTGCTCTTCTCTGTACTCTTTCCCAGAGTCTCAACATCTTTTTTGCATCGTGGTGACCAAAACTGGATGCAGTATTCCAAGTATAGCCTTACCAAGGCATTGAAAAGTGGTGTTAACATCTCACATGATCTTGATTCTATCCCTCTGTTAATACAGCCTAGCACCATGTTGGCTTTTTTGGCAGTTGCAGCACATGGCTGGCTCCTATTTAAGGGATCATCCACTAGGAGTCCGAGATCTCTCCCTGCATGAATACGGGGAGTTCCAAATTTCAAAGGCATGCTTCCTTCTCAAAAACGCCTTGAGGAAACTTGTTCTGTGGCATTTCGTTGCACAGCATCATGGGTCCCAGTTTCCAAACAAAGGAAATCTTTAACGCATAGCTGATCGATAGATCATACCCACACAACTTTCTGGAAAGTTGAAAATAATGCCGAGTTGATGGCTTCTGGTGGTCATTATTTCCAGATGTTCATAACTTCCAACTTGGAAGTCTCCCAAATTTCACTGGATCTCTGCAGCCTTGTGAATGAACAATAATCAGGAAAGGTAGTGCAGAGTCTATAATTCGAGACACAGATATTCATCTAAAGCAGCAGTTGGAAGGTGGGACTTTGCAGATGTTGCTGAACTGCCATAACCCTCACTATTAAGGAGCGATGTGGAAGTTTTGGAAGTGGGAGTTCAATAACATCTAAGAGGTTTTCATGCTCACTATGTTTCATTTTTCTATCTTTCAAGAAAATGCTTTCTAGTAACTACAGGGCCAGAGTACTCACTAGCTGTAAGACTGAAAGGAGAAAGTTCAGTTGTCCTTGCTGAATTTGAAAACAGGTAAGTTCTTACTGTAGTCCTTAGCATTAAGGATGGGGAAAATTCAGGTTTAATGAAATGTACATCATCTACTCTTCATAAACGCACTAACAAAGAAGGATATGCTCAGGATCCAGCCCTATTCTTTTCAGAATATTGTGGAACAGTTTGCATTTCAAAAATTGCATTTACTAGGGGAAAGTGCCTGTGGTCACCAAAAAGGAAGGGAGGAAGTGAAAGAGGGAGGGAGGAAGAAAGGAAGGGAGGGAAAGTGGGAGGGAAGGGAGGGAGGGAGGGAGAGAGGGAGGACAGGAGAGAGAGAGAGAGAGAGAGAGAGAGAGAGAGAGAGAGAGAGAGAGAGAGAGAGAGAGAGAGAGAGAGAGAGAGAGAGAGAAAGAAAGAAAGAAAGAAAGAAAGAAAGAAAGAAAGAAAGAAAGAAAGAAAGAAAGAAAGAAAGAAAGAAAGAAAGAAAGAAAGAAAGAAAGAAAGAAAGAAAGAAAGAAAGAAAGAAAGAAAGAAAGAAAGAAAGAGGGAGGGAGGGAGGGTTAGCAAGTGAAAAGGTGAAAACTTCCATCTAGATTTGATTAGGAAAAAATGCTTCCAGACCTCCATTCAATATAGTCAAAGCAAGAGATAAATTTCAGGAATCATGACACTATTGCAGTGAATGGAAACTAAGCAAGGAGACACCCAACCTAGAAATAAGGAGAAATTTCCTGACAGTGAGAACAATTAATCAATAGAAGGGCTTGCCTCCAGAAGTTGTGGGTCCTCCAACAGTGGAGGTCTTCAAGAAAACAAAACAGAACTGGACAACCATTTGTCCAGTATCTGGTATCTGGTCTCCTGCTTGAGCAAGGACCTGGACTGGAAGACCAACAAGGCTCCATCCAACTCTCTTATTATTCTGTCATTCTGCTATTCTGTTTGGTTGGATTCTGCTCCACTTGTATATTGTTACTGCAAAAATAAACAAACAATGGCCTCACTTTACTAAGCCAGCAAACTCAAGTTCCATTGCAACCTAGTAAGACCACACCTAGAATACAGCAGCCAATTTTGGTCACCTTATCACAAAAAAAGATGTTGAGAGTTTGGAAAAAGTTCAGAGAAGAGCAACTAAGATGATCAAAGTTCTGGAAACTAAAACATAGGAATAACAGCTGTGGGACTTGGGTTTGGCTAGTCTAAAGAAAAGAAGAAACAAGGGTGACATGATAGCACTGTTCCAGTATTTGAAGGGCGGCCACAAAGAAGAAGAGGTCAAATTATTCTCCAAAGCACCAGAGAGCAGAACAAGAAACAATGGTTGGAAACTGACCAAAGAGAGAAGCAACCTGGAATTAAGGAGAAACTTCCTGACAGTGAGGACAGTCAACTAGTGGAACACAAGTTGCCACCAGAAATTATGGGTGCTCCATCACTGGAGGTTTTTAAGAAGAGACTGGACATTCACCTGTCTGAGACAGTGTAGGTTCTCCTGCTTGAATAGGGGGATGGACTAGAAGACCTCCAAGGTCCCTTCCAGCTCTATTCTATTCATATTTTGCAACTTGCACTGCTGAATCTTACAAAGACACCAGCCATGTGTTTTTTGTTTTTGTTTTGTTTTTTAAAATCAGGTTCACTTCTACTATGGTTGAAACCCTGATGCCAGTCATCCATCTACTTTTGGTGCCACATTATTTAAGGATTTTAAAGAAGTTTCCATGAGTCAATGGTTGGTGTCTGGGGAATAGTAGTTTCTGTGCTGTCTACATGAGTGACCACAGGCTAATTGTTCCAATTAACCTCTGGATTTCTAAATGTTACAGCTTGTGAATTAATCTAGCTTTTCCTTCACCCCCCCCCCCCCCACCAAAAAAAATGAAATAAAAATAAAAATAAAAAGATTGTCCTTTGGTACAGGAAGGCCACGGCAGGACCTAGGTATTGAACGAATCAGCCCATGATGCAGCACGAGGGCTGTCTTCAAGACAAATTCATCAATGTTCAGCAGAAGGTCTTGTCCTCAGCCAGATGGACATGCCTAAGAAAGAACAGGATAGGCAATTGCTCAGTGGTTATTTTATTTTCCTTGGCCTTCTTCCAGGATGATGCTGGGGATGGGGATGGGGAAGGAGGAGGAGCAGGAAGAAGGAAGAGGAAGAAGAGGAGGAAGAAGGGATGAAGGAAGGAAGGTGTCATGGTTCTGACAGATGAAACTGTTCAAAGAACTTTGAGGCATAGTTTACCTTAAAGAATCTTTATTTGAGAAGCATAGCATCGGCACGTACATAGTTGAAGCCGAAATCTGAATTCCCCTCCCCTGAACACATAATATCAAAGCACAATTCCCTCCTCCAATTAAGAGTCATAAATCACATTCTCCAATTAGTTTGAAATGCAGGTTCTCCCTCCAGTTCTCTAGCCCACCAATTCTTATAATCTCTTATTTCATTAACTTTGGTTCTCACACTAGGTCCAATATTGTTATGTCTAACTAAACTCTCATGTACATTCCTCTCCCCGCCAGCATCATCTACTCTAAAAGTAAAACATAAGAAGAAAATGGTTGCATCTCTAATTGTTGTCAAAGCAAAAAAAATCTGATTTAGCAGCAAGGAAGGAAGGAAGGAAGGAAGGAAGGAAGGAAGGAAGGAAGGAAGGAAGGAAGGAAGGAAGGAAGGAAGGAAGGAAGGAAGGAAGGAAGGAAGGAAGGAAGGAAGGAAGAGGAGTTAGTAACAAGGTTGTTAAGGTACCTGGCTCCCCTACTAACTTTGTTTGTCAGAAGTTTGCAAAAGGTGGTTACATTAGATGAGACCAAGCTCAAAAACAGTAAGACGGACCTTGGAATCCTAGCAGACGATCATTTGAATATGAGCCAGCAGTCTGCAGCAGCAGCCAAAAAAGCTAATGCAATCCTGGGTTATATAAACAGAGGCATAGAATCAAGATCACATGATGTATTAGTACCGCTTTATAAAACCCTAGTAAGACCACATCTGGAGTACTGCAGCCAATTTTAGAATAACAATATAGAATAACAGAGTTGGAAGGGACCTTGGAGGTCTTCTAGTCCAACCCCCTGCTTAGGCAGGGGGGGGGTTGGACTAGATTTTTTGGTCGCCGTACTACAAAAAAGATGTTGAGACTTTGGAAAGAATTCAGAGAAGAGCAACTAAGATGATGAAAGGTCTGGAGACTAAAAGATACGAAGAATGGCTGCGGGACTTGGGTTTGGCTAGCCTAATGAAAAGAAGACATACAGGAGACATGATAGGAGTGTTCCAGTATCTGGAGGGCTGCCACAAAGAAGAGAGGGTCAAATTATTCACCAAAGCACCTGAAGGAAAGACTAGAAACAATGGTTGGAAACCGATCAAAGAGAGAAGCAACCTGGAATTAAGGAGAAACCTCCTAACAGTGAGGACAATTAACCAGTGGAATGGCTTGCCTTCAGAAGTTGTGGATCCTCCATCAATGGAGGTTTCTAAGAACAGACTGGACAGTCACCTGTCTGAGATGGTATAAATTCTCCTGCTTGATCAGGGAGCTAGACTAGAAGACCTCCAATGTCCCTTTCAGCTCTATTCTATTCTAACATGTCTCCAGAACACCGCAACCTTCATAAAGATGAGTTAGTTGCCAGGCATCTGAATTTTGATCCCAGGACCGTGAGGATGCTGCAAAGGTCATAAGTGTGAAAAATGGTCATAAGTCACTTTATTCAGTGCTGTTGTAACTTCCAAAGGTCACTAAATGAAGTATTTTAAGTTGAGGATTACGTGTGTGTCCAAGCGACAATGAACCAAAATCAATAACTCATTCTGTAAAGCAATGGCATGTTATTAGTGGTTGTGTGTCTGTGCATGAGAGAAAGAGAATGTGTTCCCGAGTTGACAGTTTCATTCAAAGAAATCTCCCTATATTCCAAGTAATACATCTGAAGCTCTCAAAATCTTCTTAATGTCATGGTTCCGACAGATGAAACTCTTCAAAAGAACCTCGAGGCATTGTTTACCTTAAAAGAATCTTTTATTCAAGTAGCATAATATTGGCACTTACATAATCAAAGCCGAAAATTGAATTCCCTTCCCCTGGGCACATCGTATCAACAAAGTGCAATTCCCTCCTCCAATTTACCGTCATAAATCACATTCACCAATTAGCATGAAGTGCGGGCTTCCTCTCCAGCTCTCCAGCCCGCCAATTCTTTATCATCTCTGATTTCAACAACCTTGATTCCCACGCTAGGCTCAATGTTGTTATGTCTAGCTGGACTCTCATGCACATTCCCCCCGCCCCTCCCCAGCATCATCTAACTCTAAAAGCTAAAGGAAGAAAATGGCTGCATTTCCATCTGTTGTCATTGCAAAAGCATCCGATGTTAGCAGCGTTGACATCTTCTTCATATTAAGTCCTCCTATTTTTAAGCCCCATCCTTGTTGGCTTTATGCTCTATGGGAAGGCAAGAAGGTAACAACTGAAGAGGATTGTAAAGGGCCTTGTCGAACCGTGCCAATTTTCCTAAAAATAAATGAGTTGGGTGATTGAGCTTATCTGTTGGGTCAATCCACAACTAGCTGGAGTGCATTGGGGACTTGCCCCAAAGTTGGTTCTCGTGCTCTCCTTCTCTCTGCTCCTCTCAGAGTTGCTTGGTCTCTAAATCTCTGGCTTCTTCAGCTTTCTCAACAGCTTGTGCATTTGGTAAATGCTGTCTTCTGTCACCATGGCAACAGTTAAAATTAAGGTGAGCGTGAGAAGAGCTGGGGACGGCATACTGGAAAAGCTGAAAGAATAAACTTTGGGATTTTTTTTTTGTCTTCTTCTGCATCACTGTTGCTATGGAATCAAAGGACCCCAGTGGTAATCAGACACAGAGGATCTTCATGTGGAGATCCTCCAGAAACTGATTTACTGTAAAAGACTAGGTGTTGAAGTAGCATGTCAACAGACTTGCAAACCCCATATATTCCAGCAGATGAAATGACAACTTCTTCCACTTAACAAGGTTCCGATATTCCACCTATCCAATATTTTAGGGGCTCCTATCAAGATAACATGGTCAAACTATTTTCTAAAGGACCAAATGGCAAGACAAGAAGCCATGGATAGAAGCTAACCAAAGAGAAAAGCAATCTAGAACTGTGGAGAAATGTCCTAGCAGTGAGAGCAATCAACCAATGGAAGAGCTTGCCTCCAGATGGTGTGGGAGCTTCATCACTGGATGCTTTCAAGAACAGACTGGACTGCCCTCGGTCAGAAATGGCGTAGGATCTCCTGCTTGAGTGGAGGGGGGGATTGGACTAGATGACCTACAAGGTCCCTTCCAACTCAATTATTCTATGTTCTAAGGTTCTGGTGCTCAAGAGGAGACATGTTCATGGCTCGAGGAAAAACAAGCCAAAGTCCTTTGAATCAAACTTAATTTCTTGTTATTTTAGAAAGGTGACCTTGTAATTAACTTGACAAAAGTTTAGAAGTAATTCTTCATTAATTGCTTCTTTTCTCTTCTTTTTTTAATCTCACAGTCTAGGATACAGATGGCTGACTCCTGTTTGTCCTCTATCAAAGTACTAACCCTGTCTGGCCCTGCTTAGTGTTTTGAGATTGGTGAAGGCAAGAAATGTGATATAAACCCTGCACTTCCTTACACTGATCTTGTTACCTAGAATCAGTCATGAAGAATCAGGACCTCGAGTGCCGCGTAGCAGAGTGAGTGCCTGTTACTCGTCCCAGCTTCTGCCAACCTAGCAGTTCGAAAGCACATAAAAATGCAAGTAGAAAAA
Organism: Vipera latastei; assembly: GCA_024294585.1. NCBI lineage: Eukaryota > Metazoa > Chordata > Lepidosauria > Squamata > Viperidae > Vipera > Vipera latastei. Next base: position 5,828,466 of record CM044355.1, read on the forward strand.
TAGGGACCACTACGGTGGGAAGGTAACAGCGTTCCGTGCGCCTTTGGGGTCTAGTCATGCCGGCCACATGACCACGGAGACGTCCTCGGACAAGCGCTGGCTCTTCGGCTTTGAAACGGAGATGTGCACTGGCCCCTAGAGTCGGAAATGACTAGCACACATGTGCGGGGGAACCTTTACCTTTACATATATATATACACACCTCCAAAAGAGGCACTGGGTCTTATTTTCAGGGGATGCCTTACCTGCTTACCTCAGGACCACCGCAGCTATGACCTGACACCTGTTGTGCCACTGCCCGACTTCTGCAGCCACAGGGTCAACACTGCAACGATCTTGTCTGAAGCCATTTTTGCTTCGTTTTCAGTTGCCACAGTACTGGGAGGGGGGGATGAGTGGTTTTAAGGTTAGACTAAACAATAAATTGTCCTGTGGGAACCAAGGTCATTGCTGCCTGACTTTTGGCAGGTTGAGCCTTCTGTTAGAAAAATCCACCCAAGTATTCTGTTGGGGAACATGAATAATGAACTAATGCTGTGGTGGGAAGTTCAACTTTGTAACATTGTAACACTTGGGAGGGAACTCCAGATTTGGTTTCAGTTTTGACTTTGTAGCTAATAATAATAATAATAATAATAATAATAATAATAATAATAATAATAATAATAATAATAATAATGATGATGATGATGATGATGATGATGATGATGATGATGATGATGATGATGATGATGATGATGGTGGTGGTGGTGGTGGTGGTGATGATGATGATGATGATGATGATGGAAGGGACCTTGGAGAGAAAAAGAAAGAAAGAAAGAAAGAAAGAAAGAAAGAAAGAAAGAAAGAAAGAAAGAAAGAAAGAAAGAAAGAAAGAAAGAAAGAAAGAAAGAAAGGTATAGATAGATGATATAGATGATAGATAAATAGATAGACAGACAGACAAATATAGATAGATGATGATAGATATAGATAGAAAGATACAGAAGTTTAGATAGAAACGTATAAAGGTATAGATTGATGATGACAGGCAGACAAATGCATCCTCAGTAGTTCCTCAGATTTAGCTGTCAATGAGGGGGGAAAAAATCTAGCTTTCTCCTTCCAGGCCTTTTTTACGAAACCTATCACAATTTTCTTACATACTGTGGCATCCTCCAGGAATGCCAATAAAACCATGAAGACAGTTACAGCAAGAAACTGAAGTCCCTCTGCACAAGTGTTCATATCACATATACGCCTATACAAAGGGGCAGGGCTACCATTAACATCGACATCGTACGCCTTGCTGTGACAAAGTACTGTATTGTGGGAAGTCAGCCCCCCCAGAGAAGGGAATATTAAAAGGGCAGAAAAATATATTTCCTCAGAGGATCTTAAAAAGGCAGAAAAGCATGCCCAGTTTTTCTTAATAGCCCCAAGTCTCCCTCCCCCAAGCAGAAACCAGCTCTGTAGAAATGCAGGTGTAAATAATCCATTCAGGAAGGTTGGAAGCCCCCAGCTAGAAGATTAAGAAGACAAAAACAACTAAAATCTACATACCCCACCCAAACTCTAGCACAGGACATAATAGGATTGACTCACAGATGCCAAAGGGGCAAACTCAGACTCAGGTCAAAGTACATGACACAGGAAATGCAAAGCCTCAAACAGGAACAGGAAACAACTCCAAACAAAAGGTCCCAGAGGGTATAAAAGCCCACTCACTACATGTGCTCTCTCTTTTTTCTTCCAGAGCCATCTTCCTGTCTGGCTCTCCTCTTCAATAAACTGCAACCTTCTTTCTAAAGCAGTCGCCATGTTGTTTATTCCTGTCTTGGACTGAACCATGATGAAGACTTTTCCTTCAACAGTATTGTATGTGACAGTTGTGATGGGAGAAAATTTCACCAACGATGGGAATTATGTCTTCACTATGAATTATCCTTCAGGTTGAAGTACAATTCATCCTTAACTATGCAACCATTCATTTAAGGATGGTTTGAAGCTAAAAGGGCACTGAAAAAAAAAGTAACATGACCAATTAGAATAGGGCTGGAAGGGGCCTTGAAGGTCTTCTAGTCTAACCCCCTGCTTTAGCCGGAGATCCTATACCATTTCAGACAAGTGACTGTCTAGCCTCTTCTTAAAAACCTCCAGTGATGAAGCACCTACAGCTTCTGAAGGCAAGCTGCTCCACTGGTTACCGTAATTATTCCCACTTATAGGAAATTTCTCCTTAATTCCAGGTTGCTTCTCTCCTTGGTTAGTTTCCAACCATTGTTTCTCGTCCTTCTCTCCAGTGCTCTGGTGAATAACATGGCCCCCTCTTCTTTGTGGCAGTTCCTCAGATACTGGAACGCTGCTATCATGTCCCCCCTAGATCTTCTTTTCTCTAGACTAGCCATATATAAATCCTAAAACCGTTCTTCATATGTTTTGGTGTTCAGGCCTTTAATCGTCTTAGATGCCCTTCTCTGCACTTTTTTTCCAAAGTCTCAACAACTTTTTTGTAGTGTGGTAACCAAAACTGGATGTCGGCCTTACTAAGACTTTATAAAGCGGCACTAATACTTCACCTGATTTTGATTCTATGCCTCTGTTTATACAACCCAGGATTGTATTAGCTTTTTCGGCAGCTGCTGAACTGGAGAACAAAAAAGGTCCTATAATGGAAACTAATCAAGGAGAGAAACAACCTAGAACTAGGGAGAATTTTCCTGACAATTAGAACAATGAATCAGTGGAACTACCTGCCTCCAGAAGCTGTGAATGCTCCAACACTGGAAGTTTTTAAGAAGAGATTGGACAACCATTTGTCTGAAATAGTACAGGGTTTCATGCCTGAGCAGGGGGTTGGACTAGAAGACCTCCAAGGTCCCTTCCAACACTTCTATTCTATTCCATTCCATGTTTTCTATTCTATTCTATTCTATTCTATTCTATTCTATTCTATTCTATTCTATTCTGTTCTGTTCTGTTCTGTTCTGTTCTGTTCTGTTCTGTTCTATTCTATTCTATTCTATTCTATTCTATTCTATTCTATTCTATTCTATTCTATTCTATTCTATTCTATTCTATTCCATTCCATGTTTTCTATTCTATTCTATTCTATTCTATTCTATTCTATTCTATTCTATTCTATTCTATTCTATTCTATTCTATTCTATTCTAATTCTATTCTATTCCTAATCTAATTTCCTATTCTATTCCATTCCATTCCATTCCATTCCATTCCATTCCATTCCATTCCTATTCTATTCTATTCTATTCTATTCTATTCTATTCTATTCTATTCTATTCTATTCTATTCTATTCTATTCTATTCTGTTCCTAATCTAATTTCCTATTCTATTCTATTCTATTCTATTCTATTCTATTCTATTCTATTCTATTCTATTCTATTCTATTCTATTCTATTCTATTCTATTCTATTCTATTCTATTCCATTCCATTCCATTCCATTCCATTCCATTCCATTCCATTCCATTCTATTCTATTCCATCCCCATCCCATCCCATCCCATCCCCATCCCATCCCATCCCATCCCATCCCATCCCATCCCATCCCATCCCATCCCATCCTATTCTATTCTAGCCTAGCCTAGCCTAGCCTAGCCTAGCCTAGCCTAGCCTAGCCTAGCCTAGCCTAGCCTAGTGTATTCTATTCTATTCTATTGTAAACCACTTGCCACATTTTGTCTAGACGTCTTCTATGCTCAGGCACAAGGCTGTTTGAAGAACTGCTAGACGTGTTTTTCAAACATGAATGTAGCACTCTTTCTAAAAAGTGCTGGACCTTTTTTGACAAAACAAGTCTAGCATTATCTTGGATACGTGTTAGTTCTGTGCTGTGTGCATAAATCCAATTCAAATGAGTTGGAATGAAAGATCCATATTTTCCTAAGGCCTGTTCTTAGTTTTGTCACATTCGACGTGTTATGGGTTTTCCATGCTTCTAGCATCCAGAGGCTTCATAGGGCAGCCTGTTTTACTCTTTTTATTATAGGAAGGAGGAGGAAGAAATGCAATTTTTGTCTATTCTACTATTAGCTTTTAGCAAGAGGCATGGTGCTTCAGTGGCTTAACGACTCTGGAGATGGTGCTAGCACCAATACGGGGGATGGGGTGAGTGCCCATCACTTGCCCTCAGCTTCTACCCATCTAGGAGTTTGAAAGCACACAACATGCAAGTAGATAAATGTCTTCTTCATGTCTTCTTCCCAAAGATATGCTTGGACATTCATGATCTTGCCATTGCCGGACCTTCCCTGATGTGAAGTTTCTTGGTAAGACAACTTTGGCGGAGAGAGAAGACCCTGGATGATGGTGCAGGATGCTATTCCTCTTTCTTTCCAGCTCGCCCACTGTGGTGCACCCAGTGGTGGGATTCAAATATGTGAACAACCAGTTCTCTGTGTGGATTCCACTTCCATGAGTCCATTATGGACCTGGGCAACAAAAGTGGTGCCGAAGAGGTGCGAACCGGCTGAATCCCACCACTGGGTGGACCTTGGAAAGCACTCAAGCATGAACCAAATGGGCTAGCAGTCATAGGCAGCCAAACTGCTACTCCGTTCTTTTTGTTGTTGTTGTTGTTGTTTTTTTTTTTTGCATTGAGTTCTCCTGGTTGACGCGAGAGTGTCACACACTAAATAAATAAATAAATAATAGCCTTCTAGCACTAGTTGAACAGAAAGTTTGATCATTGTCGGTCTCTTCCTTCCAATGCACCAGGTCTACTAGCCCAACAGGTAAATGAAGAACCATTTTGGAATGAGATGGGTGAGAAATAAATGTAATGATAAAATAGAATAGAATAGAATAGAATAGAATAGAATAGAATAGAATAGAATAGAATAGAATAGAATAGAATAGAATAGAATAGAATAGAATAGAATAGAATAGAATAGAATATATGGAATTGAATAGCAATAGACTTATATACTGATCACAGTACTTTACGGCCATCTCTAAGCTGTTTAAAGAGTCAGCATTTTGCCCCCAACAATCTGGGCCCTCATTTTACCAATCTTGGAAGGACGGAAGGATGAGTCAACCTTGAGCCAGTGAGACCCAAACTGCCGAACTGCTGGCAGCCGACAGACAGCAGAAGTAGCCTGCAGTATGCACTCTAACCACTGAGCGACCACGACTCATGGTGTGGAACAGAACAGAACAGAACAGAAAATATGGAATGGAATGGAATGGAATAGAATAGAATAGAATAGAATAGAATAGAATAGAATAGAATAGAATAGAATAGAATAGAATAGAATAGAATAGAATAGAATAGAATAGAATAGAATAGAAAATATGGAATGGAATGGAATGGAATAGAATAGAATAGAATAGAATAGAATAGAATAGAATAGAATAGAATAGAATAGAATAGAATAGAATAGAATAGAATAGAATAGAATAGAAAATATGGAATGGAATAGAATAGAATAGAATAGAATAGAATAGAATAGAATAGAATAGAATAGAATAGAATAGAATAGAATAGAATAGAATAGAATAGAATAGAATAGAATAGAATAGAATAGAAAATAGGGAATAGAATAGAATAGAATAGAATAGAATAGAATAGAATAGAATAGAATAGAATAGAATAGAATAGAATAGAATAGAAAATATGGAATGGAATGGAATGGAATGGAATGGAATGGAATGGAATAGAATAGAATAGAATAGAATAGAATAGAATAGAATAGAATAGAATAGAATAGAATAGAATAGAATAGAATAGAATAGAATAGAATAGAATAGAATAGAAAATATGGAATGGAATGGAATGGAATGGAATGGAATGGAATAGAATAGAATAGAATAGAATAGAATAGAATAGAATAGAATAGAATAGAATAGAATAGAATAGAATAGAATAGAATAGAATAGAATAGAATAGAATAGAATAGAATGACAGAGTTGGAAGGGACCTTGGAGATCTTCTAGTCCAATCCCCTGCTCAGGAAGGAATACCATTTCAGGAAAAAATGGTTGTCCGACCTCTTCTTAAAAACCTCGTGTCACCCCTAGTCCTTCTTTTCATTTTCAATCTATGAAACACGTGGAGAGGAAAGGTGTTAGTTAGAGCAGGAGGAAGTTCTGCTGATGCATTCCATGCTATGTTCCTTCTCTGTGCTTGTGACCAGACAGCTCTGGCTATTCTGGGACAGAGACTGCACGTTCCTTCAAGAGAACAGTAGACTCATGTTCAGGAATAGCTTGGCAAATCACAGAAAAGTTCCTTTCAGGGAACTTGTCAGACAGCTATATTGGCTATTTAAAGCACCCGTTCATTAGTGCGCTTCACCAGGGTGAAAGGTTTGTGGACATGTTTCCTTCTAGGAAGACAATTCTGGGTCAGTTGCATAAAGCTACAGTAAATGTTTATAAGGGACACGGTGGCTCAGTGGCATAGGACGCTGAGCTTGTCGATCAGAAGGTTGGCAGTTTGGCGGGTTGAATCCTGAGTGCTGCGTAACAGAGTGAGTGCCTGTTACTTGTCCCAGCTTCTGCCAACCTAGCAGTTTGAAAGCATGTAAAAATGCAAGTAGAAAAATAGGGACCACTACGGTGGGAAGGTAACATCATTCCGTGCACCTTTGGTGTCTAGTCATGCCGGCCGCATGACCACAGAGATGTCCTTGGACAAGCGCTGGCTCTTCGGCTTTGAAACGGAGATGAGCACCGGCCCCTAGAGTCGGAAACGACTAGCATGCATGTGCGGGGGAACCTTTACCTTTACCTTACCGTAAATGTTTACGGGGATTCTCAGGCATCCAGGTCCTGCTTGCCCCGGAAGAAGTTGCCTTCTTTCAAAAGGCAACTGGACTTTCTTTGCATTTGTCCTTGAAGACATTTAGCTTCCTATCCAAGGAGCTTCTCCTGTTCTGGTGGAGGACGGAAGGATTCCTTCCGTTCTCCACCCTTCAGTCCGAAGCGAAAAACCTTCTTGGATGGGAAGCAAAATGCCTTCAAAGGGAAGAAAAACAACAACAACAACAACAGCCCAGTTGCCTTTTGAAAAAGAACACTTGGGATAAAGCTACAGTAATTCACGCCGTTGCTTCTCTTGCCCTGCTCAAAGTAAAGACAGCCTCACTCATTGACTTCATAACTGGAGCATAGGAGGGTTCAGCTCTCTGGGGGCAATGAAAATTATGCTGGTCTACAATGGAGGGAAAGTAATCGAGGAGAGAAGCAACCTGGAACTAAGGAGAAACTTCCTAACAGTGTGAACAATTAAACAATGGAAAGGCTTGCCTTCAGAGGTTGTGGGTGCTCCATCACTGGATGTTTTCGAAGAAAAGATTGGACAGCCACTTGTCTGAAATGGGATTGACTCTCCTGCTGGAGGGGTGGACTACATAACTTCCAAGATCCCTTGAAATTGGAGACATCTAGTTTAACGAAAAGTAGGAGTGACACAATAGCACTGTTCCAATACTTGAGGGGTTGCCACAAAGAAGAGGTGGGTCAACTTATTCTCCAGGAGGGCGGAACAAGATGCAATGGATGGAAACTCATCAAGGAGAGGACCAGTTTAGAACTAAGGAGGAATTTCCTGACAAGGAGAACCATTAATCAGTGGAACAACCTGCCTCCAGAAGTTGTGAATGCTCCAACACTAAAAGTTTTTAAGAAGAGACTGGACAGCCATTTGTCTGAAATGGTATAGGGTTTCCTGCCTGACCTCCAAGGTCCTTTCCAACTATTCTATTCTATTCTATTCTGTTCTGTTCTGTTCTGTTCTGTTCTGTTCTGTTCTGTTCTACTCTACTCTACTCTACTCTACTCTACTCTACTCTACTCTACTCTACTCTACTCTACTCTACTCTATTCTATTCTATGCCACATTTTCTATTCTATTCTATTCTATTCTATTCTATTCTATTCTATTCTATTCTATTCTATTCTATTCTATTCTATTCTATTCTATTCTATTCTACTCTACTCTACTCTACTCTACTCTACTCTACTCTACTCTATTCTATTCTATCCTATTCTATTAAGTTTTTAAGAAGAGATTGGGCAGCCATTTGTTTGAAATGGTAGAGGGTTTCCTGCCTGAACAGGGGGTTGGACTAGAAGACCTCCAAGGTCCCTTCCAACTCCATTCTGATGGATTACTTTTTTGGACCGCTTGGGGACTGCTTAACTGCACTTTCAATTTTAACATAGTTAATGGGTTGTGCCCCTAAGAATCTCATCCTGAGGAGAATTATGAAAAGCACCATTCAGTTCAATGGAATTGTCTCCTAAACGAAACAGAAAGGCAATTCCCGAGTTATGAACACAAGGAAGACCAGGATTTCCATTGCTAAGTTAAGCAAGTTGGTCGGTAAGTGACTCAAGCTTGATTTCACCACCGTTTTTGTCATCATGGTTAAGCGCACCTCTGCAGTTGTTAAGTGAAACACACAGTCATTAAGTGAATCCAGCTTCCCTCAAGGTCACCAATGGTAGCCTCGTGTCCCCAGGATGCTGTTAATTCCCCCAAAATACACGCGAGTTGCCAAGTGCTCGAATTGTCCTCCAATGTCCATGGGAGATGCTGTGTTGGTCATAAGTATGAGGACCCGTTATAAATCAGTTTTTTTCCCCCTTGCTGTTGTAACTTCTGAATGGTTACTAAATGGTTGCATGTTGGGGACTACTGATATAGGACTGTGACCAGTGGTTTCATTTGTATTTGACATTTCTGTTATTAAAACTTTCCACTTTTCTAATGAAATAGCCCCAGCCTTTAGTATCTCTCTGTACAAGCTGTAATTGTCTCTGAAGGGATATTTATCTTCACAGCAGGGCCAGAGAGACAAATGCTAAAGTTTAAAATGCAAAAATGCTCCGCTAAGGGCACTTTTGAAAAGATAAACTTGATAAAATGAGCGATAAGCTGCCAGAGAAACAATCAGGATAGAGCTGGAAGGGACCGTGGAGGTCATCTAGTCCAACCCCCTGCTCCAGCAGGAAACCCTACACCATTTCAGACAAGGGGCTGTCCAGTCACTTCTTAAAGACTTCCAGTTATGAAGCACCTAGAACCTCGGTAGGCTGTTCCACTGGTTGATTGTCCTCACTGTTCGGAAGTTTCTCCTTAATTCCAGGTTGCTTCTCTCCTTGATTAGTTTCCATCCATTGCTTCTTGTCTTCTAGCCCAACTCTCGGCTCAAACAGGAGACCCTATTCCATTTCAGACAAGGTATCTGTCCAGTCTCTTATTGAAAACCTCCAGTGATGCACCAGCCATAACTTCTTGAGGCATGCTGTTCCGCTGGTTATGTGTCCTCACTTTTCGGGACGTTTCTCCTTAATTCCAGGTTGCTTCTGTCCTCGATTAGTTTCCATCCATTGCTTCTTCTCTTCTAGCCCAACTCTCGGCTCAAACAGGAGACCCTATTCCATTTCAGACAAGGTGTCTGTCCAGTCTCTTCTTGAAAACCTCCAGTGATGGACCAGGCATAACTTCTTGAGGCAAGCTGTTCCGCTGGTTATGTGTCCTCACTTTTCGGACGTTTCTCCGTAATTCCAGGTTGCTTCTCTCCTTGATTAGTTTCCATCCATTGTTTCTTGTCGTGCCTTCTGGTGCTTTGGGAAAATAAGTCGACCCCTTCCTCTTCTTTGTGGCAGCCCCTCAAATACTGGAAGACTGCTATCATGTCCCCTACCCCTAGCCCTTCTTTTCTCTAGGACTGGCCCTACCGAATTCCTGCAACCGTTCTTCATATGTTTTAGGGGTAGGGAAAGAATGTTGAGCCTTCCCTAAATATATATATATATATATCAATCTGTCTCCCTTTTTAAGCAAAACAGATTTCACAGAACGACGCTGCCTCTAACAGAAAACTGCCCTGGTGGTCTATTCCTGTCTTAAATAATGAAAGAAAGAAAGAAAAAAGAAAAAAGCATCGGGATGGTTTTTATGAAGGTGCTTTTCACACCTTGTAGCTTTCCAGAAATAGAGAGATAACAATTTCGAAACAGCAAGAGAACATGGCTGTTTTTTTTTAAGCTGTAATAGTCAACATAACAATTAGTTTGGTGCAGCCACAGGAAAGGTGGAGGGCAGGTTGGTGTTCTGGGAATCGGGCGACTTATTGCGAGCTCGGCAAAGCCATCTGAAGGGAAGCAATGCCACACAGCAGTGGTTGCAGGGATAGCAGCCGTGAAAATGAAGCCCTTATCAGCCGAGGAAAGGCTTCTCCCGGTCCTCTGCATTATTAGCTTCGGCTTTTGGAACACAGATCTTAGAACTGTCATCTTTTGCGTCTCCTAGGACCAAGAGGTGAGCGATGTGGTACTTCTAAAATCGTGGGGGCATCGTGAGAGGGGTTTGCGAAATTCAAGCTGACAAATTCCTCCCAGGATTCATTGTATTTCAGAAAGGAATGGAAGAGTAGAGCTTCCCCATTACTGCATTGTTTATTCTGGAATGTACGTGCAGTTTGAAGTCTTTCTTCTTCTTCTTCTTCTTCTTCTTCTTCTTCTTCTTCTTCTTCTTCTTCTTCTTCTTCTTCCTTCTTCTTCTTCTTCTTCTTCTCTTCTTCTTCTTCTTCTTCTTCCTCCTCCTCCTCCTCCTCCTCCTCCTCCTCCTCCTCCTCCTCTTCTTCTTCTTCTTCTTCTTCT
>CM044355.1:5844578-5869558 GCA_024294585.1 Vipera latastei
CATTATCTCTAAGTGACAACTGGTAATGAATTGAATGAAAAAATCCGCATGGGAGGGAATTGTCCTTTGAACATCCCGGGATCAGCAATTAATCTTTCAGGATTTCACATTCAAGTTTGTCCAAGACTTCTCTGTCCCTAATCCATATTCAATCCAAGTGTGGAAAGTTCTTCTTTTACAAAATGGTGGTCGAAGGCCTGGACGAATCTGAGAGAAAGAGAACCTTTTACACACATTTTATGCCATGAAAAATCACAAAGAGAAATCCCTACAAGAGGCAAAGACGAGATCATAGTTGGTGGGAACAAAAAGGACACTTCCTGAGCATTGCCAAGAATGTATTTATAGAGATGTATGTATTTATGAGGGACGCCGGTGGCTCCGTGGATTAGGACGCTGAGCTTGTCGATCAGAAGGTCGGCAGTTTGGCGGGTCGAATCCCGAGTGCCAGGTAGCAGAGTGAGCACCTGTTACTCGTCCCAGCTTCTGCCAACCTAGCAGTTCGAAAGCACGTAAAAATGCAAGTAGAAAAATAGGGACCACTACGGTGGGAAGGTAACAGCGCTCCGTGCACCTTTGGCGCCTAGTCATGCCGGCCACATGACCACGGAGACGTCCTCGGACAAGCGCTGGCTCTTCGGCTTTGAAACAGAGATGAGCACCGGCCCCTAGAGTTGGAAACGACTAGCACGCATGTGCGGGGGAACCTTTCCCTTTCCCTTTATGTACTGTATTTATGCCCCTTTAGATCTTTTTAAATGTTAACGAATCTGAATAGAGCTGGCAGGGACCTTGGAGATCTTCTAGTCCCACCCCTTGCTCAAGCAGGAGAACCTGTATCATTTCAGACAAGTGGCTGTCCAGTCCCTTTTAAAAAACCTCCAGTGATGGAACACCCACAATTTCTGGTGGCAAGCTGTTCCATGGGTTAATTGTCCTCACTGTTAGGAAGTTTCTCCGTGCTTCTAGATTTCTTCTCTCCTTGATTAGTTTCCATCCATTGTTTCTCGTCCTGCCTTTGGGAGCTTTGCAAAAAAAAGTTGACCCCCCTCTTCTTTGTGGCAGCCCCTCAACTACTGGAATGCTGCTATCATATCCCCGCTAGTCCTTATTTTCTCTAGACTGGCCAAACGCATTTCCTGCAACTATTCTTCATGTCTTTTAGCCTCCAAGCCTTTAATCATCTTAGTTACTCTTCTTTTCACTTTTTCCCCAAATGCTTTTTTTTTTTTTTTTGGTAATGTGGTGACTAAAAATAGATGCAATAACCCAGGTACGGCCTTACTAAGGCTTTAAAAGCAGTACTAATACTTGACGTGATTTTGATTCTATGCCTCTGTTTATATAACCCAGGATTGCATTAGCTTTCTTGGCTACTGCTGCACATTGCTGACTCATATTCAAATGATCGTCTAGTAGGATTCCAAGGTTCCTCTCACAATAACTGTTTTTGAACCAGGTTTCACCTTATCTGTACATGTACCTTTCGTTTTTCCTGCCCAGGTATAACACCTTGCTTTCCTCCCCATTAAATTTCATGTTGTTGGAAAGGGCCCATTGTTCAAGTCTGTCAAGATCTTTTTGGATCCTGAACTTGTCTTCTGAGATGGGTTTTTTTTCGGGGTGGGGGGGAAGTTGTGTCTGACCCATCGCGACCCCATTGACAACATTCCTCCTTCCTGTCCTCTACCATCTTCTGGAGTCCATTTAAGCTCACGCCTATTGCTTCAGTGACTCCATCCAGCCACCTCATTCTCTGTCGTTCCCTTCTTCTCTTGCCCTCAACCTTTCCCAGCATTAGGCTCTTCTCCAGTGAGTCCTTCCTTCTCATTAGGTGGCCAAAGTATTTGAGTTTTAGCTTCAGGATCTGGCCTTCTAAAGAGCAGTCAGGGTTGATCTCCTCTAGGACTGACTGGTTTGATCGCCTTGCAGTCCAAGGGACTCACAGGAGTCTTCTCCAGCACCATAGTTCAAAGGCCTCAATTCTTTGGCGCTCAGCCTTTCTTATGCTCCAGCTTTCACTGCCATACATTGCAACTGGGAAGACCATAGCCTTGACTATACGCACTTTTGTTGACAGGGTGATGTCTCTGCTTTTTAGTGTGCTGTCTAGATTTGCCATGGCTTTCCTCCCCAGGAGCAAGAATATTTTAATTTCTTGGCTACAGTCCCCATCTGTGGTGATCTTGGAGCCCAGGAAAATAAAATCTGTCACTACCTTCATTTCTTCCCATCTATTTGCCAGGAATTGAGAGGGCCGGATGCCATGATCTTGGTTTTCTTAATGTTAACTTTGAAGCCAACTTTTGCACTCTCCTTCTTCACCCGCAACAAGAGGCTCTTTAGTTCTTCTTCACTTTCTGCCATTAGAGTGGTATCATCTGCATATCTTAGGTTGTTGATATTTCTTCCAGCAACCTTAATTCCAACTTTTGATTCATCTAGCCCTGCCTTTCTCATGATGTGCTCTGCATATAAGTTAAATAGGCAGGGCGACAGTATACAGCCTTGCTGGACTCCTTTCCCAATTTTGAACCAATCAGTGGTTCCGTGTCCAGTTCTCACTGTTGCTTCTTGGCCCACCTATAGTTTTTCAAGAGACAAATAAGATGGTCTGGTACGCCTATCTCTTTAAGAACTTGCCACAGTTTGTTATGATCCACACAATCAAAGGCTTTAGCATAGTCAATGAAGCAGAAGTAAATGTTTTTCTGGAACTCTCTAGCTTTCTCCATGATCCACCGTATGTTGGCAATTTGATCTCTAGTTCCTTTGCCTCTTCGAAATCCTGCCTGTACTTCTGGTAGTTCTCGATCCATATACTGCTGGAGTCTAGCTTGTAGAATTTTAAGCATAACTTTACTAGCATGAGAAATGAATGCAATGGTGCAATAGTTTGAACATTCTTTGGCACTGCCTTTCTTTGGAATGGTAATGTAAACTGATCTTTTCCAATCCTGTGGCCACTGTTGAGTTTTCCAAATTTGCTGGCAAATTGAGTGTAGCCCTTTTACTGCATCGTCTTTTAAGATTTTGAATAGCTCAGCTGGAATACTGTCACCTCCACTAGCTTTGTTGTTGCTCAGCTTTTCTAAGGCCCACTTCACTTCACATTCTAGGATGTCTGGCTTGAGGTCAGTGACCACCTCATTGTGATTATCAGGGACGTTAAGCTCATCTTGTATAGTTCTTCTGTGTAATTTTGCCACCTCTTCTTAATCTCTTCTGCCTCTGTTAGGTCCCTGCCATTTTGGTCCTTTATCATGCCCATTTTTGCATGAAACGTTCCCTTCATCTCTCCAATTTTCTTGAAAAGATCTCTGGTCCTCCCTATTCTATTGTTTTCTTCTACTTCTTTGCCCTGTTCATTTAAGAAGGCATTCTAGCTATTCTCTGAAATTCTGCATTCAATTGGGCGTATCTTTCTTTTTCTCCCTTGCCTTTTGCTTCCCTCCTTTGTTTTGAATGGTTTATATATGGAGCTTATCTCAGTGGGCCTTTTGATAACTAATTCAGCAGAATGTGTCAGGCATGAAAGAATCAGGACCACACAGTTAAGCTTCAGTTAATCTGCTGTATGGCTCATGTCTATGCACAAGAACCTGGTCGACTAACCATCAGCACTACATTGGTGCTAGATATGAGTCAATGGAATTCAAGAGGTAGAGCCTTTGGACTGTTTGTGGGAACATAATGATTCCAAGCTGATTACTCTCTTTACTCTGCCCCCAGGGTCTGCCTGTCCTTGTCCTACACCATGCCAAACATCTAGCAATTGATTTGCATTCTTAGACTGAGTTCTCCCAATGAAAATATTATTAAGCTGGTCTCCTATCTCAGCTTGCCACTAGAAATCATGGGCGCTCCATCACTGGAGATTTTTAAGAAGAGACCAGACAGTCACTTGTCTGAGATGGTAAAGGTTCTCCTGCTCAAGCAGGGGGCTGGACTAGAAGACCTCCAAGGTCTCTCCCAGCTCTATTCCATTCTAAATTTAAGGCATTTTCAATCTGTCTTCTGACTGCCGATGGATGTTATGAACATATTCTGATAGGCTTCTATTAAGTTTGTCCTACAGAGTAGTTTTCATTTATATGGAATGTTGTGTATGACTCCTTGTTTTGTCTTGTTTGAGTATGAGATATCTGGGGATGTTTAAGATACCTTTGGAGGAATTTGTAGTCTATAATGATGGCACAGGTTTATGAGAATTTGTTATTTGTTTCTAAATTGCTTTAATGTATGGAAGAGTTGTGCCAGTAGGTTTTGACAGTTGTAGTCTGGATCCGTGAATGGATACCTTTTAATTTTAATTAAAATGCCTCCTTAAGTAACACCAGCTGCCTGCAATTAGTGCAGGTTCGAGTCCCACCAGGCTCAAGGTTGACTCAGCCTTCCATCCTTCCGAGGTAGGTAAAATGAGGACCCAGATTGTTGGAGGCAATAAGCTGACTTTGTAAAAATGCCGCTTGGGGCCCCCCGAAAGCCCTAATAAGCAGGCATATACATAGAATGAAGGCTATTGCTAAGCACATTGATTTGTGCTTCTTAGATTGTAAGCCGCCCTGAGTCTTCGGAGAAGGGCGGGATATAAATGGGATAAAAAAAATATAGGGATTGTCCATTGCATTGAAAATGGTTTGTTTAGCTAGAATCTAGATCGTAACAGTGTCTGTTTGTCTTTCAAATGAGAACAGGTGTTTTAGAGAATTTTTCCTAGGTGGAATCTGGTATGTTATGTTTATACGAGTCAGTTGTTAAGTGACAAGGTATCCAGTGTGTTGGTTCAATCGTTTCTCTAGAGTTGTGTAATCTCCCTGGAGTTTCACACTTCTGTTCAATTGCAAAGGGAGAGATCAAGAGAGAGTCTAGGGAGATTCTCAGTCCTCCAGATCATGGTTGCCCCAGAGGTGCATTTGGCAAACAGCAACTGGGCTTTGTTTTCCCTGAAACCTGTTTCTTCCTTGAAGACCTTTGAAAAAGACCATTTGCATAAGACTGAACATCCCCCTCTCAACAGAGGAGGAGGGATAGAACACCACCTATCTCCTGTTCACAACACAGTCCTTTCAGCACTTCCAAGAAGGCTTTACCCCTGCTTGCACTATTCAGGTGACCCTGAGGGCACCGATAAACCTCCAGGTTGCCTCAACGCCTCTCAGAGGGAGTACCAATGACCAGATGACTGAAAGGAATATAAAACCTTCCATCCTGCACTGGTCAGTCAGAACCGAAGAAGCTTCTCGGATGAGAAACAAAACATCTTCAAGGAAAAACAAAGGAAGTCCAGTTGCCTTTTGAAAAAAACAAAACAAAACACCTTTGGACTTGAGCTGGTCCTGACTGTGGACAGAGTTAGCCTGCAGTTTTGCATTTGAACCTCTTTAAAATATTGATCCTCTCTGTCTACAATTTGAACCTTGCTATCTTCAGAACAGTGACCCTTTGTCTTTCTGATGCAGAATCCTGTGATGTTGTTGCTAGGCCCTGCTGAGTTAGCAGTTGGTGTAATCACCTTTGATTTTCCAAGTTCAACCAACCATCATCACTCCCTTAAATAGGAGCCAGCCATAGGTTTGCCACCACGGGTATAGGGTTTCCTGCCTGAGTAGGGTCCCTTCCAACTTTATTATTATTATTGATCATCGTACAGTCAGCCAGATGTTCAGACTGGATTTGGAATTTTTTGTCTACCTATCGAGTCCTTACCAAGGACCTGCGATGGGCAGATGTGGATGTTTGATGGTAGTATAGATATTGTCGCAGGATGGAAGCAGTTCCTAGTAAGGCTGCCTTTTGCAATTGACTAATGGCAAATTTGTCAATGCCGATGATGGTGTTCAAGTGGTGCTCCAGTTGTTTTGGGATTGCACCCAAGGCGCCTATTACTATTCATACTCCCCTTGCTTGCCTTTGCCACAGTCTTTCTATTTCTATTTGTAGGTGTTTGTATTTTGTTATCTTCTCCAGTTCTTTCTCATCTATTCTGCTGTCTCCAGGCACTGCCATGTCCACTATCCAGACTTTTTTGTCTTTCTTATTGACAGTTGTTAAGTCCGGGGTGTTAGGTTGCAGGTGCTTGTCTGTTTGAATAATAATAATAATAATAATAATAATAATAATAATAATAATAATAATAATAATAATAATAATAATAATAATAATAATAATAATAATAATAATAATTATTAATAATAATAATAATAGTTGTTGTTGTTGTTGTTGTTTTTGTTTTTGTTGTTGTTGTTACCATCTCATCATCGCTATGCTGAAATAGACCCTTCTGGCAAGTTTTTCCAAGACCCAAAGTTTTGATTTCCAATGTTTGCTGCTTTTCTGTTACCTCTCTCACCTCCACAGCAAAGAAAGAATGACTGTTAGAAGAAGACTCCGTGGGGTAGTGTATGACTTAAGGTCAGGTAGTGTGTGATTTTAAGAATGAGTTAGCTGTACATTAAGTTACACCAAGCTGATAACAAGATGGATATGGAAAGTGATGAGGAGCAACAGAGAACACGTGTACTTTAAAGCAGAAGACAGGAAATTGAAAACATGACTGAGACTTATAAAAGATTGATTTTGTTTTCCCCCAGACACTCCTTCCTATTGTTTCACACACACACACACACACACACACACACACACACACACACACACACACAAATGTTAATAGTAACATAAGGGGAAACAACCTAGAGCAGACATGTCAAACACAAGGCCCGGGGGCCAGATCCAGCCCGCGAAGTGGTTTCATGCGGCCCACGAAGCCATCCCGGAAACAGTGAGGGAAACGGCCCCCTCTGCCTTGACCCTGGCCCAGAGACCCTCCTTCTGCCAGAGACCCTCAGATCTGTCCCACTCCTGCCCAGGCCCCCATAGGCACCCTTGATGCGAACGTTGTAGAGCTGGCCACGCCCACCCAGTAAACCATGCACACTCTAGCCACACCCACCCAGTAGGCCACGCCCACCCTGGCTATACCCACCCGGCCCCTTGAGGCCGATCGCAATGCTGATGCGGCCTTCAATGAAATTGAGTTTGACACCCCTGACCTAGAGGGATCAGAGTCTCAAAGTTGAGAAGGGAAGGTGTCAATGCAGCATTCTTGGATCAATGGGGTGGCTGACAGTTTGACTGGCCTTGAACCAACATTCTGCAAGTCCTAAAGGATGTCTATTGAGCATAGAGATTCTTGTAAATTTGTGGCCTCCTCCACAAATCAAATTACGAGCTTCCAGTTTTAACAAGTGCTCTCTGATTAACAAATGACACTTTTTTGTTTTGCAACGGACAATTCAACGTCTGATATTCAAAAATGTCACTGAGTTAATAAGGGGCACAGCTTCATTTGACCAGACTTAGTTTTAGCAACATCAGAAAATGATAATGTTCAGCAAAATGGAACTCTTGTGATTTGAATATGGACTCTCTCTGTGTGTGTGTGTGTGTGTGTGTGTGTTGCAATTATAGATTTCAGGTATGTGTGTGCACCAATCAAGCATTTGAAAATCCATGGAACTTTGCTCACTTCATCCATGACAGTCCTTCACCTTAACAGAATAACAGAGTTGGAAGGGACCTTGGAGGTCTTCTAGTCTAACCCCTTGCTGAAGCAGGAGATCCTCTACCATTTCAAACAAGTAGTTGTCCAATCAGTCCTTAAGAATTTCCAGCATTGGAGCATTCACAACGTCTGGAGTCAAGTTGTTCCACTCATTAATTGTCAAGAAATTTCTCCTTAGTTTTAGTTTGCTTCTCTGCTTCGTTAGTTTGCAAAGATCTGACCTGGAAAGTTAATACAACCCAGGTGGCCAGAAAGGCCCAACAGAGGCTTCACTTTCTTAGGGTCTTGCGGAAGAACAGGGTAGAACAACAGCTAGTGACCCTCTTTTACCGGTCTACTATAGAGAGCGTCCTCTCGTATGGTATTGTGGTTTGGTATGCTGGTCTGACAGCCGCGGATAGGAAGGTATTACAGAGGGTGGTGAGCACAGCACAAGACATTGTGGGCTCTCCCCTGACACCACTGGATGACATCGCCAGGGCTCGTTGCCTTGGAAGAGTGAGGAAGATTCTCAGGGATGACTCACACCCTGGACGGTATCTCCTTACTCTCCCACCATCGGGTAGGAGATACAGGAGTATAGCCAGCTGCACCAACAGGCTGAAAAACAGCTTTTATCCGTGGGCTGTTAGGCTTTTGAACGGGAAATAATTTTTATAAACTTTATGCAGAATTGACTTGCGAGGCCGGTGTGTGGTACAATTAGTTCACATGGTGTAATAAGATGGAGGGTTTGTTGTCACTGTGAGTTGGGAGGTGGGAGCACGAAGGGAGGCTCAGCTAATCTCAATGTATACAGGGTTGTACTTTGACAATAAAGGTTCATTCATAGTTTCCATCCGTTGCTTCTTGTCCTGCCTTCAGGTGCTTTGGAGAATAGCTTGACTCCCTCTTCTTTGTGGCAGCCCCTTAGAAATGGGAAGATTGTTATCATGTCACCTCTAGTCCTACTTTTCACCAAAATAGACATTCTGGAAATTGTTTTTCTAATTTTTTAGCTTCCAGTCCCCCAAAGTCCACTTTCCGTTTACTTTGCAAAATAGTAATTTTGCAATATAGGCCAATACCTCCCATCCAACTTAGTGTTAACAGAGAAAAATAAACTTGCTTCTGGTTTATGTTCCAGACCCAAAGAATATTCAACAAAGCTGACATCTGATTGTTGATGCATCACCAGCATTTGAAGCTTCTGAGCTTCTGAGCCATCAATCTGACACTGTGGGTCACACCATCTTTGACAGCTCTATACTTCCCATAACTATTTTATATTTCTGATGGGCCATAAAGCACTCCCAATAATTTATGTCATCATATATCCAGAACTGGGAATGCAAAGATAGGAGAACACAATATTCATTAAAAGGTTTGGTGACTTCTCCACCATCAAAAAAAAACTGGTCAGTCCTACAGGAGATCAACCCTGACTGCTCTTTAGAAGACCAGATCCTGAAGTTGAAACCCAAATACTTTGGCCACCTAATGAGAAGGAAGGACTCACTGGAGAAGAGCCTAATGCTGGGAAAATGGAGGGCAAGAGAAGAAGGGGACGACAGAGAATGAGGTGGCTGGATGGAGTCACTGAAGCAGTAGACGTGAGCCTAAATGGATTCCAGAAGATGGTAGACGACAGGAAGGCCTGGAGGAATATTGTCCATTGGGTTGTGATGGGTCAGACACAACTTCTTAACTAACAACAACCCACCATCAAAATGCCTTAAATCTTGTGACATCTTTGTTTCTCACCCCAAAGTTTCAGGAGATTTAATGGGGAAAAAGAAAAAAAAAAACACCACCCAAGATCTTGCAAGAATCTTTTGTAAAATGTTCTCCACTGGTGAACTGAGATGCCAGCGTTCTTACAAGATCTTCCAACTTTTGGCCATTCAAAATACATTGATATTTTTTATTTTTATTTCAACCCCAAACCACCCCAGTGATGCCCTCGACGTGATGTCCCGTTGCCTGGAGGCAGTCCGGGTCTTGATGGGGAGGAACAGGCTTCAGCTCAACCCTGACAAGACTGAGTGGCTGTGCATGCCGGCATCTCGGGAATTTCAGACTATTCCATCTCTTACTATGGGGGGTGAGTTATTACCCCCCGTAGATAGGGCTCGCAACTTTGGGGTCCTCCTAGATTCACAGCTCTCCTTAGAGGATCATATAGGAGCTGTGACTA
Source organism: Vipera latastei (assembly GCA_024294585.1). Classification (NCBI taxonomy): domain Eukaryota; kingdom Metazoa; phylum Chordata; class Lepidosauria; order Squamata; family Viperidae; genus Vipera; species Vipera latastei. Next base: position 5,854,319 of record CM044355.1, read on the forward strand.
GCCTTTGCCCAGGTTCGCCTGGTGCGCCAGTTGCAGCCCTATCTGGACCGGGATGCCTTGCATAGAGTCACTCATGCACTCGTGACCTCTCGTTTGGACTACTGCAATGCTCTCTACATGGGGCTGCCCTTGAGGACCACTCGGAGCCTTCAACTGGTGCAGAATGCAGCCACGCGAGTGGTGTTGGGGGTCTCCCAATACTCCCATGTTACACCTCTGCTCTGCGAGCTGCATTGGCTGCCGGTTGCCCTCCGGGTGAGATTCAAGGTGCTGGTAATGACCTATAAAGCCCTACATGGCATGGGTCTGGATTACCTATGGCAGCACCTGCTGCCGATGTCAACTTCCCTCCATCCAGTGCGCTCCCACAGAGAGGGCCTCCTCAGGGTGCCGCCGATCAGAGAATGTCGATTGGTGGCCCCCAGGGGGAGGGTGTTCTCTGTGGGTGTGCCAGACCTGTAGAACCGCTTGCCTGTTGAGCTCCAGATGGCCCCTGACCTTCGCTTCTTCCAACGCAATCTAAAAACTTACTTATTTGAACAATCCGGCCTGGTCTGATGGGTTTGGGGTTTGGGGTTGGGTTTTAGCATAGTTTTTAATTATTGTATTATATTGGGCATAATTATTTAATCTTTTTTAACTTTTGTATTTCGTATTTTGATATTTATTGCCCTGTATACTGCCCTGAGTCCTTCGGGAGAAGGGCGGTATAAAAATTTAATAAATAAATAAATAAATTTTATTTGGGTGAAAGCAACTTAGACTTCTATACTACTTCACAGTGCTTTATAGACCTCTCTAAGTGGTTTACAGAGTCAGCATCTTGCCCCCAACAATCTGGGTTCTCATTTTACTGACCTCAGAAGGATGGAAAGCTGAGTCAACCTTGATCCGGTCAGGATCAAACTCCAGACTGTGGGTAGCATTAGCTTACAATACTGCATTCTAACTACTGTACCACCTGGACAACTGATAGTAATAGCATTTAGACTTATATACCACTTCACAGTACTTTACTAAGCAGCTTACAAAGTCAGCCTATTGCCTCCACCAATCTGGGTCCTCATTTTACCGACCTTGGAAGGCTAAGTCAACCTTGAGCCCCATCAGGATCAAACTCCTGGCAGTGAGCAGTAGGTTAGCCTGCAGTACTGTATTCTGTGACAACTGCAGCACCATTGGTATTTCTATTTTAATATATTGCAGACACAATCTTCCATAAAAGGGAAAATGCTTAGGACTGGGGACTTTATTGTGTTAATGAGCAACTGATGAATTATAGAGTTACTGTCAAGGATGAAACTTTGGCAACTACGTGCCTGTGCATTTCAACTTGCCTTTAGATTAAGTGTGTGTGTGGGGGGGGAGGTGTTACTTTCAAGTGGGTAAGAAGGAGAAACAAAATTTCTTCAATTCAGCTGAAGACCATGGGAGCCTGAAGCCTTGTCAAGGACACCAGAACAGGTGTGGATTTGAAGGAGACAGTTCCCATAAGCAAGTGAACTTGTTGATATGGATTATATAAGACATTGGAGGTTTGGCTTGGAAAACTATTGTTTAAGTCTACGAATTGGTGTTGGAACCTCAGAGTTAGTTTGACTTCGACATAACCATGCAGTGTATACAATAAACAGTAAACCTTTTGGAAATGAAATGAAACTGGACTTTTATTTAGATTCTCAAGCTGGATGTTGACAATTCATTAAAAACAACATTCCATTTCAATTAACCAACATATAACCATCTGTCAACTGGAAGGAGATGATGATGATGATGATGATGATGATGATGATGATGATGATTATTATTATTATTATTATTATTATTATTATTATTATTATTATTATTATTATTATTATTATTATTATTATTATTATTATTATTATTATTATTATTATTATTATTATTATTATTATTCCAACCCCTGCTCAGGCAGGAAACCCTAAACCAGGGGTAGGCAACCTTGGCTCTTTTATGACTCCAGCTCACAGTATTCCTGAGTCAGCCATGCTGGCTCAGGAATTCTGGAAGTAGAAGTCCATAAGTCATAAAAGAGTCAAGGTTGCCTACCCCTGCCCTATACCATTTCAGACAAATGGCTGTCCAATCTCTTTATAAAAACTTCCAGTGTTGGAGAATTCACGGCTTCTGGAGGCAGGTTGTTCCACTGGTTAATTGTTCCCACTCTTAGGAAATTTCTCCTTAGTTCTAGGTTGCTTCTCTCCATGATTATTTTCCACCGTTGCTTCTTGTCCTTCCTTCAGGGGCTTGGGAGAATAGCTTGACTCCCTCCTCTTTGTGGCAGAGTGAGCGCCTGTTACTCGTCCCAGCTTCTGCCAACCTAGCAGTTCGAAAGCACGTAAAAATGCAAGTAGAAAAATAGGGACCACTCCGGTGAGAAGGTAACAGCATTCCGCGCGCCTTTGGTGTCTAGTCATGCCGGCCACATGACCACGGAGACGTCCTCGGACAAACGCTGCCTCTTTGAAACGGAGATGAGCACCGGCCCCTAGAGTTGGAAACGACTAGCACGCATGTGCGGGGGAACCTTTACCTTTACCTTTCTAGGTTGCTTCTCTCCATGATTAGTTTCCACCATTGCTTCTTGTCCTTCCTTCAGGTGCTTTGGAGAATAGCTTGACTCCCTCTTCTTTGTGGCAGCCCCTGAGATACTGGAACACTGCTATCATGTCTCCCCTAGTCCTTCTCTTCATTAAATTAGACATACCCAATTCCAGCAACCGTTCCCTATATGTTTTAGCCTCCAGTCCCCCAATCATCTTTGTTGCTTTTCTCTGCACTCTTTCTAGAGTCTCAACATCTTTTTTTACATCGTGGTGACCAAAACTGAATGCAGCATTCCAAGTATGGCCTTACCAAGGCGTTGTAAAGTGGTATTAATACTTTTAGGGAGTCCTGAACTTGCAAGCATTCATTTAGCCATTTTTCAAAATTATAAGAGCTGTGAAAAAAGTGACTTATGTCCATTTTTCACACTTATGACTGTTGCAGTCTCCCCAAGGTCACATGATTAAAATTCAGGCATTTGGCAATGGGTTCATATTTATGACAGTTGCTGTGTCCCCGGGCGACGCAGTCCCCTTTGGGTGACCTTGAGACAAGCAAAGACAATGCGGAAGGCAGATCCATTTTACAACCGTGTTACTAACTTAATAACTGCAGCGATTCACTTAACAATGGTGGCCAGAAAGGTTGTAAAATGGGGCAAAAATCACTTAACAAAGGTTTAGCTTCGCTGCAGAAATTTAGGGGTCCATTGTGATTGTACATCAAAGATTACCTATAATGCACACACAAATCTCCCATAAAGAGAAGAATGCTTAGAACCAGGAACTTTCTTTTTTTAAATAATATTTTATTAATTTTCTAATTTTACATTTAAGTATTTAAAACGCAACGTGGTGGCTGGGTTAATCAACGGTACAATAACATACAAAATTCTTTAGTATGAATCTCAATTTACAAGATCAACTATTTCCTCTCTTTTTCCCTTAACATCTACTATCTCGTATTCAAGCTAATACGGTTCTTATTATATCAACTAAGTAAAAACATCACTATTACATTTATCAATAAATTTTTAGCTTATACATATCTTAATTACTTTTACATGCAATCTTTATAGACAATCAATGTCCTGTTATTGCTTTTTTTCCCCCAGTTTTTAGTTTCCCACCAATATTCAAATTTAACATTTGATATTTATAATTTCCAGGCTTTAGGTATCCAAAGTTTCCCTTATCTCAATTCATAACAGAATCTAATATTCAAAATACACACCTTATCTTTTTTAGTATAGTCTTGTTCTATTTTCTAAAAGTTATCTATTTCCCACGATATTAAATCATCTAATAATATAATATCTTTAATAAATCAAAACCATTATCTAAATTGTCTGGGTTAATCAATAAGTCAAATATATTCATATTATTATTATTTATTTTAGGTCTAATTTTTAAATATTAAACAAACAGAATCCTTATTTTCAACTAATTTCTAAACATTTTAAATTTAATGACCAAAATCACCTCTAATGAAGAGAAACTTTCTTAAATAATAATATTATTATTATTATTATTATTATTATTATTATTATTATTATTATTATTATTATTATTATTATTATTATTAATAATAATAATAATAATAATAATAATAATAATAATAATAATAATAATAATAATAATAAAGTTGGAAGGGACCTTGGAGGTCATCTAGTCCAACCCCTTGCTCAGGCAGGAAACCTTATACTTTAATGAACAGCACATGAATTACAGAATGGGTTATAATGAATTGAGATTTGTAAAATTTTCCATCTCTAATATGATATTTGACCCTTTAGATTCCAACCAAAAGCAGAGTGTGATATTTGGAAAGGGATAAATGAGTATTTATGTATCGTGGTGATGATACCAGTAAGGGCTTTATAATGTTAACCTGTCCAAAGGTTTTAATCATTACATTTTCATCTTGCATTTTACCTGGTAATTGAAGGGCAGTATAAATGAATTTTCCCCAAACAACATTTCATGAAGTAATAAAGGGAGAAACAACCCTAGAATTGAGGAGAAACTTCCTGACAGGACAATCAACCAGTGGAAGAGATTGCCACTAGAGGTTGTGGGCGCTCCATCACTGGAGGTTTTTAAGAAGAGACTGGAGATGTCTGAGATGGTATAGTTCTCCTGCTTGAGCAGGAGGTTGGACTAGATGACCTCCAAGGTCCCTTCCAGCTCTATTCTATTCTATTCTATTCTATTCTATTCTATTCTATTCTATTCTATTCTATTCTATTCTATTCTATTCTATTCTATTCCATTCTATTCCACTCTACTCTACTCTACTCTACTCTACTCTACTCTACTCTACTCTACTCTACTCTACTCTACTCCACTCCACTCCACTCCACTCCACTCCACTCCACTCCACTCCACTCCACTCCACTCCACTCCATTCCATTCCATTCCATTCCATTCCATTCCATTCCATTCTATTCTATTCTATTCTATTCTATTCTATTCTATTCTATTTCATTATTCTATTCTATTCTATTCTATTCTATTCTATTCTATTCTATTCTATTCTATTCTATTCTATTCTATTCTATTCTATTCTATTCTATTCTATTCTATTCTATTCTATTCTATTCTATTCTATTCTGGTTGAGAGAAATGTCTATGGAGATTCTCAGTCATCCAGGCCATGGTTGTCCCAAAGGTGCTTTTTTAAGATGAAACTGGACTTTTTTTTTTGCTTTTCTTTGAATACATTTTGCTCCTCATCCAAGAAGCTTCTTCACTTCTACTGGATGGTGGGGGATGGAAATATCTATATTCCTTGGAGCCAGTTGGTCATTTTAGAGAGTCACTGAGGCCACTTGGAGATTTACCTGGGTCCTCAGGGTCACCTGGTGCAAACGGGTGTGGAGCCTTCTTAGAACTATTTGAAAGGACTGTGTTGTAAACTGGAGATAGATGATGTTGTATTCCCTCCCCTTCTGTTGAGAGAGGGGCTGTTCAATTTTGACCTAGATGGCCTCTTTGATACTGTCTTCAAAGAAAAACAAGAAAATCCAGTTGCCTCTTGAAAAAAGCCCCTTTGGGTAGAGAGAAATGCCTGGCCCAAAGTCATGAAATGGTTGTGTGAACACAACACACTAACCCTGGTTACGGAACCAACAGATCCTTTGGCTTTTCCCAATAGTGTTCAGTCATAAACTTACCAGATGGGTCATGTTTGCCCAGCATATGCTTCACAAAACAAACAAAATAATAATAATAATAATAATAATAATAATAATAATAATAATAATAATAATAATAATAATAATAATAATAATAATATTTTTTAAAAAATATGTCAGCACTAATGAAACTGGGCATGATATGCAAATTACCCTATTAGGTTTCTTCCTGATGTGGTTAAGTATGCTGTGTGAATGCCGCCATTACCCCACGTTGGATTTTAACTACCTGAGATCTAACACCAATTTTAAATTGAATGGAATCTCCAGATGTCATAGTTTATAGTTTTGTTGCTTAAGATCACCCAACTTGATCTGATGTTCTAGGTTTGTCTTGCACCTGAGAACTGGTTTCTGTCTGGAGACAATCCTATGAAATTCTGAAATATTGTTCATGTTTTCAGAGGTCCCAAGAAGTAATAAGATATGTTCCCTGTTGTATCAAAAGTCTGTTATTAATCAGCATAACTAATGAAGACATGAGGCTATTTCTATTTCTCTGGCAATTGTATTATTAAACTGCAAAACACGTTCTAGGGAAAGAAAGAGGTTTTACTTCGAGAATTAATATGTCTCAAGTATATGATTTTCACCTCTAGGGAACACTCTCTTGTGCTACCAAAATTGCACAGAAAGAATATTCCAATAGAAGAGATGATGTATCACTCAGGGTTGAACTGTGGGGTCTTTGGTGTGCTCTGAGCTTGGTTGTTTTCTTGCAGATGTTTCATTTCCCAACACTAGAGACTCTAGAAAGAGTGCAGAGAAGAGCAACAAAGATGATCGGGGGACTGGAGGCTAAAACGTATAAGGAACGGTTGCTGGAATTGGTTATGTCTAGTTTAATGTAGAGAAGGATGAGGGGTGACAGGATAGTAGTGTTCCAATCTCTCAAGGGTTGCCACAAAGAAGAGGGAGTGTGTTGGAGGAGGAGGAGGAGGAGGAGAAGGAGGAGCTTGGTTGTTGTCTTGCAGCCCACATAACTCCTCAGCCCACATAACTCCTTCTCTAGGTAGTAAGCAGTGGGACAGAAACAACAACAAAAAAATCATGCTTAAATCACTTTCTTAACTCCTGAATTTCAGAGGAGCATCACCGGGCTCTTGAATTGCGGTGTTTCTGTCACTGCACATAAAGTAAAAGTGATTATGCTGGTTTTAGCATGCTTTTCTCTGCCAATCTCCCAACAATCAGGCTGAAAATTTGGAAGACAAGAGTCCATCAACCTTGTCATTAAAAAAAAAAAAAAGATAGAGAGAGCCAGTTTGGTGTAGTGGTTAAGAGGCTGGCCTAAAAACCAGGAGACTGTGAATTCTAGTCCTGCCTTAGGCATGAAAGTCAGCTGGCTGATTTTGAGCCAAATACCTAGTCCCACCTTAGGCATGAAAACCAACTGTGTGACTTTGGGCCAATCACTAGGAGACAGTGAGTTCTAGTCTGGCCTTAGGCACAAAAATCAACTGAGTGACTTTGGGCCAATCACCAGGAGACAGTGAGTTCTATCCTGGCCTTAGGCATGAAAAGCAGCTGTGTGACTCTGGGCCAGTCCCTCTGTCTTAGACTAACCTACAGTAGCTCACAGGGCTGTTTTTATGGGGAAAATAGGAGAATAAAGGAGCATTAGATATGTTCACAACTTTGAATTACTTATAAAGTAATAAAGGTGGGATAAAAGTCTACTAAATATTTTTTTTAAAAAAAAGATCAAAATAAGATAAAATGTCAGTCTAAGAATTATTTCTATCTTCTTTGATAGACCTGTTGTCTACCAATGACATATTCACCCAAAGAAATGGATCTTGGTGTCTTAACAGAACGACAGAGTTGGAAGGGACCTTGGAGCTCTCTTTGATGAGTTTCCATCCGTTGCTTCTTCTCCTGCCTTCAGGTGCTTTGGAGAATAGCTTGACTCCCTCTTCTTTGTAGCAGCTTCTCAAATATTGGAACACTGGTGTCATATCAAAAATGTGATCATTTGGTTTTTCTATTTTTCTGTTCTTCTTCTTCTTCTTCTTCTTCTTCTTCTTCTTCTTCTTCTTCTTCTTCTTCTTCTTCTTCTTCTTCTTCTTCTTCTTCTTCTTCTTCTTCTTCTTCTCCTTCTCCTTCTTCTTCTTCGATTTCAGCAATGCCACTGAGAAGTTTCCAGATGTCTCTTGGACAGTCCAAACACGATTCCCTTTCAGTCTTCTATGAATGGGGAAAAAAAATAAATAAAAAATTCCAACCTTGGAAGATTGCCCTGATTCTAAATGAACTATCAGTGTGGGAATGCCATTTCTGTAAGGAAGGAAACTACAAGATTAAGTATTGAAAACTCATTAGCAAGTTCATCAGCAACAGCTCTTTGACGGTTTGTACTGCTTCCATAAAGATAAGGCTATATTGTTGTTGTTGGTGGTGGTGGGGGGAAAGAAATGAGGGTTAAATCCCAGCCCATGGTCTCACAGATAATTATTTCTTATTCACATGTAAATTCATCGGCATTAATACGCACACAGACAGATCCACAACAGGAGGTGGGATTCTGTTTGCTGATGGAGTTGCAATGTCCCTCTTTTGAGATGGAATCTCTAAGCAGGTTTTAGGAACATGCGGACCAATTTAACTCTATTTTTTTTTAGGATGGCATTCTGATCTGAAATGGTCCATTTCCGTATTTGAAATGGATCAAAATCAAAAGATGAGTAGTGGTGGTGGGGAGAGGGAAGGACAGTGTTTTTGTTTGCAATAAAGCAAATAAAGCGTCGAGGGAAGTTTTGGGGTGCGATTTTCCCTGCTGGATGCAGATTTAAATGTAAATTCCCAATATTTTTTATTTAATGGAAACAAACCCGATGCTGCATTTTCTTGAAAAAAAATCTTTTTTAAAAAATACAAATGTAATCTCTCTCTCTCTCTCCTTCTCTTTCTCTTCCTCTCTCATTTTCACTCTGATTCTCCCTCTCTGTTATCCTCTCAATTTCTTTTTCTCTCTTTTTCTGTCTTTCTCTCTCTCGTTCTATTTTTTCTCTCTCTCTCTCTCTTTCACTTTCTTGTTCTCTTTCTTTCTCTTTCTCCCTCATTCTCTTTTTCTTTCTCTCTAATTCTCCCTCCCTCCCTCCCTCCCTCCCTCCCTTCCTTCCTTCCTTCCTTCCTTCCTTCCTTCCTTCCTTCCTTCCTTTCTTTCTTTCTTTCTTTCTTTCTTTCTTTCTTTCTTTCTTTCTTTCTTTCTTTCTTTCTTTCTTTTTTTCTTTCTTATCTGATTTTAACTGTATGTAAGAGTTATATAAGGGACGCGGTGGCTCAGCGGGTTAGGACGCTGAGCTTGTCGATCAGAAGGTCGGCAGTTTGGCGGGTCGAATCCTGAGTGCCGCGTAGCAGAGTGAGCGCCTGTTACTCGTCCCAGCTTCTGCCAACCTAGCAGTTCGAAAGCACGTAAAAATGCAAGTAGAAAAATAGGGACCACTCCGGTGGGAAGGGAACAGCGTTCCATGCGCCTTTGGCATCTAGTCATGCCGGCCACATGACCACGGAGATGTCCTCGGACAAGCGCTGGCTCTTTGGCTTTGAAACGGAGATGAGCACCGGCCCCTAGAGTTGGAAATGACTAGCACGCATGTGCGGGGGACCCTTTACCTTTACGATAGATAGATAGATAGATCGATAGATCGATAGATAGATAGATAGATAGATAGATAGATAGATAGATAGATATAAGAGAGAGAGCGCAAGAATATAATGATAGATAGATAGATAGATAGATAGATAGATAGATAGATAGACAGACAGACAGACAGACAGACAGACAGACAGACAGACAGACAGACTGACTGACTGACTAGATGCCTTTGGCATCTAGTCATGCCGGCCACGTGACCACGGAGACATCCTTGGACAAGCGCTGGCTTTTCAGCTTTGAAACGGAGATGAGCACCGGCCCCTAGAGTAGGAAATGACTAGCACGCATGTGCGGGGGAACCTTTACCTTTACGATAGATAGATAGATAGATAGATAGATAGATAGATAGATAGATAGATATAAGAGAGAGAGCGCAAGAATATAATGATAGATAGATAGATAGATAGATAGATAGATAGATAGATAGATAGATAGATAGACAGACAGACAGACAGACAGACAGACAGACAGACAGACAGACTGACAGACTGACTGACTGACTGACTAGACACCTTTGGCATCTAGTCATGCCAGCCACATGACCATGGAGACATCCTTGGACAAGCGCTGGCTCTTCGGCTTTGAATCGGAGATGAGCCCCTAGAGTTGGAAACGACTAGCACACATGTGCGGGGGAACCTTTACCTTTACCTTAAGAGTTATATGTAACTGTAAGCCACCCAGAGTTACCCTATGGTAAGATGGTGGACCAATAAATTTTATATGGAAATGAATGAATGAATGAACGAATAAACAAACAAACACATGTTTCTTCTCCACTTCTACAAATTAACTTCAAACATGAGAGCCAGTTTAATCTAGTTTGGCTAATCTCCAGGAGACTGTACGTTCTAGTTCTGTCTTAGGTATGAAAGCTGTCTGGGTGACTTTGGGCCAATCCCCAGGAGGCTCTGAATTTTTGTCCCACCTTACGCGTGAAAGCTGGTTTGGCTAATCACCGGGAGACTGTGAGTTCTAGTTCTGTCTTAGACGTGAAAGCCGGCTAGGTGACTTTGGATCAGTGACTTACTCTCCGCCCAACTCACCTCAAAGGGTTGTTGTTGTGGGGAAAATAAGAAGGAATATTAAATACGTTTCGCACCTTGAGTTTTTTTTTTTTACAAAAATTAGGCTATAAATAAAATAAATTTTAAAAAAATAAACAACGTTAGCTACACATCTGTGCGCTGGTGATTTGGTGAAAACTTGTTAACTGCACAAGACATGGACAGATTAAGATTAAAACCAAGTGGTAAATAATGCCCCCAATCAAGGAAAAAGCAACTGAGACAATCAAACAGTAAAAAAATAAATAAAAGCCTAATCAAGGAATCACCAGTGATAGGCCAAGCCACCTGTATATAAACAAAGAATAAACCCCATCCCCACTAGCACCGATAAAGTTACCTAGTTGGGTAATGAAATGTCTGCAAGAAATCCGTTAAGCTCAGAGAGCAACTAAGATAATCCAAGGCCTGGAGACTAAAACATATGAAGAACGGCTGCAGGACTTGGGTCTGGCTAGTCTAAAGAAAAGAAGAAATAGGGGAGACATGATAGCAATGTTCCAGTATTTGAGGGGCTGACACAAAGAAGAGGAGGGGGTCAAGTTATTCCCCAAACCACCTGAAGGCAGGACGAGAAACAATGGTTGGAAACTGACCAAAGAGAGAAGCAACCTGGAATTAAGGAGAAACTTCCTAACACTGAGGACAAACAACAAGTGGAACAGCTTGCCTTCAGAAATCGTGGATGCTCCATCATTGGAGATTTTTAAGAAGAGACTAGACATTCACCTGTCTGTGATGGTATAGGTTCTCCTGCTTGAGCAGGGAGCTGGACTAGAAGACCTCCAAGTTCCCTTCCAGCTCTATTCTATTCTTAACACCAAAGACCCCGCAGTTCAACCCTCACTACAAGCCTTCTCCTCTATATTTAGTTTACCTATTTCCTGTTGATGTTCTATGTCATCCAATGAAAGCTCTCGTCTCCTTGAAAAAAGATCCATTTACCTGTTACCACTATCCTGTTTCCCCCAAAATAAGACCGAGGCTTATATTAATTTTTTTGCTCCAAAAGATGGATTAGGGCTTACTTATATTTGGGGAAATATGTGTCCGTCTGGCTGACAATCTTAACTGAGGCTTATTTTTTTTGGGGGGGGAGGACTTATATTACGAGCATCCTGAAAAATCCTGCTAGGACCTATTTTCCAACGGGGTCTTATTTTGGGATAAACACTATATGTTCCTTGATAAGTACGAAATTCTTACCTCCACACATGATGCCAAGTCGTCAAACCTATAGATTCTCCGGAAAGATTTTTTTTTTAATAATCTGATCTCTGATTCTAAGCATACCTTGGTTTTGGTTTTTTTTTTAAAGAAGTATGTCCCACAGAAATTAATAAGTATATATAGCTCTATCTTTTTTGACAGGTGGACATTGATAGTTGATTCAACCAGCATGACAATTGAAAGAACAAGGGAATAGACAGACAGACAGACACACACACACACACACATATGATCAATACTGGAAAATATAGTTAAAGAAAGAGTTTGACTTTCTGTAGGGAAGTCTAGGAAACATCTGGGTCAGATATCTTTGACCTTAAATCTAGTCACTGCGTTTATTATAAACCAGACACATTTGCTGAATCCAAGTTTTAATAACGTTCCCGAGTAAATCCTAAAGGAAGGTCTTAATGAGCTCATTTTTGCCACCTCATACAAGTTCATCACACTCCTCCCCCTCCTTCTTTTCTCTTATTTTTTTATGACCTGGTTCTTATTCCAGAGGGAAAAAAAATAATTGACCCGCTTTGAGCTTCCAGATTTCCACGAAGCTTTGTTAGTTTCTGTAATTGGCATGAGAGGGAGACATAATGCTGTTTCTAGCTTTAAAAATCACTGTTTCCATGCACCAGTTGGGAGAATGGAGTAGTGGGTAGTGTAAACCGCTTAGCTTGAATATCAGGAAATTGAATAATGCCACAATACGGCACACACCTGTGTGAAATGATAGATGGATGGATGGTTGGATAGATAGATGATGATGATAGATACGTAGGTAAATAGCTAGAGAGAGAGAATATATATATATATATATATATATATATATATATATATATATATATATATATATATATATATATATATATATATATATATGTAAATTTTAGATTGCTAACAAAGAATTAAAGGGAGTCTGATATGCATTTCAAACTTATTTGTTTTCATCAGTCAGCCATACCCTTCTGAGATTCGAACCTGGGCTGATTGCACTTTAGGCAGTTGTTTTAACCTCTAGGCCACAGGCTCTCTCTCCCTTTAATTCTTTGTTAGCAATCTAAAATTTACACAAATATGAGCTGTCACTGGTGTGACTACTGCCTGTTGATGGCAGAGAGACAGAGAGAGAGAGAGACAGAGAGACAGAGAGAGAGAGAGAGAGACAGAGACAGAGACAGAGAGACAGACAGAGAGAGAGAGAGACAGAGAGACAGAGATGATAGAGAGAGAGACAGAGACAGACCGATCGAATCAAGATCACTTTAAGTGTTAAGACAGCTTTATTCTGCCTTGGTAAGGCCACACTTGGAATACTGCATCTGGTTTTGGTCACCATGGTGCAAAAAAGATGTTGAGACTCTAGAAAGAGTGCAGAGAAGAGCAACAAATATGATCAGGGGACTGGAGGCTAAAACTTATGAAGAACGGTTGATGGAATTGGGTATGTCTAGTTTAATGAAGAGAAGGACTAGGGGTGACAGGATAGAAGTCTTCCAATATCTTAGGGGTTACCACAAAAAAGTGAGAGTCAAGCTATTCTCCAAAGCACCAGAAGGCAGGACATGAAGGAACGGATGGAAACAAATCAAGGAGAGAAGCAACCTAGAACTAAGAAAAAAGTTCTTGACAGTGAAAACAATTAATCAGTGGAACAACCTGCCTCCAGAAGCTATGAATGGTCCAACATTGGAGGTTTTTAAGAAGAGATTGGACAACCATTTGTCTGAAATGATATAGGGTTTCCTGCCTGAGCAAGGGTTGGACTAGAAGGCCTCCAAGATCCCTTCCAACTGTGCTATTCTATTCTATTCTATTCTATTCTATTCTATTCTATTCTATTCTATTCTATTCTATTCTATTCTATTCTATTCTATTCTATTCTATTCTATTCTATTCTAATTCTTCAACTTTGTTATTCTGTTATCTTTATAGAGGTTGGTACCGAAGTCTTCTCGGACCTCTTTGCAACTATCTTTAATTTGCAACATCAGTCAGTAATGAAACACTTTGTAAAATTATCATTAACAAGGTTGCTGGATCGATTATTTGCTATCAAGTCATTCTTGACTCCTAGCAACCATATAGATTGTCTCCATGACAGTCTATCTCTACCCTGGTCCTTCAGCTCTTCCCATGTTGCAGCCATCATCCTTGTAACTGAGTCCATTCATCTTGCTGCTGGTTCTTCCTCTTTTTTCTTTTTCCTTCCTCCATTCCCAGAACTAGGGCCTTCTCCAGAGAACTAGACCTTCCCATATTGTGTCTGAACTAGGATAATTTGAGCCTGATGATTTCCACTTTGAGTGAGAACTCTGGCTTGATTTATTTGATGATCTACTGTTTTGTTTTCTTCTCCCCCGAAGGTATTCTCCAGAGTTTTCCCCTACGCCAAAGTTCAAAAGTGCCAATTCTCTCTGACTTCTTCAAATCTATCATCAAAGAGGCTGCTAGCTGATACCTTTGAGAATGCCGTTCAGAGAGACAGCATGCAAACCACAGCCACACGAAATTCTCAGGGGTAAGGAAAAAAATGGCATGCCATTATTTTCTGTTTGTCAAAGTGTGAGAGGTGAGAAAAACTAAAACTAAAAATAAAAAAATACCAACAGGCCATTAGATTTTGGAATATGGATGGAGGCGAAGTCAAATAAATAGCAAAATTTCCAGATGCTGCAAAGCATTTCAAGATTTGTTTGTTCCGCTCCTTGTTGAAAAAAAAAGGGGCCGTAAAGTCAGAACAGCGCATTATAATTTCAGGATGTGGTATTACAGAATACGAGCATTACTGTCTGAAAATGCTTTTTTTTCCCCACAGTTCCATTTCACACCAAAAATTTACAGTGTGCTAACAAGAGTTTTCTTGTTGTTGTTTTTTTAAAATTGAATTAAAGTTTCTACTCCTCCTTACTAGAGTTTCTTGACATCCATACATGTTATGGTTGATTTCTCTTTGTTTGAGAGAACAAACTTTTAACAGGTGTGGATTACAGTCCAAACCTTCAAAATGAGATCACAATATAAAAATCCAGACTAGTGATTTAAAGAGGGCAAAAAAACCAAAACAAAACAAAACTCAATTTAAAATTCCTCAGATAATAGTAGTTGCAGGAAACAAATCGTTAAACAACATTCTTTTAAAAAAGCAGGATATTAAATCAATATTTAAGAAGTATTTGAAGAAGGGACTAAACACACCAGGCCAATCGCCTCAACATTTGTGCAGCCTTTTCTGGATAAAATTTCAAAGTAATTGAGATCCAAGTGAGTTAGAATAGAATAGAATAGAATAGAATAGAATAGAATAGAATAGAATAGAATAGAATAGAATAGAATAGAATAGAATAGAATAGAATAGAATAGAATAATAGAATAGAAAATACAGACTAGATTAGAATAGAATAGAGTAGAAATACAGAATAGAATAGAATAGAATAGAATAGAATAGAATAGAATAGAATAGAATAGAATAGAATAGAATAGAATAGAATAGAATAGAATAATAGAATAGAAAATACAGACTAGAT
>CM044355.1:5870058-5903996 GCA_024294585.1 Vipera latastei
TTACGAGCTGTGATGAGACCTTTAAAACCCTCAAAGAATATCTGCCTATCCCAGGTCCTTTGGAAGGACTCAATAGGTGGACAAAAATGCTAAATTTATCTGAACATCTGGCTGACTGCGTGGTAAATGATAATAAAAGCAAATTCATGTTTGCCGCAGAAATGCAAGAGAAACGAATCGGCTAGTCTGGAGAAAAGAAGGACTAGGAGTGACATGGTAGCAGTATTCCAAGCATTTGAGGGGCTTCCCCAAAGAAGAGGAGTCAAGCTATACTGCAAGCACATGAAGGCAAGACAAGAAACATGGATGGAAACCAATCAAGGAGAGAAGCAATTCCTGGAACTAAGGAGAAACTTCCTAACAGTGAGGGCAATTAACCAGTGGAACAGCTTGCCATCAGAAGTTCTGAGTGCTCCAACACTGGAGGTCTTCAGACAAGACTGCCCAGGCCACTTGTCTGAAATGGTATAGGGACTCTTGCTTGAGCAAGGGGTTGGACTAGAAGACCTCCATGGTCCCTTACAGCTCTGTTCTATTCTATCTTTTCTATATAATGCTTTTTAGTAGTTGAGTAGCTGAGATGTTTAATCATTGTAATTTCTGACTGCTTCTGCTGCCCTTTATCGGCAGACGCTATTCGGCAAGATCCCAATGCTTTCCAGAACGTTCATGGAGAAATGAAATGAATGAAATGCCTTTGGAGGATGAAGGAAGAGATAATGTTTAGGAAACAATCAGACAAGAGAAGGGAGATCCCCTAAGGTCCTAAAGGTTAGAGGAAATATATTAGGAAGGGACCTGCCCCAATAGATCTGATCAGTGCTTTTTTTGTCAAAGAAAAAGGTGCCAGAACTCACACATGTCATACAACCCGCCTTGCCTACCCTACAAGGTTCCATCCAAAAAAGGTGCCGGAACTCCGTTCTGAGCGTTCTATGACAAAAAAAGCCCTGGATCTGAATGATTATAATCATAATCATAAAACTTCCAGTGTTGGAGCATTCACAGCTTCTGGAGGCAGGTGGTTCTACTGGTTAATTGTTCTAAAAATTGTGATGGAAAGTTTGCATCTTGAGTTAAAAATAAAGAAGAGTTAGTACATCTGGTTGTGCTTCCTATGTGGTTTACCCAGGAGGCTGAAAAGAAACTTCAGTACAGAGACCGTAATGGTAGCCTAATCCAGTGGTGGGATTCAGCCGGTTCGCACCACTTAAGCAGAACCGGTAGCTAATTTTTTTTGTTGCCCAGGCCCAGAATGGACTTCCGGAAGTGGCATCCCCATGGAGAACCGGTTGTTGACATATTGAATCCCACCACTGGCCTAATCCATATATAATCATAGTATAAGAGTTTCACCTAAAGTAAAATAGAGAGAGAAAAGAATGGAGAAAGAATGGAAGTTCTTCAAAACAGCTTCTAGAACTTGATTCAACTTGCTTCTCCAGGAACAGCACTGAATTTAAAACCATCCTCTATCAGTTGTGCATTGGTAGTCATCTCCTCCTCCTCCTCCTCCTCCTCCTCCTCCTCCTCCTCTTCCTCCTCCTCCTCCTCCTCCTCCTCCTCCTCTTCCTCCTCCTCCTCCTCCTCCTCCTCCTCTCCTCCTCCTCCTCCTCCTCCTCCTCTCCTCCTCCTCCTCCTCCTCCTCCTCCTCCTCCTCCTCCCTCCTCCTCCTCCCTCCTCCTCCTCTTCCTCCTCCTTCCTCTCCTCCTCTCCTCCCTCCTCCTCCTCCTTCTTCTTCTCCTCCTCCTCCTCTTCCTCCTCCTCTTCCTCCTCCTCCTCCTCCTCCTCCTTCTCCCCCTCCTCCTCCCTCCTCCCTCCTCCTCCTCCTCCTCTCTCCCTCCTCCTCCCTACCTCCTCCTCCTCCTCTTCCTCATCTTCTTCTTCTCTTCTTCTTCTTCTTCTTCTTCTTCTTCTTCTTCTTCTTCTTCTTCTTCTTCTTCTTCTTCTTCTTCTTCTTCTTCTCCTCCCTTTCCTCCTCCTCCTCCTCCTCCTCCTCCTCCTCCTCCTCCTCCTCCTCCTCCTCCTCCTCCTCCTCCTCCTCCTCCTCTCCTCTAAGGCCAGTCACACATCTCCACCTAGATTAATCATTATAATCTAGCATAAGAAGTTTCACCTATATGACTGAAGGGGTTTTAGCTTTTTAAACATTGTTTTAATTTGTTGGGCTTAATTAATTTAATTTATTTTAATTTATATTATCTTTTATATTGTATTTTATGCTGCCCTGTAAACCGCCCTGAGTCCTTCGGGAATAGGGCGGTATAGAAATTTAAATAAATAAATAAATAAATAAATAAATAAATAAATAAATAAATAAATAAATAAATATATGAAAATAGAGAAACATTGCAGAAAGAATTATTTTAAAAACAACAACAACAACAACAACAACAACAACTACAATCTTGATTCTAGTTGTTCCTTCAGAGCAGCACCGAATCTAAAACAATCCCGTTCCAATATTGTGCTGGTGGTCTTCTCCTTCTCCTCTCCCTCCCATCCTCCTCCTCCTTCTCCTGCTCCTTCTCCTCCATCTAAAATCAGTCACACCTCTCCACCTAGATTGCTCATCCCTATCCACAGTCAGAAAGCTTAAATGAATAATTGGAGATGATACCATATAACTGTAGGATCTCTTCATATTTCATGAAAGGAGAAATGGGTTTTGGTGCATTCCAAAATAGCATAGGTTCCTTCTGGATCCATTCCTTACAAGGACTTGTTCTTACCACCCTGTCTCCCAATCTCATCCAGTTGGAAGGAATCACAACAGGATCATTGAGATATCAAAAACCAATTAAAAACCTAGTCAAGATAATCTGTTGGATACAGGACCATCCAGAAATAAAGTTTATGGAGTGCAGAAGCATTTCTCCATAACCCAAGAACTGAATGTTCATGCTGTTTGATTGGCAGCATCTAAATGTCTGTAATTTATCAAGTGATAAATCACGGTTCCGCCGTGTCACATTGCTATCGTTCGACGTTTGAAGAGGCACCGATTCATTTCTTTTGTGTTCCTCGCAGAACGTTTTACTAAGTTTCTTTAACAGAACCGACCTTTTTATTTTATTTTATTTTTAAAGAGAGAATTTTTTTTTAAAAAAAACCTTCTAATTTAGTTTTTTTTTAAATGATTTGTATGCATCTTTTTCTTTTTTCATTTTCTTTTTCTTTGGTATGATTACAGAAGTGGCGCCTTAAGCATGTCAAGTTCCCGTTGTCAGAAAAGAGCAAAAATCACATGGTGCTTAATAATAGGTTTCTTGTTTATGTTCACTGTTTTGTTATGTCTGGATGACAAAAATTGCTGCCAGCGGGACATTAAAATATATGATGAAAATGAGTTTGGCATCCATCATTTTTCTGGCATAGGTCATTTGTATCATTGACTCAAGACAATGAATAAATACCCTTCCCACTGAACAAGGAACCTTAATGATACCCCCCACCTCCTTTTCCCCTGCTGTGGTCAGTTAGATGTATCAATTATTTGTTTCTTTTTAATGACAGTGTTGTATAATCATCACAGGAGGATCATTTGCAAGCTGAGCTTTCCAGAAACATATACGTACTGTATGTATATATTTAAAAATTGAAAAGCTAACACAATCCTGGGTTGCATAAACAGAGGCACAGAATCAAGATCACGCGAAGTATTCATACTGCTTTATAAAACCCTAGTGAGGCCACACCTGGAATACTGCAGCCCATTTTGGTCACCACACTACAAAAAAAGATGTTGAGACTTTGGAAAAAATTCAAAGAAGAGCAACTGAGATGATCCAAGGTCTGGAGACTAAAAGGTGAAGACTGGCTGCGGGACTTGGGTCTGGCTAGTCTAAAGAAAAGAAGAAACAGGGGAGACATGATAGCAGCGTTCCAGTATCTGAGGGGCTTCCACAAGGCAGAGGGGGCCAGGTTGTTCACCAGAGGACCAGAGGGCAGGACGAGAACCAACGGTTGGAAACTGATCAAAGAGAGAAGCAACCTGGAATTAATTAACAATTAACCAGTGGAACAGAAGTTGCCTTCAGAAATTGTGGGTGCTCCATCACTGGAGATTTTTAAGAAGAGATTAGACAGTCACTTGTCTGAGATGATGTAGGTTCTCCTGCTTGAGCAAGGGGCTGGACTAGAAGACCTCCAAGGTCCCTTCCAGCTCTATTCTATTCTAT
This sequence comes from Vipera latastei, assembly GCA_024294585.1. Taxonomy (NCBI): domain Eukaryota; kingdom Metazoa; phylum Chordata; class Lepidosauria; order Squamata; family Viperidae; genus Vipera; species Vipera latastei. The sequence goes on from CM044355.1 coordinate 5,874,240, forward strand.
TCTATTCTATTCTATTCTATTCTATTCTATTCTATTCTATTCTATTCTATTCTATTCTATTCTATTCTATTCTATTCTATTCTATTCTATTCTATTCTATTCTATTCTATTCTATTTCTTCCCATCCCATCCCATCCCATCCTATTCCGTTCCATTCCATTCCATTCCATTCTATTCTATTCTATTCTATTCTATTCTATTCTATTCTATTCTATTCTATTCTATTCTATTCTATTCTATTCTATTCTATTCTATTCTATTCTATTCTATTCTATTCTATTCTATTCTATTTATATTTGCATGCTTTGAAATGGCTGGAGGGCAGGAGCTGGAGCAAGAGACGGGAGCTCACGCAATTGCACAGAGCTGACGTCTCCAACCCAGGCTTTGAGCTCTCCAGCTGATAAGCTCAGCATCTGTAATCACTGAGCCATCGTGCTTCCTTATCTGCCAGTATCCATGTAGAAATAGTTCTCTGCTCCAAAACAGTATATGAAAAGGCATTGTGGTGAATGCATTTTTTTTAAAAAACAGCTGCATTATACATACCTGAAAATTAAAATAAATAAAAAATGGGCTATTACACTTAACTGCAAGAAAAAGAAATTGCACACCACAGCTCATTTTAGGAAAAGAAACACGCCAGACGCATTTGCCAGCTCGACGGTTGGCAAATTTCAGGGATTGTTCTTTGCGTTTAATAATAATAATAATAGCAATAATAATAGCTGTTGTTGTTGTTGTTGTTGTTGTTGTTGTTATTATTATTATTATTATTATTATTATTATTATTATTATTATTATTATTATTATTTGGTGGAAAAGGTGAAAGTCTGAATGCAATTCTTTATCATCTGGACACACCTTGGAGAAAAGAGAAAAGAGAAAGGATCCGAAAGGAGGAAAAAAAAAACTAACAATGAAAAGAAATTGAGCGAAACCACCTTTCCAAATCCAGTTTTGGAAGGAGCTGCAAAGAGTTAACAGCGGACGTCATTTTGCTTCAGGCACAAAAATTCTATTACCCCAGCTGTGGTGTGTAGTTGGGACTTTGACCTTTGAACTCTTTGCAAACTGCAGAGACCTGACATTCTAACACGTACAAGCCAGGTGACTCTCTGGAACAAGCGCTGTGACAGCTCTCTTGCCCTCGTCATTTCCCAGGGTGCCTTGTGTTCACCACCTCAGCCGACATTGGTACTTAGCAAAACAAATCTTCTGCAGGGAAGAGAGTAGCAACTCGAAAAGAGGAGGAAAAGGGGAAGAGAGGGAATGGATTCATCAACAGGAAAGCTGGACAATTTGCAGACAATTCATTTTACATCCCAGAACTGTGAGGGAAAGAAAATTTTATTCTCATTTGTATTGGCTTGGGAAAAAAATGAAGGCATCTTTCTCATCCTCCTCCTCCTCCTCCTCCTCCCTTCTGTATTACTTGTGTATCATCTGTATCGCTGTCAATAGCAAAAGAGAGCAAGTATGTCATCTTATGGCAGAATAGAATAGGAATAGAAGAGAAGAGAAGAGAAGAGAAGAGAAGAGAAGAGGAGAGGAGAGGAGAGGAGAGGAGAGGAGAGGAGAGGAGAGAAGAGAAGAGAAGAGAAGAGAAGAGAAGAGAAGAGAAGAGAAGAGAAGAGAAGAGAAGAGAAGAGAAGAGAAGAGAAAATAGAATAGAATAGAATAGAGAAGAGAAGAGAAGAGAAGAGAAGAGAAGAGAAGAGAAGAGAAGAGAAGAGAAGAGAAGAGAAGAGAAGAGAAGAGAAGAGAAGAGAGCTGGAAGGGAACTTGGAGGTCTTCTAGTCCAGCCCCCTGCTCAAGCAGGAGAACCTCTACCATTTCAGACAAGTGACTGTCTAGTCTCTTCTTAAAAATCTCCAGTGATGGAGCGCCCATTATTTCTGAAGGCAACTTCTGTTCCACTGGTTAATTGCAACAGTTTCTTTAGCACTTCTCTCACTAGTTTTACGTGGTCAGCCATATTAGTGCTGTATATCAGGATGTCATCAAGATAACACCAAAATCCCTTTGAATAAATAGTCGTGTAGTGCCTGACTGATCAGCTGCGTGAAGACAGCTGGAACTCCCTGTGGTCCAAATGGCATGACTTTAAATTGGTAGCTCCCTATGGGACAGTTAAAAGCAGTCTTCCACTCAAGTCCAGCTTAGTGAACACAGTCCCCTTTGCTAGGTGGGTTAGTAAGTCCTTCAGGAGGGGGAGGGGTTTTTCCCCCCCACGATCACAGCATTCAGACCTTGATAATCCACGCAGAGACGAAATGAGCCATCTTTTTTTTTTCTTTAAACAACACCGGGGCTCCAACGGCAGTCTTGGGTCATTCGATAAATCCCCTCGCTAGGTTCTTGTCCACATACTGCTGCATCTCCTCCATTTCAAGAGAAGACATAGCATACATTCTCGGTTGTAGGAGTTTGGCTCCTGATAACAGTTTGATCCCCTTCATGGATTACTGCCTTGTCGTGGCGAAGGGGCTTGCGTAATTCAATGAAGCTATGAGCTATGCCGTGCAGGGCCACCCAAGACGGACAGGTCATAGCCGAGAGTTCTGACAAAACGTGATCCACTGGAGAAGGAAATGGCAACCCACTCCAGTATCTTTGCCATGAAAACCCTATGGACAGTACCAAAAGGCAAAACGATATGACGCTGGAAGATGAGCCCCTCAGGTCGGAAGGCATCCAATATGCTACTGGGGAAGAGCAGAGGGCTAGTACTAGTAGCGCCAGAAAGAATGAAGCGACTGGGCCAAAGCCGAAAGGACGCTCAGCTGTGGATGTGTCTGGTGGTGAAAGGAAAGTCCGATGCTGTAAAGATTTTTTCTCCATAGGAACCTGGAATGTAAGATCCATGAATCAAGGAAAGCTGGACGTGGTCAAACAAGAGATGACAAGACTGAACATCGACATCTTAGGCATCAGTGAACTAAAATGGACAGGAATGGGTGAATTTAATTCAGATGACCATCAGGTATACTACTGCGGGCAAGAATCCCTCAGAAGAAATGGAGTAGCCTTCATAGTCAATAAAAGAGTAGGAAAAGCAATACTGGGATACAATCCTCAAAATGACAGAATGATCTCAGTTCGAATCCAAGGCAAACCATTCAATATCACAGTAGTCCAAGTCTATGCCCCAACCACCAGTGCTGAAGAGGATGAAATTGACCGGTTCTATGAAGCCCTACAGCACCTTATAGAAGTAACACCAAAAAATGATGTCCTTATCATCATGGGGGATTGGAATGCTAAAGTAGGAAGCCAAAAGATAACTGGAATAACAGGCAAGTTTGGCCTCGGAGTACAAAATGAAGCAGGGCACAGGCTGATAGAATTTTGTCAAGAGAATACGATGGTCATAGCAAACACTCTTTTCCAACAACCCAAGAGACGGCTTTACACATGGACATCACCAGACGGTCAACACAGAAATCAGATTGACTATATGCTCTGCAGCCAAAGATGGAGAAGCTCTATACAGTCAGTAAAAACAAGACCAGGAGCTGACTGTGGCTCAGACCATGAGCTTCTCCTTGCAAAGTTTAGGCTTAAACTGAAGAAAGTAGGGAAAAGCACTAGGCCACTCAGGTATGAATTAAATCATATCCCTGTCGAATATACAGTAGAGGTGACAAATAGATTTAAGGAATTAGATCTGATAGACAGAGTGCCTGAAGAACTATGGACAGAGGTTCGTGACATTGTACAACAGGTAGCAACCAAAACCATCCCAAAGAAAAAGAAATGCAAGAAAGCAAAATGGCTGTCTGAGGAAGCTTTGCAAATAGCTGAGGAAAGGAGGGAAGCGAAAGGCAAGGGAGAAAAAGAAAGATATGCCCAATTGAATGCAGAATTCCAGAGAATAGCTAGAAGAGATAAGAATGCCTTCTTAAATGAACAGTGCAAAGAAATAGAAGAAAACAATAGAATAGAGAGGACCAGAGACAGCCAGACATCCTAGAATGTGAAGTGAAGTGGGCCTTAGAAAAGCTGAGCAACAACAAAGCTAGTGGAGGTGACAGTATTCCAGCTGAGCTATTCAAAATCTTAAAAGACAATGCAGTAAAAGTGCTACACTCAATTTGCCAGCAAATTTGGAAAACTCAACAGTGGCCACAGGATTGGAAAAGATCAGTTTACATTCCAATTCCAAAGAAAGGCAGTGCCAAAGAATGTTCAAACTATCGCACCATTGCACTCATTTCTCATGCTAGCAAAGTCATGCTTAAAATCCTACAAGCTAGACTTCAGCAGTATGTGGATCGAGAACTACCAGAAGTACAGGCAGGATTTCGAAGAGGCAGAGGAACTAGAGATCAAATTGCCAACATACGCTGGATCATGGAAAAAGCTAGAGAGTTCCAGAAAAACATCTACTTCTGCTTCATTGACTATGCTAAAGCCTTTGATTGTGTGGATCATAACAAACTGTGGCAAGTTCTTAAAGAGATGGGAGTACCAGACCATCTTATTTGTCTCTTGAGAAACCTATATGCAGGTCAAGAAGCAACAGTGAGAACTGGACATGGAACCACTGATTGGTTCAAAATTGGGAAAGGAGTCCGGCAAGGCTGTATACTGTCGCTCTGCCTATTTAACATATGCAGAGCACATCATGAGAAAGGCAGGGCTAGATGAATCAAAAGTTGGAATTAAGATTGCCGGAAGAAATATCAACAACCTAAGATATGCAGATGATACCACTCTAATGGCAGAAAGTGAAGAAGAACTAAAGAGCCTCTTGTTGCGGGTGAAGAAGGAGAGTGCAAAACTTGGGTTGAAACTTAACATTAAGAAAACCAAGATCATGGCATCTGGCCCTCTCAATTCCTGGCAAATAGATGGGGAAGAAATGGAGGTAGTGACAGATTTTATTTTCCTGGGCTCCAAGATCACTGCAGATGGGGACTGTAGCCAAGAAATTAAAAGACGCTTGCTCCTGGGGAGGAAAGCCATGGCAAATCTAGACAGCACACTAAAAACCAGAGACATCACCCTGTCAACAAAAGTGCGTATAGTCAAGGCTATGGTCTTCCCAGTTGCAATGTATGGCAGTGAAAGTTGGACCATAAGAAAGGCTGAGCGCCAAAGAATTGAGGCCTTTGAACTATGGTGCTGGAGAAGACTCCTGCGAGTCCCTTGGACTGCAAGGCGATCAAACCGGTCAGTCCTAGAGGAGATCAATCCTGACTGCTCTTTAGAAGGCCAGATCCTGAAGCTAAAACTCAAATACTTTGGCCACCTAATGAGAAGGAAGGACTCACTGGAGAAGAGCCTAATGCTGGGAAAGATCGAGGGCAATAGAAGAAGGGGACGACAGAGAATGAGGTGGCTGGATGGAGTCACTGAAGCAGTAGGCGTGAGCTTAAATGGACTCCAGAAGATGGTAGAGGACAGGAAGGCCTGGAGGAATGTTGTCCATAGGGTCGCGATGGGTCGGACACGACTTCGCAGCTAACAACAACAACAACAAACAGTTTGATAGAGCCATCATTGGGTTGGTGGGGAGGCAGGGTGTCACATTCTTTCTCACTAAATGCCTCTGCTAGGTCCCGGTACTCACTGGGGATGACCGGCTTGGCTGGTTGAGACAAGGCAGCTATTTGCGCTAGCTCATTAGGTGGGCTACGTTCTCCTGTAACGTCCATCGAGTTAAGGGGGTCTTGGATCCTATAGGTAACCTCACAGTCCTCGTTCCCTTCTCTCAACAGAGAAACAGCTTCCATTTGTCTAACCAGGCTAGCCCTAGGATCACGGCCTCGGTCATTTCCAGAGCTACCATGAAACGAATGAACTCCCAGTGCTCACCTATTTCTAAGCGTAGGGGTTCAGTTAATTGTGTTAGTGGAAAAATACTAGGGTGTCTGCGAAATGAGAAAAACAAGCTGGACACCTGAAAATGTGCTGAATGTGCATAAGATATTCCTTTCCTTCAGACAGATGCTGAGCCAGATAACCATATCTTGTATTTCCAAATGTATGTACTCCTCTGCAACCATTGTGTAACTATATCCTGTTTTTCAATTGTGGTTTGTGCACTGTATAGGATATGATCAAATAAGGAACAATGTACAGCCAGGACATGAGGGGTATGATCACGAGCCCCTCGGGGTTCAGACCCTTGTACTCATTTTTACTCTCTGAACCTGCGCATTAAACTTTCCTTCTCTGAAGAGCTGGCGTAAGTCTCTCCACAACAGTGTGATTAAAGTTACTCCCATTAGGGAGCCATCGGCTTGCTCAAACCTCATGGGTTTGGAAAGCAGCCTCACTCATATGCCCATTTTCATGGCATAAGCTAATAACGCACTGGGAGCATCCGGAGTTGACTAGTACTTTCAAATCTACCTGTGCTCCCACCTTAGGGATTATGAGTTTGGCAGGTAGTGAAAAAGGTGGAATGTGTTGACTCACCATCAGGTCATTCTCTCCTTCATTGTTGCTGTCGTAGGAGGGTAGAGCGGCAGCAGGTCCAGCTTGGGTCTTGGCACTCTCCTGCATGGGGGACGTGACTTGGGCAACAGGTTCCTGCGCAATCCAGTTGGATTTCTCTTTCACCGGATGCTGGCCTGGTTTCTTTCTTGCTGGTGATCCCAGTCTATTCTGCTATTGAGGGTAAGGGACTGGACAACTCACTGCTCAATGTCCCTGTTGTCCACTTCTGAAGCACTTGATTGGTGGGCCTGCAGGTGGACTGGGATTTTCAATTGCCATGGTGGTTGGAGACTTTTGAGGGGTTGGCTGCCATTTGAGTTGATCTGGCCTCGCCTTGGCTTCTTATTGGGGGCAAGATAGTTGTGGCATCCCCAGTTGTTGTAAGCCCCCCTGTGGCCCAGGAGGTGGTTTGTTGCTGGATCCCCATTGGTTGTGGGGCCCTCAGTGGTTGCTGCATGTTCAGAGATGGCAGCCAGCCCCACTGCTGTTGCTGTACTCCCAGCTGTTGCTGCCACCCTGGTGGCTGCATCATCCCCAGTTGCTGCAAGGCCTTCATCTGCTGATACACATTCGGGGGCCATGGCCACCCCCAGTTTGGTTGCTGCACCGCCAGCAACTGCTGGCCTCCCATCTGTGGGGGCTGCGACATCCCCCATTGCTGTATGGTCCCTGGGCTGGGTGGCCAGTAAGCACATTGATCTGGTTTTCGGCTGTCCTGGTAATGGCTTGGGCTCTTATCTCGCTGGCGGCAATCTGGCCTTTTGGAGGGGCGAGAACTGGAGCTGTTTCTCCCCACGGGGTTGGAGACCAAGGTAGGTGGCTTCAAGGAAAGGAAAGCTGCTTGACCTGTGCAGGTGGGACGGGGGCTTCCCCTTGGCATGAGTTGGTGGCTACCTCACCGATCATCATGATAACTCTCGTATGGAGAACAGGAGGGTTGTTCTCCACGTTTCATCTCTAGCTGCTCAAATCTTTCCACCAACTTGTCCACTGATTGACTACGGACTGCTGACAGGTACTTCCACTCACCCGAGTCCTCAGTGGTAATCAATTTTGTGGTTCTCCACCGGTCCGGGGAATGCGACTTATGGGAAGCCCCTCTTTGCAGCTTGACCTCATTCGCTTTCGAAGCACTTGATTGGGGCAAGGCCATCTTGAGGTGTCTAGAGTCTCCACTGGGCAAGGTCCATTCTGATGACCATATCTGCTGTCCTTGTGGCTTGGATCTTGCCCCCATCCGAGAGACCTGAAAGAGTTCCTTCTCCACCGGCGTGCTGGCCTGCACTCCCTCATCTGAGGTAGAAGCCACTGCCAGGGTGCTGGTTTCAGGCGCTTCTTCCTTCTCCATGAATCTTTGTCAGTCTATCCCTCAATTCTAGGGACAGTGACTGGGGCTTGGGACTCCAAGATAATAAGGTAAAAATTGTAGTTTGGGTTTAATGTCATGGTTCCGACAAATGAAACTCTTCCAAAGAACTTTGAGGCATTGTTTACCTTAAAGAATCTTTTATTCAAGAAACAAAGTATCAGCACTACATAGTCAAAACCCAAAACTAAATTCCCCTCCCCTGGATACAAAGTAACAGAGCACAATTCCCTCCTCCAATAAATCGCATTCCCCAATTAGCTTGAAGCGCGGGCTTTCTCCCTCGCTCTCCAGCCGGCCAAAACTCTATCAGCTCTGAGCCCAATGACCTTGGGTTCCCACGGCTGAGTTATTATTGTTATGACTAGCTGGACTCTCATCCACATTCCCCCTCCCAGCGTGAAGTAACTCTAAAAGCAATAGTGGAAAATGGATGCATTTCCATCTGTTGTCAAAGCAAGAACATTGTATGTTAGCAGCGTTGACACAAGGACTGTATCCACCGAGGAGCCTTGGTGGAGCAGTGGGCTAATGCCTCCTTAAGTAACACCAGCTGCCTGCAATTAGTGCAGGTTCGAGTCCCACCAGGCTCAAGGTTGACTCAGCCTTCCATCCTTCCGAGGTAGGTAAAATGAGGACCCAGATTGTTGGGGGCAATTAAGCTGACTTTGTAATAATGCCGCTTGGGGTATGTGTGAAAGCCCTAATAAGCAGGCATATACATAGAATGAAGGCTACTGCTAAGCTTGTAAGCCGCCCTGAGTCTTCGGAGAAGGGCAGGATATAAATGGAATTAAAAAAAAAAAACTTTCTTGGCTGCTACCGTATACTGCTGGCTCATATTTAAGTGATCCTCCACTAGGACTCCAAGATCCCAACATGGCTTTTAAGCGACCCAATTCTTGGTTTTGACATGTGGAATGAAAGAACATCTATAAGGATACAGACACCATCCCAGCAAGATGACCAGAATTTTGTTTGCTAGGTTTAATCAACAATTAATGGTCCCCTTTTACAACCAAGTTATTCATTTCTTCGTTTTTGTTTTCTTTCTCCTAGAATTGCCTTCACTGCGATGAGATTCTTCCTTTGTTATCGAGCAATTATCTCAAAACGAAACCGAACAATAAAATATATGGATTATAGTGGGAAGCCTGTGGCAGTCCCAGGTCCTTTAACAAATGGTCCCTTTCTTTTCACCACTTCCTTTGATTGCAAAGAAATGCATCCTTATAAACCGAATCCATTCTTCAATTCTTGATTTCCTACAAATTCCTCCCTCCCTCCCTCCCTCCCCCTCATCCCTTTCCTCCCTCCCTCCCTCATTTCCTTCCTTCCTTCCTTCTTCCCTTCCTTCCTCCCTCCCCCCCTCCCTAATCCCTTTCCTCCCTCCCTCCCTCATTTCCTTCCTTCCTTCTTCCCTTCCTTCCTCCCTCCCTCCCCCTCCCTCATCCCTTTCCTCCCTCCCTCCCTCATTTCATTCCTTCCTCCCTCCCTCACCCTCCCTCATCCCTTTCCTCCCTCCCTCATTTCCTTCCTTCCTTTCATCTTTTCTCCCTCCCTCCCTTCCTTCCTCCCTCCCTCCCCCTCCCTCATCCCTTTCCTCCTTCCCTCATTTCCTTCCTTCCTTCCTTCCTCCCTCCCTCGGTCCCCCTCATCCCTTTCCTCCCTCCCTCATTTCCTTCTTCCCTTCCTCCCTCCCTCCCCCTCCCTCATCCCTTTCCTCCCTCCCTCCCTCATTTCCTTCTACTCCCTCCCTCCCTCTCTCTCTCCCTCTCCCTCCCTCCCTCCCTCTTCTTCCTTCTTCCCTCCCTCCCTTCCTACCTCTATCCTTCTCTCTCCCTCCTTCCTTCCCTCTCCTCCCTCCCTCCCTTACTTTCCTTCCTTCCTCCTTCCCCCTCTGTTTTGCTTCCCTGCCGTTGTTTGCAAGGCAGCTACCGTGCAAACGCTCTTTTCTATCTATCATCAGCCACACCCGACTGTCCCGTCTTGCGATGATGCCATTCATAATAGCCTCCATTGACATTCACACGTGCAGTGTTTCAGTTGGAAAGGAAGACGTTTCAGGTGAAGGAATTCACTGCTCAGTCATTCCTCCCGGCCTCAGTAGCCCTTAAGGGGAAAAAAAAGTCACCTTGCATAGCAAGGGAGGGTTTTCATTACGCTTGATTGATGCCAACAGAAACCCTTTCAAAGCCTTGCTGAAGTTCACCGGATCTTTCCAAAGGGATCCTATCGTTAGGGGGAAGAAAGATCCCTCATTCTTTCTGCAGAAACATCTCAAAAGGTCCTCGCTGTGACAAGTAGGGTTCACAATGGCATCCAAAGGCAGGGGGGGAAATCACATGACCCCAGGGGACCGCCATAAATATGAACCGGTGGTCAAGTGTCCGAATTTTGATTCCGTGACCTCAGGCCTTACGTGTGAAAAGTGGTCCTAAGTCTCTTTTTTTTTTCCAACTTCATTGGGACTTTGAGTGGTCACTAAATGAACTGTTGTAAGTCGAGGACTACCTGTTCAAGCTATCTGAACAGGGGGTTGGACTAGAAGACCTCCAAGGTCCCTTCTAACTCTTGTTATTCTGTTATTTATTCGGCCTACTAGAGGGGGAAAAAAAAACACCTTCTTAATTCTGATATCTTTTTTTTCCTCCTTCAGCCTAAGGAGAAGAAGGATGATCCGACACACCGACTGGGACTTTGCAAAAGAGGCAGAACGTAAGTGAAATCATTTTCATTCTTATTTACGTGTTTTCCTGTAGGCCAACCTGATACATCTGACCTTAAACAGTCCCCAAGACTATCAGCAAACTTCTCTGAATTTTATTTTTCATTGCTTTCAAAGTCTACCCAATATATTTTAATAAGACTTTAATTTTCAGATGCAAAATGCTTCTAAATTTTTTAAAAAAAATATTCCCTCTTTCCCTTAAAAAAAAAAACTGGACTCTTTTGAAAAGTTTAATAATCTTGGGTTCTGTGACAGAAAAGTGACATCAATTCCCTTACTGGACATTGACTTCTTTTTTTGCCAGACACCAAATGCTGGAAAACTTAGATGTTTTGGCTGTGATCAAGATAAACACTGAAGGCTTTATGCAAAAGTGAAGTCGCTATTCAGGGCCTTAAAATCACTTATGTGTGTAATTGCTTGCTAAGATGATGCTTTTTGCAAAAAAAAAAAAAAAAAAACAGGAAAAGGAAAAGAAAAAAAAGCAACCAACAAACCTTTAACCTAGATTGGATGCAATTATGCTTGCTATTTACAAGGTCACTTTGGCTAGTTGAATCTCCTGTGCTTGCCAAACTGTTACCCTTATGCACCAAAGATTTCCAAGTGTTAAAGCTTGAGAATGAAAATTTTAATTTGATTTAGTGTGTGTGTTTGTGTGTGTTTGTGTGTGTGTGTGTGTGTGTGTGTGTGTGTGTGTGTGTGTATTGCATAAAGGGTCTAAATCAGGGGTGTCAAACTCAATTTCATTGAGGGCCGCATCAGCATTGTGGTTGCCCTCAGGGGGCCGGCTGGGTATGGCCAGGGTGGGCGTGGCCTACTGGGTGGGCGTGGCTAGAGTGCGTATGGCCTACTGGGTGGGCATGGCCAGCTCTACATTGTTCACATCAAGGGTGCCTATGGGGCCTGGGCAGGAGTGGGACAGATCTGAGGGTCTCTAGCAGGAGGAAAGTCTCTGGGCCAGGGCCAAGGCAGTGGGGGCTGTTCCCTCACTGTTTCCAGGATGGCTTCGCGGGCCGCATGAAACCACTTCACGGGCTGGATCTGGCCCCTGGTCCTTGTGTTTGACATGTCTGCCCTATGCCATTCCAGACAAGTGGCGTTCCAATCTTTCATTAAAAGCCTCCAGTGATGAAGTACCCACAACTTCTGGTGGCAAGCCATTCCACTGATCATTTGTTCTGTTAGGATATTTCTCTTTAATTCTAGTTTGCTTCTCTCCTCGATGAGTTTCCATCCATTGACACTCCCCTCTTCTTTGTGGCAGCCCCACAAATATTGGAAGACTGCTAACATATCACCCCTAGTCTTTCTTTTCATTGAACTAGATGAAATAGAATAGAATAGAATAGAATAGAATAGAATAGAATAGAATAGAATAGAATAGAATAGAATAGAATAGAATAGAATAGAATAGAATAGAATAGAATAGAATAGAATAGAATAGAATAGAATAGAATAGATTCTGGAAGGGACCTTGGAGGTCTTCTAGTCCAGCTCCCTGCTCAAGCAGGAGAACCTATACCATTTCAGATATGTGACTGTCCAATCTCTTCTTAAAAATCTCCAGTGATGGAGTGCCCATGATTTCTGGAGGCAAGCTCTTCTACTGGTTGATTGTCCTCACTGTTAGGAAGTTTCTCCTTAATTCCAAGTTGCTTCTCTGATTGATTAGTTTCCACCCATTACTTCTTGGCCTGCCTTCAGATGCTTTGGCGAATAATTTGAGATGATGGTGGTGGTGGTGATGGTGGTGGTGGTGGAAGACACCTTGGAGGTCTTCTAGTCCAACCCCCTGCTCAGGCAGGAAACCCTATACCATTTCAGACAAATGGCTGTCCAGTCTCTTCTTAAAAACCTCCAGTGTTGTAGCACCCACAGGTTGTTCCACTGATTAATTGTTCTAACTGTCAGGAAATTTCTCCTTAGTTCCAGGTTGCTTCTCTCCTTGATTAGTTTCTATCCGTTGCTTCTTGTCCTACCTTCAGGTGCTTTGGAGAATTAGCTTGACTCCCTCTTCTTTGGGGCAGCCCCTGAGATACTGGAACACTGCTATCCTGTCACCCCTTTTCTTTAGACTAGCCAAACCCAAGTCCTGCAGCTGTTCTTCATATGTTGTATTCTCCAAGCTTTTGATCATCTTATTTGCTCAATACTCAGTACCTACAAACATTCCTCATATGTTTTAGCCTCTGTTGTTGTAACTTCAAACGGTGCCAGAACAAATGGATGTAAGTCAAGGACTACATGTCCTATTTTTAAAAGTTTAGTTTTCTCGGCTCCATTTCTGGGTTTCCAAAGTAAGTAACAAACCCTCGTCTCCAATCTTGCCCATTTCTGCTGACTTTTTATTTTTTAAAAAACGGGGCAGGACATTTGCTGAGTTAGAACCGTGCTCCCCAAAGCAAGCTATAAAACGGTGCAGATTTACTTGATGCCATTAACCTTTCTTCCCCATAAACTGTAATTAATAACTTTTCCCTTCTGCTGCATTTCAGCTCGACTTGCTTACTGTTCAGCAGCTCTCAGAAATTTGCATTCTTGTGCCTTTTCCAGCTCTTTGGCCAAGGTGGGACCAACAAACTCTGGTTCGCTTTGCACCCAAAGGAACTTTTTTCTCTCTCTCTTTCTCTCCAGATCTCAGAAATGAACACTGTCCATTTGAAAAGTGCAGAGAAGAGCAACTAAGATGATCCAAGGCCTGGAGACAAAAACATATGAAGAATGGTTGCAGGAATTGGGTTGTTGTTGTTAGCTGCGAAGTCGTGTCTGACCCATTGCGACCCCATGGACAACATTCCACCAGGCCTTCCTGTCCTCTACCATCTTCTGGAGTCCCTTTAAGCTCACACCTACTGCTTCAGTGACTCCATCCAGCCACCTCATTCTCTGTCATCCCCTTCTTCTCTTGCCCTCCACCTTTCCCAGCATTAGGCTCTTCTCCAGTGAGTCCTTCCTTCTCATTAGGTACAGCCAGTCTAAAGAAAAGAAGGACTAGGGGTGACATGATAGCAGTATTCCAGTATTTGAGGAGCTGCCATGAAGAAGAGGAGGGGGCCAACTTATTCTCCAAAGCACCAGAAGACAAGACAAGAAGCAATGGATAGAAATGAAAACCTGGAAGTGTCATGCCTCCTTCGGAGTCTGAATCTGCTGAGGAAAATGAGCTGGAACTGGACCCTACAGAGACCAAGTGACAGTTGTCTGTGGCTGCAGAGGGATGTGGGGAAGAGCAGGCCGAGGCAGGCCAGGGCCCTTCAGGATTGGGACAGGATGAACATGAGAGACAGAGTTCAGGGGATGAGCAAGGGCCACCCCCACCTGGTCCTAGAGCACGGAGAGTGGAGAGAAGGAGGGAACAATGCAGGCAGGATCAACTACTCGGGAGGAGAGCATCCCGCCCCTCTCCACAAGACACACCTGGAGACTGAGACTTAAGGAGAGGCTGTGGGGAGGGGCATTTGTCAGGAACAAATGCTGATTCCTTGGAGTTTTGTGTGCTGTTGCTGATCTTGGAAGCAACTCTCTGATCTCTTATACTGTGTTGTGATTTCTGCTTGGAAACCCGGAAACTCTGACCACTAGACTGACCAACAACATTGATTGGGTGTTCAAAGACCTTGGATTGAATTTTGGCTTCTCTTCTGAAACTTCTCAGGCAAGCTTGTGTTTCCACAGACTCGTTAGATTTGGGATGTACATTTCATGCCTTGTTATCTGCGTGGCCTTGAGTAAATTCCTCTTCTAATCTGACTGTATGTGAAACTACTCGCAGCCAGAGGTGGCTGAAGGTGTGTGGGTCTTCCTTTGCTCTGGGGCTTGCCAGAAATGTGGGAGCGTTGGGGGGGGGAAATTGGAGCAATTAAAGGGTGGTTTGAATTGCCAGCTGACTGCATTGCCTCTGTGCTGCGCCCTGGGTCATCACAGGAACAACGGAGAAACTTCCTAATAGTGAGGACAATTAAGCACTGGAACAGAAGTTGCCTCCAGAAGTTGTGGGTGCTCCATCACTGTAGGTGAAGTTGTCTGAAATGGTATAGGGCAGACATGTGAAACTTAGTTTAGTTTAGTTTATTAGACTTATATACCGCCCTTCTCCCGTAGGACTCAGGGTGGTTCACAAGGAATTTTTAAAAGAAACAGTACCACAATTACAAAATTTAAAACAATTAAAATGATTATATTAAACCTTGAATATAAAAATCCTAATTAAAAACCAATTAAAACCCCAATTAATACCCTCAGTCCAGGCCAGAAAGCTCAAAGAGCCAGGTCTTCAGGTCCCGGCGGAATGAACGGAGGTCAGGGGCAGTCCTAAGCTCTACAGGCAGCTGGTTCCAAACTTGCAACATCACATGACATTGCGCAACGTATAGGGACATATTTTTGCCATTGCCGGCAATGGGGTGGGCACGGCTTCTGGATGACGCATCCCACCTGCAGGCTGGCAGTTTGACACCCCTGGTATAGGGTCTGCAGCTTGTGCAAGGAGTTGGATTAATGACCTCCAAGGTCCCTTCAAACTCTGTTCTAATTGATTGAGGGGTAGAGGAACATTTCCTTGTGGCTGAGATCAATGTTATCCTGCTGCGGCGTCTCAGGGGATTGGGAGTGGGAGGCACGGTTTTACAGTGGTTCTCCTCCTATCTCCAGGGACGTTCGCAGTCGGTGTTGGCAGGAGGGCAGAGGTCGACCGCGAGGTCTCTCATTTGTGGAGTCCCTCAGGGGTCGGTCCTCTCGCCTCTCCTGTTCAACATCTATATGAAACCGCTGGGTGAGATCATTCGTGGTTTTGGAGTTGGGTGTCATCAGTATGCTGATGATACCCAACTTTTCTTTTCGACCCCAAACCACCCCAGTGATGCCCTCGCCGTGATGTCCCGTTGCCTGGAGGCGGTTCGGGTCTGGATGGGGAGGAACAGACTTCAACTCAACCCCGACAAGACCGAGTGGCTTTGCATACCTTCATCCCAGGTCTATTCGGACATTCCATCTCTCGTTATGGGAGGTGAACTATTACCCCCCGTAGATAGGGCTCGCAACTTGGGAGTCCTCCTAGATTCACGGCTCACTCTGGAGGACCACATAGGAGCCGTGACTAGGGGGGCTTTCGCCCAGGTTCGCCTGGTGCGCCAGTTGCGGCCCTATCTAAGCTGGGATGATTTATGCACGGTCACTCACGCGCTCGTGACCTCTCGACTAGACTACTGCAACGCTCTCTACATGGGGCTGCCCTTGAGGACCACCCGGAAGCTCCAACTGGCACAGAATGCAGCCGCGAGAGTTGTGTTGGGAGTTTCCCGATACTCCCATGTCACACCTCTGCTCTGTGAGCTGCATTGGTTGCCAGTTGTCTTCCGGGTGAGATTCAAGGTACTAGTAATGGTGTTTAAAGCCCTACATGGCAGGGGTCCGGAGTACCTTAGGGAACACCTGCTGCCGGCGTCAACTTCCCTCCGCCCTGTGCGTTCCCACAGAGAGGGACTCCTCAGGGTGCCACCGGTCAGAGAATGTAGATTGGTGGCCCCCAGGGGGAGATCTTTCTCTGTGGGCGCCCCGGAGCTATGGAACCAGTTACCGGTTGAGCTCCGGACGGCACCTGATCTGCGCTCCTTTCGCCGCGATCTGAAAACATACTTGTTCGAACAAGCTGGCCTGGCCTGAGGGGGGATTGGTGGGGTTTTTTATTATCATTTTATTGGGGTTTTTATTAATGTATTAACTGTTTTTATGGGCATGTATTTAATTATTTTTTAATTTTTGTAACTTTTGTTTTATTCTTGCCCTGTACACCGCCCTGAGTCCTTCGGGAGAAGGGCGGTATAGAAATATTAATAAATTAAATTAAAATTAAATTAAATTAAATCTCCCACTTTTTTCTCCCAATCCCCCAGGTGTTGCCAAACCCTTTATTTTAAAACAAGAATTTCTCCTGCCAGGAAGATATGAAATTGGGGAGAAGGTCACCTGTGAGACACAATGCGGGCAGGTAGGAAAGCCTAGGCATTCCAGCTCATAAACAGCAAGTTCAATGCAGATAAATGTAGAATAATGACACTTAGAGACTATAATAAAAGATCATAATACCTACTTAATGGGAAGTTACCACCATATATTGACCCGCACAGAGCAATGGGAATTATTTTAATAATAGAAGCTTCACCTACATTAAAGTCTTCTCTGAACTGTTAAAGCAATTGTATATATACTTTTTTTTTATTTTCTGTTGGGGAAGACATCACCTAAAGCAACATGGACTGAATTATTTGAGTGTTGACAAGGCCACTTAATACAGTAGCTGGAGGAAGAGGTATTTCTGCAAAGCTTTATTAGAGGTGGTTGATTTACATGGGGATCAGGGAAATATTGAAAGAACAGCAATAATTAAAGCTGCATGGGTTAATTAACGAATGAAACGTCTTGTATAAACAGTCAAGTTTTGCTTCCCTTCCCACCAAACTAGGGGCATCCAGAAGTACTAAAAAAAAAAAAAATCAAGATAGTGACTGTAACAGTACAATCATGTGATCAAAGCCCTGCCTTTTTAATAAGTGCCAACAGTGCCAATTGAAAGGAGTAGAGCCTCTGATGATACACTGATGGTGTTACCTAGTTGGGTAATGAAACGTCTGCAAGAAAACAATCAAATTCAGAGAGCACTAAGAAAACCCCAGTCATCGTCATCTTCCTCCTCCTCCTCCTCCTCCTCCTCCTCCTCCTCCTCCTCCTCCTCCTCCTCCTCCTCCTCCTCTTCCTCCTCCTCGCACTGATGATGTTTCCTAGCTGGGTAATGAGATGTTCAAGCAAACAACCAAGTTCAGAAAACACTAAGAAATCCCAAGTCGTCGTCATCGTCGTCCTCCTCCTCCTCCTCCTCCTCCTCCTCCTCCTCCTCCTCCTCCTCCACATACTCGCATTACTGATGGATAGATGGATGTACCCTTTTCCAAGTCCTCAACGTATGAGCACAATTGAGCCCAAAATTGCCACTGCTGACCCAGACAGGTGTTGAGTGAGTTTGGCCGCACTTTATGACCTTTCTTGCAACAGCTGTTAAGTGAACCATGTGGTTGCTAAGCGAACCTGGCTCTCCTCATTGACTTAGCTTGTGAGAAGCTGGGTGGGAAGGTTACCAATAGGTGATCACATGACCCTGGGACAGAACTCCTGTCATCAATATACGCCACTTGCCCAGAAGGGTGAGGGGGGACATGATAGACGTCTTCTAGTATCTCAGGGGTTGCCCAAAGAAGAGGGAGTCAAGCTGTTCTTCAAAGCACCAGAAGACAGGCCAGGAAACAAATTGATGGAAAATAATCAAAGAGAGAAGCAACCTGGAACTAAGGAGAAACTTCCTGACAGTTAGAACAATTAACCAGTTGAACAAACTGCTTCCAGAAGCTGTGAATGCTCCAACACTGGAAGTTTTTATAAGAAGAGCCTGGACAGCCATTTGTCCGGAATGGTATAGGGTTTCCTTCCTGAGCAGGGGGTTGGACTAGATGGCCTCCAAGGTCCCTTCCAACATTATTGTTGTTGTTGTTGTTGTTGTTGTTGTTGTTGTTTGTTGTTGTTGTTGTTGTTGTTGTTGTTGTTGTTGTTATTATTATTATTATTATTATTATTATTATTATTATTATTATTTCATTGCATTGCCCTGTACACCGCCCTGAGTCCTTCGGGAGAAGGGCGGTATATAAATTAAATTAAAAAAAATAAATAAAAAAAAAATTATTATTATTATTATTACATGAACCTCAGTCAACTGAACATTCAAATTGACTGGTGCTGATGGTTGACATGCATTGTTGCCAGCATCCTAGATATCAACCAGGTACCTCCTTAAAATGTAAGATGTTCTGAGTAGTGCAGTTTTTTTGCAGCATTGCTGGAGTTATTGCAGGAAGCTGCAATTTCTTGATGTGTTCTGCAAACTTTTTGAACCTAGTTCCCAGTGCCCCGATGACAATGGGTATCACTGTTGCACGTTTCATCCATAATCGCGCAGTTTCGATGGCCAGGTCGTGGTATTTCATAATTTTTTCCAGTTCTTTTTCTTCGACTCTGGCATCTCCTGGTACAGCGATATCAATCAACTGTACGCTTCGGTTCTCTACAACTGCGATATCTGGCGTGTTGTGTTCCAAATGGCGATCTGTCTGTATTCAGAAGTCCCACAAGATCTTCACCCTCTCATTCTCGACAACTTTTTCCACCCTATGTTCCCATGACTTTTTGGACATCATCATCATCATCATCAGAGCCTTGGTGGAGCAGTGGGCTAATGCCTCCTTAAAGTAACACCAGCTGCCTGCAATTAGTGCAGGTTCGAGTCCCACCAGGCTCAAGGTTGACTCAGCCTTCAATCCTTCCGAGGTAGGTAAAATGAGGGCCCACATTGTTTGGGGCAATAAGCTGACTTTGTAATAATGCTGCTGGGGGGGGGGCGAAAGCCCTAATAAGCAGGCATATACATAGAATGAGGGCTATTGCTAAGCACATTGGTTTGTGCTTCTTAGATTGTAAGCCGCCCTGAGTCTTCGGAGAAGGGCGGGATATAAATGGGATTAAAATAAAATAAAAAATCATCATCACCATCATCATCATCATTGAAAAATGGTCATCAGTCATTGTTTTCAGTACGTTGCAACTTTGAATGGTCACTAAACAGATAGTTGTAACTTGAGGATGACCTGTACCCTAAAGAAGAGGGGGTCAACCTACTCTCCAAAGCACCAGAGGGCAGGACAAGAAACAATGGATGGAAACTAATCAGGGAGAGAAGCAACCGGGAATTAAGGAGAAACCTCCTACCAATGAGAACAATTAACCAGCTTGCCTACAGAAATCGTGGATGCTTCCATCCCTGAAGGTTATTGAGAAGAGACTGGACAGCCACTTGTCTGAAATGGTATAGGGTCTTGTGCTTGAGCAGGGGGTTGGACTAGAAGACCTCCAAGGTGCCTTCCAACTCTTGTTATTCTCTTATTCAAAGGAGAAGAATGCCACCATTGCATGTTGCTGGTCCTCTCTGAACTTTCCTTTGTCTGCAGAGGACACTGACGCAAATGGCAGTGGAAACTAGTGAACAGGTAGCTCCTTGATCCATCTGTGACTACCCTAACAAAGAGTTGCTAATTGGAGAGATGCGGAATGGGAGACTTATTAAAACGTTGAACCAGTTCCAGTGGAGATGGTTGCTGACACATTTTTCCCTTCAATCTTTGAGAACTGTAGATGCTCCAAGGGATGACATTTCCAATGAATTCCAATCCTTATCCGTTCTTTTGGGGATGAGTGCTAAACTGGTAAGAACTGAGGCATGCAATGAAATTGGGTTCAGCTTCCCTCTCTCTCTCTCTCTCTCTCTCTCTCTCTCTCTCTCTCTCTCTCTCTCTCTCTCTCTCTCTCTCTCTCTCTCTCTCTCTCTCTCTCTCTCTCTGTATTTTTCCTACTTCTCACTCTCTCATTTCCCCTGTTTTTCTCTTTCTCTCTGTTGCTTTCACTGCTTCTCTCTCTTTCACTCTCTTTCCCTACTTCTCTCTCTCTCTCTGTGTTCTTCCTACTCTCTCTCTCTCTGCCATTTTCCCTACTTCTCTCTCTCTTTTTCCCTGCTTTTCTCTCTGTGTGTTTTTCCCTACTTTTTTCTCTCTCTGTGTGTGTCATTTCCCCTGTTTTTCTCTCTCTCTCTCTCTCTCTCTTTCCATTTTTCTCTTTCTCTCTGTTACTTTCCCTGCTTCTCTCTCTCTGCCATCTTCCCTGATTCTCTCACTCTCTCTTTTCCCTGCTTCTCTCTGTGTGTTTTTTTTCCTACTTTCTCTCTCATTTTTTTCCTGTTTTTCTCTTTCTCTTTTGCTTTCCCTACTTCTCTCTCTCTCTTTTCCCTGCTTCTCTCTCTCTCTGTGTTTCCTACTTCTCTCTCTCTCTTTCCATTTTTCTCTTTCTCTCTGTTACTTTCCCTGCTTCTCTCTCTCTGCCATCTTCCCTGATTCTCTCTCTCTTTCTCTCTTTCCCTGCTTCTCTCTTTGTGTGTGTTTTTCCTACTTTCTCTCTCTCTCTCTCCGCCATTTCCCCTACTTCTCTTTTCCCTGCTTCTCTCACTCTCTCTTTTCCCTGCTTCTCTCTGTGTGTTTTTTTCCTACTTTCTCTCTCATTTTTTCCTGTTTTTCTCTTTCTCTTTTGCTTTCCCTACTTCTCTCTCTCTCTTTTCCCTGCTTCTCTCTCTCTCTCTGTGTTTCCTACTTCTCTCTCTCTCTCTCTTTCCATTTTTCTCTTTCTCTCTGTTACTGTCCCTGCTTCTCTCTCTCTGCCATCTTCCCTGCTTCTCTCTCTCTTTCTCTCTTTCCCTG
Source organism: Vipera latastei (assembly GCA_024294585.1). Lineage (NCBI taxonomy): Eukaryota > Metazoa > Chordata > Lepidosauria > Squamata > Viperidae > Vipera > Vipera latastei. The sequence goes on from CM044355.1 coordinate 5,895,136, forward strand.
CTTCTCTCTTTGTGTGTGTTTTTCCTACTTTCTCTCTCTCTCTCCGCCATTTCCCCTACTTCTCTTTTCCCTGCTTCTCTCACTCTCTCTTTTCCCTGCTTCTCTCTGTGTGTTTTTTTCCTACTTTCTCTCTCATTTTTCCTGTTTTTCTCTTTCTCTCTTTTGCTTTCCCTGCTTCTCTCTCTCACACACACACACTTTCTCTCTTTTCCCTGCTTTTATCTCTTTCTCTCTCTTTCTCTCTCATGTGGGAAGACTGAGGGAGAAACCGCGGCTTCTATTAAGAAAGAACAGACTCCTTTTTTTTCTTTCAAATGCCAGCCCTACTGACATTTCTGTGACCTTAGAAGCAGCATAATTGGGCAGTCATCCATCTGTTTTACTGCGGTGGGAAAGCCATTGCCAAGGTGTCGTAACAATGCCATAAAGCTCTCTGAAGTGTGGTGTTGATAAGTTCTCAAATAAAATCAGAAGAAGCCCAATAAACATTGGCTTTGGAGCAAATGAATCTTCCATGGAGGTAAATGTTCTTCCTGCTATACTCATCCTTGTAACGTAACTATGGAAGATTTACAGATAAGACCACCAAGGCGGAATCCATTCCCATTGTTGGGTGAAAGGGCTAATGAGACATAAATAATAATAATAATAATAATAATAATAATAATAATAATAATAATAATAATAATAATAATAATAATAATAATAATAATAATAATAATTAAAAAAGGGACCTTGGAGGTCATCTATTTTAAGGAGGTACCTGGTTGATACCTAGGATGCTGAAAGCAACCAATGTCAACCATCAGCACCAGTCAATATGAATGTTCAGTTGACAAAGGTTCATGTTTAATGAATAAAAGATAATAATAACAATAATAAAGTTGGAAGGGACCTTGGAGGTCATCTAGTCCAACCCCCTGCTCAGGCAGGAAACCCTATACCATTTCAGACAAATGGCTGTCCAGGCTCTTCTTATAAAAACTTCCAGTGTTGGAGCATTCACAGCTTCTGGAGGCAGGTTGTTCCACCGATTAATTGTTCTCACTGTCAGGAAATTGTACAGCTAGTTCTTGACTTCTGACTTGGTCACTTAGCCACCATTCAAAATTACGATGGACCCTGGAAAAAAAAAAAACAACCTACCTACAACCTGGACTCAATGTTACCACGTCCATATACACACCCTGTGGTCATGTGACCTCATTTGAGCGCATGGCAACTGCCCCAAATTTAGCAAAAACTGGGGTTAACGTCTACTTTCCGGGGGGGGGGGGGCAAAATGTCCATAGCAAACAATGATTTTTTGCTCAACAATTGCCAGCTTCCCTTTAGCCATTGCAAACCAAGATCATAAAATTGGGCAAGGTCAGGTGATTACCTGCTCAATGACCATCGAGACTTGCAACTCTATTGTTGGGCTCAACGAAGGCTGTAAGTTAAAGACTCTCTGTCATTAGAAATCAAGGGTTAGCTAAATCAACATCTGGACTAAGGTAAAGATCAAGGTTTTCCCTATGCAATCATGTCCATCTCTAAGGGCTGGGATTCATCTCTGTTTCCTATCTAAGGAAGCCAGCATTGTCCAAAGATGCTTTCGTGGTCATCTGGCTGGCATGCCTCTACTCCAAGGCATAAGGAATGTTGTTATCTTCCCACCAATCTCTTTGCATTGGTGTATACTTTCTAACTGCTAGATGGGCAGGAGCTGGGCCGAGAACAGAGCTCGCCCTTCAGAATAACAGAACAGAATAACAGAGTCAGAAGGCACCTTGGAGATCTTCTAGTCCAACCCCCTGCTTGGGCAGGAAACCCTATACCATTTCAGACAAACGGTTGATCTATCTCTTCTTAAAAATTCCCAGGGTTGGAACATTCACAACTTCCAGAGGCAGGTTGTTCCACTGATTAATTGTTCCAACAGTCAGGATTTTTTTTCCTTAGTTCTAGGTTGCTCCTGGTTAGTTTCCATCCATTGCTTCTTCTTCTGCTTTCAGGTGCTTTGGAGAATAGGTTGAACCCCTCTTCTTTGGGGCAGCCCCTGAGATATTGGAAGACTGCTATCATGTCCCCCCTCATCCTTCTCTTCATTAAACTAGACATAGCCAATTCCACCAGCCATTCCTTATCTGTTTTAGCCTCCAGTCACCTAATCATCTTTGTTGCTCTTCTCTGTACTCTTTCCAGAGTCTCAACATCTTTTTTTTTTACATCCTGGTGACCAAAACTGAATGCAGTATTGCAAGAGTGGCCTTACCAAGATGTTATACTAACACTTCATGTGATCTGGATTGTATCCCTCTGTTGATGCAGCCTAGAACTTCATTGGCTTTTTTGCTAGCTGCATCCTAGTGTCTGGAACCTGGGCTGTCAGTTTTTGCAGCTGACATGATCAGTGTCTTTAATTGCTAACCACTGCACCTCCTAGCATCTGGACTAGTGCTTGCCAAATGAACTGTATTATGCAAAAAAGGAAAAGAATGAATTTTCTGAGCTTTCTTCTCAGCAACGTAGCAAAGGAGATCAGGGCTGACAAAGAATAGAATAGAATAGAATAGAATAGAATAGAATAGAATAGAATAGAATAGAATAGAATAGAATAGAATAGAATAGAATAGAATAGAATAGAATAGAATAGAAAATATGGAATGGAATAGAATGGAATGGAATAGAATAGAATGGAAAATATGGAATAGAATAGAATAGAATAGAATAGAATAGAATAGAATAGAATAGAATAGAATAGAATAGAATAGAATAGAATAGAATAGAATAGAATAGAATAGAATAGAATAGAATAGAATAGAATAGAATAGAATAGAATAGAAAATAAAATGTGGAATGGAATGGAATGGAATGGAATAGAATTGAAATGAAATGAAAAGGAATGGAACAGAACAGAACTGAATAGAACAGAATAGATCCTTGGAGGTCATCTAGTCCACCCCAATGCTCAAGCAGCAGAACCTATGCCATCTCAGACAAGTGACTGTCCAGTCTCTTCTTAACGGCAGCAAGATATTCCATAGAGATCATGCCATAGAAATAATTTAGGAACCTATGAAAGATACTTGGCAGGGAAACTGCAGAGATTATACATCACCCTTTCCTTATTTCCTTAACTCCCCAGTTCAGCAAAATTGGGATCCTTCCATATAATTGATAAATGTTTGAGTAGGTTTCACTACAGATCATAAACTGCAATTAATGGTGTGGTCTCAATCCACTTTTTTATCTTCACTGCTCTTAACATTGATGAAGGGATATTATGTGGAAATTAATAGTACTAGAAGTTGCTTCTGATTGGAAACCACTTCTGGACTTTGTGTTTGAGGTGGGGGGGGGGGGAAAACCTCCAAAACTTTAACTTTGGGTTTTGCTGATTAGATAGATTTACAGTTATAGAAATGGGAGCATATATCATTAAGTAAAAAAATTGAGGTTGAATGTTATTATCTTATTCCAGTGTTTACCAACTCTGGCAGCTGGATGTTGGGTGGATGTCAGCTCCCAGAATTCCCAGGGAGGGGGATTCTGGGAGCTGGAGTCCACCCATCTTCCAGCTATCAAGGTTGAGAATCTCTGCCTTAATCCACTGAGCCAAAAGGAGTCTGAAGTCAGTGCTTCTCTCTCTCTCTCTCTCTCTCTCTCTCTCTCTCTCTCTCTCTCTCTCTCTCTCTCTCTCTCTCTCTCTCTCTGGGACGAGTAACAGGCGCTCACTGTGTTACGCGGTACTTGGGATTTGACCCGCCAAACTGCCTTCTGATTGACAAGCTCAGCGTCCTAACCCACTGAGCCACACAGCATCCCTTTTATATGAACATTACAACAGGGCAGATCAAGTGGACAAATTTTGACTTTTGTCATTTATTTATTTTTTTCAAATAGGCCATTTATATATTTTCTTAATTCTCTCTTAATCATTAAAGTTTTAAATAACTTCAAAATTATTTTTGGTAGATGTTGTTTCAAAAGAAAGATGAGATGAATAAATACAACTTGTATATATGCTTGTTAGGTCTCTCTTTGCGTAGATGGCTGCTTTTTCCCCCTTCCCTAAGAGAGAGAAAGAACAATGTAAACTCTGCCCTTTTTAAGTTTCTAAGCCATTGTTATTTACCCAAGCATGAACTCATTTGTGCTTCTTTCTTTGAAACAAAGCATAATAACGTTTTGGCTTTACAGACTCCCATTCGGTATACTGTTGCTCCTGTCTACTCTCCAATGGAGTTTGCCTTCAAGGGAATAAACTTTGTTATTGCTTTCTGTTTTAACTCCCCTTAGAAATATATGCAGTATATGTGTAAATGTTAAAATTAGATTTCTAAAAGAAGTCCCTGAATTTTATACAGCTAGAGGAAGGAAAAGGAAAAGAAAATGGAAAGAAAGAAAGAAAGAAAGAAAGAAAGAAAGAAAGAAAGAAAGAAAGAAAGAAAGAAAGAAGAAAGAGAAAAAAGGAAGGAAGAGAGAAAGAAAGAAAGAAAGAAAGAGAGAGAGAGAGAGAGAGAGGGAGGGAGGGAGGGAGAGAGAGAGAGAGAGAGAGAGAGAGAAAGGGGAGAGAAAAGATTTCTAAGAGAAATCCATATGGGTGAAGAAGGAAAAAGGAAAAGAAAAAGAAAGGGGAAAGAGAGGAAAAGAGAAAGAAAGAAAGAAAATGTTAGGCATATGATGTTAGCCTACAATGTTGGGTTGAAAATATATTAACCATAATGCTATGGCTTTAAGATGTTAATTGGCCAATGGGTGTGTAAGTGTTCTCATGGCCATAAGAGGAAGCTAGGAACGTAGCTTCTCTCTCTCTCTGAATTCACTGATCTCTACTGTTACTGTTTTTGCTCTGCTGTTGGTTTACTACTGTTGTAACCTGAACTGTGTATTGACCTCTGGACCGGTAAGAAGACTTTGTAGCTTGGACTGTTGCTATTGTTTATGACCTGGACTGTTTATTTTTTGACTGTGCATTTTTGTTCTTACACCACCTCAAAGTAAACTACTTTTTGTTTTTAGAACTCAGTGTATTTCTTGTGTGACTTTTTACTACTCTCAGTACCATTCCTTGTCTGTGCAACTCTTTGGTAGCACAAGGAGACCTCTGCACAACAAATTCCTTAACACTGGTTATGGGCCCAGGCCTGTACTGAGAGTTAGTACACACAGTTTTCCTAGCTGAGTTTGTGTTAGTTTTTTTGGTGTAAAATGGCACAAGAACTGTTGTCAGGCATCTCCTGGATAACCCGGTTGGATGGGACAAACTATGTTTCCTGGTCCACGAAATGCTGCTTGCTTTTGCGCAAGGAAGGACTATGGTCTGTTGTAAATAACCCACCAGATACTACTGCTTGGGATCCAGATGATGAAGAGGATGCAAAGAAGTTAGACAACTTTAAACGTAACAATGAGAAAGCTCTTTGTATTATTGGACTAACACTGAATGACCAGCAGCTTGTCCATATTCGTGGTGAGGAGTCTGCTGCTAGGTGTTGGGATGTTTTGCGAAGGCTTTATGTTCGAGACAGTGTGGGTGCACATATACACCTTACACGTAAGCTGTTTAGGGCTCGTCTGCAGAAGAATGGAGATATGCTGACCCATTTAAATTACATGAAGACAACTTTTCAAGAGCTTCATGAAAAGGAGCTGATTTTTTCAGAGTTGCATCAGGTCTACATTATTCTGTCATCTTTGGATGAGAGTTATGATGGGTATGTTTCTTCTTTGGAAGTCCTGACCAGAGAGGAACTGACATTGACTAACATTACTGGGAGACTGCTGGAAGAGTCCAGAAGAAGGCGTGACAGAGACCAGCTGAGAGAGACACAGCCACAAGAGGAGCAGCCATTTACCACTGCTTACAATATCAAGAAATGTTATTCTTGTGGGGCTAGAGGACATATAGCCAAATTCTGTAGAAAGGGTGAAAAACAGAATGTGAATAGCAGTGGGAAGGCTAAGAAGAGCATTGGTTTGGCTATTTCTGGTGAACCAACATCCAGAAACAATGAATTGTGGGTTGTTGATAGTGGGGCTTCACAATGCATTACTAAAGTGAAAGAGAGGTTTATTAATATGAAAAACAGCAACCAATATGTTTCACTAGCCAACGGTTGGAGGATGAAGGCCTCTGGTGAAGGTAATTCCTATTGTCCATGCATTAATGAACAGTTACCTATGTTATATATACCTAAGCTAAGATTCAACCTGTTATCTGTAAGGGAATTGGTTAAAGTTGGGTTTGTGGTAACATTCAGAGGGGAGCAATGCACTATTGAGAGAAATGGAACCTGTGTAACTGCTAATTTGAAAAATGGTTTATTCGTTCTCACAAGTAACCAGGTTAGTACAGTTAAAGCTAACTCGATATGTGAGAACAAGAAGCCACATGATGAATGTATACATTTATTGCATAGGCGGTTAGGGCATGTAAACTTTAACTCACTACGTAAAACAGTTGAGTTAGTACAAGGAGTTAAACTGAAGCCATGTAGTAAGTATTTGAATTGCAATGCCTGTAATCAGGAAAAGAGTAAGGCAACTCCTGCAAACAGGTTAAACGGCTTCAAAACAACTGTACCTTTGGAAGTTGTGTTTGCTGATTTAATTGGACCCATGAAACCAAGTTTAGGAGGGTCATGTTATATTTTAAGTATATTGGACCACTACTCTCGATATGGATTTTGTTATCTGCTTAAGTCAAAGGCAGACACTTTCCAACAATTTGCAAACTGGCTGAAGTTTGTGGAGAGAAAAACAAAGAGAAAGGTTCAGTGCATAATTACTGATAATGGTACTGAATTTACAAATAAGCGTTTTGTTGATATGCTACAATCAGCTGGCATTGAGCATAAACGTTCAGCCCCTTATAGGCCTCAACATAATGCATTTGTTGAGAGACGTGGGCAAACGTTACAAGCCATGATGAGAACCATGTTAAGAGATTCAGGCTTAACAGATAGACTGTGGGGGGAGGCAGCAAAATGTGCAAACCATGTTCTGAATTTAGTTGTTAATACCTCTACTGGTAAAATACCATATACTATATGGCATGGTAGAAGACCAAACCTTGATTATCTGCACACGTTTGGCACCCCAGCTTGGGTCCACATTCCTGCACAACTCAGGAGTAAAGGCCAACATAGGGCTAGGCAATTATACTTTGTAGGTTACGAAGCTAACCACAGATCCTATCGTTTCTGGGAACAGGGCACTACTAATGTATATAACAGTGCTAGTGCAAAATTCCTTGAGCACGTTGGTTGGGATAGGTTAGAGCAAGTAACTGTTAATACTGATCCTCTAGTGTTTGAGGACTCCCATGATAACGTAACTTGTAATGATAATACATCTCCTGTAAATATAAAAGATGAAGAGGAGATAGGGGAGATAATAGATGAATCAGAGGAAGGAAAGGAGTCAGAAATTCAAAGCCCTGTAATTCCTTGGCGTTCAACGCGTATCAGACATCCACCTGATCGCTATGAAGCTAATGTAATATGTCAAGTTAGTTCAGTACCTTCTAACTATGATGAGATCAGGATGTATCCTGAAAAGGAACAGGCATCATGGAAAGCTGCAATGAACAATGGAGGCTGAATTTTCATGTCTATCAGTGTTATGTACAGAACTGCTAGTGTACAGACAATTATTGTTAGATATGGGTTTAAATGTAAATGATCCATTTATTGTGTATGAGGACAATCAGGCTGCGATAAAGATGGCTAATAATGCTGCAGTAAGAACAAGATCTAAATATACTGATCTTCGTTATTTAAATGTCAGACAATGTGTCAAAGATAAATTAATACAGTTAGAGTATTGTCCATCTGATGTAAATATTGCAGACCATTTTACGAAGGTACAAACTGCTGTGAAACACAATGCTAATTGTGAAAGAATGTGCATAAGATTGTAAGAGTTATATATTATTCTACCCAAAGGGGAGAATGTTAGGCATATGGTGTTAGCCTACAATGTTGGGTTGAAAATATATTAACCATAATGCTATGGCTTTAAGATGTTAATTGGCCAATGGGTGTGTAAGTGTTCTCATGGCCATAAGAGGAAGCTAGGAACGTAGCTTCTCTCTCTCTCTGAATTCACTGATCTCTACTGTTACTGTTTTTGCTCTGCTGTTGGTTTACTACTGTTGTAACCTGAACTGTGTATTGACCTCTGGACCGGTAAGAAGACTTTGTAGCTTGGACTGTTGCTATTGTTTATGACCTGGACTGTTTATTTTTTGACTGTGCATTTTTGTTCTTACACCACCTCAAAGTAAACTACTTTTTGTTTTTAGAACTCAGTGTATTTCTTGTGTGACTTTTTACTACTCTCAGTACCATTCCTTGTCTGTGCAACTCTTTGGTAGCACAAGGAGACCTCTGCACAACAAATTCCTTAACAGAAAGAAAGAAAGAAAGAAAGAAAGAAAGAAAGAAAGAAAGAAAGAGAGAGAGAGAGAGAGAGAGAGAGAGAGAAAGGGGAGAGAAAAGATTTCTAAGAGAAATCCATATGGGTGAAGAAGGAAAAAGGAAAAGAAAAAGAAAGGGGAAAGAGAGGAAAAGAGAAAGAAAGAAAGAAAGAAAGAAAGAAAGAAAGAAAGAAAGAAAGAAAGAAAGAAAGAAAGAAATTTCTGAGAGAAGTCACTGAATTTTATTCAGCTACATAGATTAACTCCACATGGGAGAGAAATGAAAATAAAAAGAGAGACTGAAATCAAAGAAAGGGAGAAAGAGAGAGAAAGAGAGGAATGACCGGAAGGAGGAGGGAGGGAGACGCAGAAGAATTCACATCTGTACTTTCCACATTCTAAGAATTCCCATAAATGAACCTGCAGTGTAGGACTCAATATTTCCATCTGTTGC